>NC_069439.1:8650626-8658126 GCF_026875155.1 Cherax quadricarinatus
TTGCCCTTCCCCAATTTTCATGATTTTGCACTTGGTGGGGTTGAGCTCCAGGAGCCAATTGCTGGACCAGGTCTGCAGCCTGTCCAGATCCCTTTGTAGTTCTGCCTGGTCTTCGATTGAATGAATTCTTCTCATCAACTTCACGTCATCTGCAAACAGGGACACCTCAGAGTCTATTCCTTCCGTCATGTCGTTCACAAATACCAGAAACAGCACTGGTCCTAGGACTGACCCCTGTGGGACCCCGCTGGTCACAGGTGCCCACTCTGACACCTCGCCACGTACCATGACTCGCTGCTGTCTTCCTGACAAGTATTCCCTGATCCATTTTAGTGCCTTCCCTGTTATCCCTGCTTGGTCCTCCAGTGTTTGCACTAATCTCTTGTGTGGAACTGTGTCAAACGCCTTCTTGCAGTCCAAGAATATGCAATCCACCCACCCCTCTCTCTCTTGTCTTACTGCTGTCACCATGTCATAGAACTCCAGTAGGTTTGTGACACAGGATTTCCCGTCCCTGAAACCATGTTGGCTGCTGTTGATGAGATCAATCCTTTCTAGGTGTTCCACCACTCTTCTGATAATCTACTCCATGATTTTGCATACTATACATGTCAGTGACACTGGTCTGTAGTTTAGTGCTTCATGTCTGTCTCCTTTTTTAAAGATTGGGACTAAATTTGCTGTCTTCCATGCCTCAGGCAATCTCCCTGTTTCGATAGATGTATTGAATATTGTTGTTAGGGGTACACATAGCGCCTCTGCTCCCTCTCTCAGGACCCATGGAGAGATGTTATCTGGCCCCATTGCCTTTGAGGTATCTAGCTCACTCAGAAGCCTCTTCACTTCTTCCTCGGTTGTGTGCACTGTGTCCAGCACTTGGTGGTGTGCCCCACCTCTCCGTCTTTCTGGAGCCCCTTCTGTCTCCTCTGTGTATACTTCTTTGAATCTCTTGTTGAGTTCCTCACATACTTCACAGTCATTTCTTGTTGGCTCTCCTCCTTCCTTCCTTAGCCTGATTACCTGGTCCTTGACTGTTGTTTTCCTCCTGAGGTGGCTGTATAACAGTTTCGGGTCAGATTTGGCTTTCGCTGCTATGTCGTTTTCATATTGTCTTTGGGCCTTCCTTCTTATCTGTGCATACTCGTTTCTTGCTCTACGACTGCTCTCCTTATTCTCCTGTGTCCTTTGCCTTCTATATTTCTTCCATTCCCTAGCACACTTGGTTTTTGCCTGTGTGTGTGTGTTGCAACCCCTGAATGGGTTACAATAATTATTATGTATATATATAATGTATATTATCTTTTCATATAATTTTATATTGCTTATATTTGCGATAATAGCTAAATCGTAAATATATTGCTTTATATTCTTATTTGACTTATGTTGTTAGGATGTACATAATATGTGCTCAGTTCAAGTCTTGATTGTCAAACTACTGTAATTATCGCTTGTCGCTCGTTATACTGCCGGCTTCTGAGCTGTGCTGTCCATGGGGCTATCACGTGATCGAGGGGGGGGTGTCCTCACCTCTCGTGACGTATTCAGTCTGCTCTAGACTCGCTTGGTGGTTGGACAGATTGTCTGTCTCATTATTCTTGTGAGTTCTGTAGAACTCTGTTCACAGAACCTTGTATAGACTTAGTGATTTTCGACGTTGTACTGAGGTTGTGTGTCGCTTAGACACTCTGAACATCTCAGGTCCTTAGCTATAGCTTCTGACCTAATTTTGTACTGGTTTCTGTGTATTGTCACAGTCAGGGTTTTTCCTATGCTGAACTTAGATTCAGTAGTATGGGAGTTTTGTAACTTTTGTGGAGGATCTGCTGATGGTCCCTACTTAGTGTCGTTATATTATCTCCTTGATCCTGATTGTGTCGCAGTCGCTTGTTATATGGCTAATGGGCTTAGCATTCTTTTCATTGTTCAAGCAGACTGTTCTGGTTGCCAGTCGGTCAAAAAGTTAGTTTATTTGAGGACTTTGTCAGTCACTTGTTTAAGTCGAGTCAAGTCGTGAGACATAGCGAACTACTTAGAGCACGTACACGCACACATACACACTTGTACATATTTGTAATATCTTATTAAATGTTAATGTACGAGAAGGTACTTAAGAATTATAAATGTGATATGTGCTTTCAGCACAATAATATTGAACTCGAGAGATGTGATATTATTTTGATTACTGTGATTAATTTAATTTAATTTAATTTGATAATATACCTCTAGACAACTTAATGATTAATAAATTTATTAAATTTTAATTTCTCTAGTTAGTAGCCTACCAGTTGTAATCCTGAAGCACTATTGAATAATACTGAATTTTAATGGATAATTGGACAAGGATACTGACTACTTGTTACGAAAACCCAGTAACAGGCTGGATGCTAGAAGGGCAGTCCTTTCTAGTATTCACTGGAGATCTCTAAGCTTTTAGAATCGCGTTTTTTGTAACAGTGTACTCACCTAGTTGTACTCACCTAGTTGAGGTTGCGGGGGTCGAGTCCGAGCTCCTGGCCCCGCCTCTTCACTGATCGCTACTAGGTCACTCTCCCTGAGCCGTGAGCTTTATCATACCTCTGCTTAAAGCTATGTATGGATCCTGCCTCCACTACATCGCTTCCCAAACTATTCCACTTACTGACTACTCTGTGGCTGAAGAAATACTTCCTAACATCTCTGTGATTCATCTGTGTCTTCAGCTTCCAACTGTGTCCCCTTGTTACTGTGTCCAATCTCTGGAACATCCTGTCTTTGTCCACCTTGTCAATTCCTCTCAGTATTTTGTATGTCGTTATCATGTCCCCCTATCTCTCCTGTCCTCCAGTGTCGTCAGGTTGATTTCCCTTAACCTCTCCTCGTAGGACATACCTCTTAGCTCTGGGACTAGTCTTGTTGCAAACCTTTGCACTTTCTCTAGTTTCTTCACGTGCTTGGCTAGGTGTGGGTTCCAAACTGGTGCCGCATACTCCAATATGGGCCTAACATACACGGTGTACAGGGTCCTGAATGATTCCTTATTAAGATGTCGGAATGCTGTTCTGAGGTTTGCTAGGCGCCCATATGCTGCAGCAGTTATTTGGTTGATGTGCGCTTCAGGAGATGTGCCTGGTGTTATACTCACCCCAAGATCTTTTTCCTTGAGTGAGGTTTGTAGTCTCTGACCCCTAGACTGTACTCCGTCTGCGGCCTTCTTTGCCCTTCCCCAATCTTCATGACTTTGCACTTGGTGGGATTGAACTCCAGGAGCCAATTGCTGGACCAGGTCTGCAGCCTGACCAGATCCCTTTGTAGTTGTGTGTGTGTGTGTGTGTGTGTGTGTGTGTGTGTGTGTGTCTAGGGAACATATATGACTCTTTATTACACACACACACACACATATGTGTTCCCTAAATCTTAATTTAGAGAAAATTATGTCCAATTATTAAGTGTAAAATGTTCATTCCGTAATTGCTTTGTTGCGCAGTTTTAGTGAGCAATCTTGGCCTCAGATGATGACCTGACTCTAGCGAGACTCACATTACCACCAGCTAAACTTCATTTTTGCTCATGTGAGGCCAGTAACTCATAGCTCAGTGAGAAACACTTAGGCTTACAGCCAAAAGAACTAGGTTCAATCCCGGTCTACTGTAGACGACGAAGTTAGTCTTGTGTTCCCCTAGCATTGTATACGTACCGGGGTGTTAAATGGTTATTGTGTGTAGCATCCGGGGGAAGGAAGGGGTGTACACCTGAGATGGATTTGGGAGGATGCTGAAATGCGCTGAAGATCAAGGTAGACAGTTAAGTTACCTCTGCCATCAATATCTGAAGTTACCTATATCTGTAATAAATGCTATCGTTATTACAATAAAGATTATCGAAGAGTACATGACGGTAGTGGTAGAGTACATGACGGTAGTGGTACAGTACATGGCGGTAGTGGTACAGTACATGGCGGTAGTGGTACAGTACATGGCAGTAGTGGTACAGTACATGACGGTAGTGGTACAGTACATGGCGGTAGTGGTACAGCACATGGCGATAGTGGTAATGTACATGGCGGTAGCGGTACAGTACATGACGGTAGTGGTACAGTACATGGCAGTAGTGATACAGTACATGGCAGTAGTGGTACAGTACATGGCGGTAGTGGTACAGTACATGGCAGTAGTGGTACAGTACATGGCAGTAGTGGTACAGTACATGGCGGTAGTGGTACAGTACATGGTGGTAGTGGTACAGTACATGGCAGTAGTGGTACAGTACATGGCGAGGTAGTGGTATACAGTACATGGACGGGTAGTGGTACAGTACATGGTGGTAGTGGTACAGTATATGCTGGTAGTGGTACAGTACATGGCAGTAGTGGTACAGTACATAGCAGTAGTGGTGCAGTACATGGCGGTAGTGGTACAGTACATGGCAGTAGTGGTACAGTACATGGCGGCAGTGGTACAGTACATGGCGGTAGTGGTACAGTACATGGCAGAAGTGGTGCAGTACATGGCAGTAGTGGTACAGTACATGGCGGTAGTGGTACAGTGCATGGCAGTAGTGGTACAGTACATGACGGCAGTGGTACAGTACATGGCGGTAGTGGTACAGTACATGGCGGTAGTGGTACAGTACATGGCAGTAGTGGTACAGTACATGGCGGTAGTGGTACAGTACATGGCGGTAGTGGTACAGTACATGGCAGAAGTGGTGCAGTACATGGCAGTAGTGGTACAGTACATGGCGGTAGTGGTACAGTGCATGGCAGTAGTGGTACAGTACATGACGGCAGTGGTACAGTACATGGCGGTAGTGGTACAGTACATGGCAGAAGTGGTGCAGTACATGGCAGTAGTGGTACAGTACATGGCGGTAGTGGTACAGTGCATGGCAGTAGTGGTACAGTACATGACGGCAGTGGTACAGTACATGGCGGTAGTGGTACAGTACATGGCGGTAGTGGTACAGTACATGGCAGTAGTGATACAGTACATGGCAGTAGTGGTACAGTACATGGCGGTAGTGGTACAGTGCATGGCAGTAGTGGTACAGTACATGACGGCAGTGGTACAGTACATGGCGGTAGTGGTACAGTACATGGACGGTAGTGGTACAGTACATGGCAGTAGTGATACAGTACATGGCAGTAGTGGTACAGTACATGGCGGAAGTGGTACAGTACATGGCAGTAGTGATACAGTACATGGCAGTAGTGGTACAGTACTTGGCAGTAGTGGTACAGTATATGGCGGTAGTGGTACAGTACATGGCAGTAGTGGTACAGTACATGACAGCAGTGGTACAGTACATGGCGGTAGTGGTACAGTACATGGCGGTAGTGGTACAGTACATGGCAGTAGTGATACAGTAGATGGCGGTAGTGGTACAGTACATGGCGGTAGTGGTACAGTACATGGTGGTAGTGGTACAGTACATGGCGGAAGTGGTACAGTACATGGCGGTAGTGGTACAGTACATGGCAGTAGTGGTACAGTACATGACAGTAGTGGTACAGTACATGGCGGTAGTGGTACAGTACATGGCAGTAGTGATACAGTAGATGGCGGTAGTGGTACAGTACATGGCGGTAGTGGTACAGTACATGGTGGTAGTGGTACAGTACATGGCGGAAGTGGTACAGTACATGGCGGTAGTGGTACAGTACATGGCGGTAGTGGTACAGTACATGGTGGTAGTGGTACAGTGTGTTACAAAAAACGCGATTCTAAAAGCTTAGAGATCTCCAGGTAATACTAGAAAGGACTGCCCTTCTAGCATCCAGCCTGTTACTGGGTTTTCGTAACAAGTAGTCAGTATCCTTGTCCAATTATCCATTAGAATTCAGTATTATTCAATAGTGCTTCAGATTACAACTGGTAGGCTACTAACTAGAGAAATTAAAATTTAATAAATTTATTAAGTCTAGAGGTATATTATCAAATTAAATTAATCACAGCAATCAAAATAAAATCCAATCTCTCGAGTTCAATATTATTGTGCTGAAAGCACATATCACATTTATAATTCTTAAGTACCGTCAGGTACATTTTAATAAGATATTACAAATATGTACAAGTAAGTGTGTATGTGTGTAAGTGCTCTTAAGTAGTTCGCTATGTCTCAAGACTCGAATAAGACTTAAACAAGTGACCGACAAAGTCCTCAAATAAACTAACTTCTTGACCGACTGGCAACCCGAACAGTCTGCTTGAACAACAAAGAATGCTAAGCCCAATAGCAATGCAATATGCGACTGCGACACAGAATCAGGAACTGGGAGATAATATAACGACACTAAGTAGGGACCATGAGATCCTCCACAAAAGTTACAAAACTCCCATACTACTGAATCTAAGTTCAGCATAGGAAAAACCCTGACTGTGACAATACACAGAAACCAGTACAAATTAGGTCATAAGCTATAGCTAAGGACCTGAGATGTTCAGAGTGTCTAAGCGACACACAACCTCAGTACAACGTCGAAAATCACTAAGTCTATACAATGTTCTGTGAACAGAGTTCTACAGAACTAACAAGAATAATGAGACAGACAATCTGTCCAACCACCATGCGAGTCTAGAGCAGACTGAATACTTCACGAGAGGTGAGGACACCCCCCCCTCGATCACGTGATAGCCCCGTGGACAGCACAGCTCAGAAGCCGGCAGTATAACGAGCGACAAGCGATAATTACAGTAGTTTGACAATCAAGACTTGAACTGAGCACATATTATGTACATCCTAACAACATAAGTCAAATAAGAATATAAAGCAATATATTTACGATTTAGCTATTATCGCAAATATAAGCAATATAAAATTATATGAAAAGATAATATACATTATATATATATACATAATCATTGTAACCCATTCAGGGGTTGCAGCACAGTGCATTGCAGTAGTGGTACAGTACATGACAGTAATGGTACAGTACATAAAAGCAGGGGTGCAGTACATGGCGGTAGTTGTACAGTACATGGCAGTAGTGGTACAGTACATGGCGGTAGTGGTACAGTGCATGGCAGTAGTGGTACAATACATGACGGCAGTGGTACAGTACATGGCGGTAGTGGTACAGTACATGGCAGAAGTGGTGCAGTACATGGCAGTAGTGGTACAGTACATGGCGGTAGTGGTACAGTGCATGGCAGTAGTGGTACAGTACATGACGGCAGTGGTACAGTACATGGCGGTAGTGGTACAGTACATGGCGGTAGTGGTACAGTACATGGCAGTAGTGATACAGTACATGGCAGTAGTGGTACAGTACATGGCGGTAGTGGTACAGTGCATGGCAGTAGTGGTACAGTACATGACGGCAGTGGTACAGTACATGGCGGTAGTGGTACAGTACATGACGGTAGTGGTACAGTACATGGCAGTAGTGATACAGTACATGGCAGTAGTGGTACAGTACATGGCGGAAGTGGTACAGTACATGGCAGTAGTGATACAGTACATGGCAGTAGTGGTACAGTACTTGGCAGTAGTGGTACAGTATATGGCGGTAGTGGTACAGTACAT
>NC_069439.1:8663126-8678126 GCF_026875155.1 Cherax quadricarinatus
AACAACGTTCTGAGTGTCCAAACAACGTTCTGAGTGTCCAAACAACGTTCTGAGTGTTCAAACAACGTTCTAAGTGTTCAAACAACGTTCTGAGTGTCCAAACAACGTTCTGAGTGTTCAAACAACGTTCTGAGTGTCCAAACAACGTTCTGAGTGTCCAAACAACGTTCTAAGTGTTCAAACAACGTTCTGAGTGTTCAAACAACGTTCTGAGTGTTCAAACAACGTTCTGAGTGTCCAAACAACGTTCTAAGTGTTCAAACAACGTTCTGAGTGTCCAAACAACGTTCTAAGTGTTCAAACAACGTTCTGAGTGTTTAAACAACGTTCTGAGTGTCCAAACAACATTCTGAGTGTTCAAACAACGTTCTGAGTGTCCAAACAACATTCTGAGTGTTCAAACAACGTTCTGAGTGTTCAAACAACGTTCTGAGTGTCCAAACAACGTTCTAAGTGTTCAAACAACGTTCTGAGTGTTTCAAACAACGTTCTGAGTGTTCAAACAACGTTCTAAGTGTTCAAACAACGTTCTGAGTGTTCAAACAACGTTCTGAGTGTCCAAACAACGTTCTAAGTGTTCAAACAACGTTCTGAGTGTTCAAACAACGTTCTGAGTGTCCAAACAACGTTCTAAGTGTTCAAACAACGTTCTGAGTGTCCAAACAATGTTCTAAGCGTCCAAACAACGTTCTGAGTGTTCAAACAACGTTCTGAGTGTCCAAACAATGTTCTAAGCGTCCAAACAACGTTTCTGAGTGTCCAAACACAACATTCTGAGTGTTCAAACAACGTTCTGAGTGTTCAAACAACGTTCTAAGTGTTCAAACAACGTTCTAAGTGTTCAAACAACGTTCTGAGTGTCCAAACAACATTCTGAGTGTTCAAACAATGTTCTAAGCGTCCAAACAACGTTCTGAGTGTCCAAACAACATTCTGAGTGTTCAAACAACGTTCTGAGTGTTCAAACAACGTTCTAAGTGTTCAAACAACGTTCTGAGTGTTCAAACAACGTTCTGAGTGTCCAAACAATGTTCTAAGTGTTCAAACAACGTTCTGAGTGTTCAAACAACGTTCTGAGTGTCCAAACAACATTCTGAGTGTTCAAACAATGTTCTAAGCGTCCAAACAACGTTCTGAGTGTCCAAACAACATTCTGAGTGTTCAAACAACGTTCTGAGTGTTCAAACAACGTTCTAAGTGTTCAAACAACGTTCTGAGTGTTCAAACAACGTTCTGAGTGTCCAAACAACGTTCTAAGTGTTCAAACAACGTTCTGAGTGTTCAAACAACGTTCTGAGTGTCCAAACAACGTTCTAAGTGTTTAAACAACGTTCTGGGTGTCAAACAACGTTCTGAGTGTCCAAACAACGTCCTGAGTGTCCAAACAACGTTCGGAGTGTCCAAACAACGTTCTGAGTGTCAAACAACATTCTGAGTGTCCAAACAACGTTCGGAGTGTCCAGACAACGTCCTGAGTGTCCAAACAACGTCCTGAGTTCTTATGTTTACTGAGTTACAGTTCTTATTAAGGTATGCTCTCGACATCTGGAGTTTCTAAAGAGATAATAAGAAAAGTGTACCTTAGTGAGCTGCAACTAGCACTTGAAGCTTCACATTTATCCTGCTCTTATCTTTTGACGCTGAAATTCTGATTAGCTTACTGTTGACTTGTTAAAAGTCTGTGGGAATAACCCAACGTCTTAAATTATTGTCCAACTGTGTCCCTTTTTTGATTTAAATGAAATGGACTGCAAGGTCTCAGTGCTTCTTAGAAAGAGATTAGATATAGTATAGCATGATGGCTATAGGAATTAAAATGACTGGTAAAAGGAGGTTAGCTTTCTGTGTGGAAGAAGGGAGGGGAAGGAGGATGAGGGGAGAGAAGTAGGCTAGGGGAGGGAAGAGTGGCTCTTGGAGGAGTGAGGTGGCCCCAGGGGGTTACAGTGGGATTGGTGAGAGTGCGAGGGGGTTTATATGCAAGTGTTTTGTGTCAGAAGGACTTCCAGTGTAGTTCATATAACTGAGTGGTCCTCATGCTTTTCTTGGAAGTCAGATGTCTGGATTTCGTTATCAGACCCACCACTTCTTCTCTCTGCCTGTGATGTGCTCAAGCAGTGTATGATATTCACATCCTTGTGTGTGTGTGTGTGTGTGTGTGTGTGTGTGTGGTGTGTGTGTGTGTGTGTGTGTGTGTGTGTGTGTGTGTGTATGTGTGTGTATGTGTGTGCGTGTGTGTGTGTGTAAGAGAGAGAGAGAGAGAGAGAGAAAATTGTCACGTTCACAATATCTTCATTTCATAAAACAAACTATAGCTCACCCGCAGTAGGTACGCTGTTTTATAAGAAGACAGTCAACAGTTACATAGGTGGAACAAAGCCTAGTAATATTATCCTGTAATATCCCATCACACGTGAGATACAAAAAGGTGTCAATTTGAGCTGTGAAACATCAGTAGAGTAATGAGAACCCCGTCCAACACTCCACTAACAGTTCAGTAGCTGCTGTAGAGCAAACACCTAAAACTGGGTTCAGATCCTACTTATCCTTGCTTGCAGATGACATAAAATTATGGCAGTAGGAACCTGTCTTAGTAATACAGTGATAGATTTTACAGACAGTATGTAAATAGGCTTATATGCAAATATATCACACATTGAGGGTTATGTCATCATATTACGTAGATGTTTCGTCCACCAGGGAAATTATCAGCCCCTGCTGTGCGAAACCTCTTCACAACTAAATACCATAATCCACATTATGTGCTTTATTACCAAGAGCAAATCTTCACTAGAAGGAAAAAAAATGACCTGAATTCTTGAGGCAGCTCAGAGAGTGTGTAATATCACATTTGTTATTACAAGAGTCGAGCAACACTCGTGGTGGCTCCCCTTTCCCACTCCTTCACAGTTATTATATTTATCAAAGTTTCCAAAAGTTGCGACGTTTGCTACCTTCTCCTGGAAGAAATTCACCATTTTTAAGACTTATAAGTATGTTTTGTATTATTCTCTTTACTCTTTTTCTTGCCTTCCTAATTTCAGTTTGTGTCCTCTTCTCTTCCTTGTTTCTGGTTCCTTGAATGCTTTTATGATGGTATCCGGGTATCACTCTTCCTTACTCTTCTGCCTACCAAGTAGGTTATTTCTAATGCTGTAAAAAGGTACCTTGGAATGTGTGTGTGTGTGTGGTGTGTGTGTTAAGGGGGTCCTCATGGTCCCTACTGCCATGGACCCCAGCGCAGTATATGAGAATGAGATGGGAGGGAGAAAGGGATGGAGTGAGAGGGGTGAGAGGGAGGGGGTAGGGGTGGAGGGATGAAGAGAGAGAGAGGGAGAGGCAGTGTGAATTACCCTAATGTGCTGCGACATGGCAAAGAGGGAACGAAGAGTGGATACCGCAGCTGTCAAATTACGCGTGGCGCATCGTGTGTCTGTGGCATTGTTGTGTGTGTGTTTGTGTGTGTGTGTGTAGTGGTGTGTGGTGTGTGTGTGTGTGTGTGTGTGTGTGTGTGTGTGTGTGTTTCTGTCTGTCTGTCTGTCTGTATGTATGTTTATGTGTCCTTACCTATTTGTTGTTCAAGTATTCGTTTCTCAGCTCCTGGTCCTGCCTCTAAATTTGTCCCTTACTGGTTTTACTTCTTAGCCTTGTGGGCTCTCATATTTGTTCTTAAAGCTATGTATGGAGCCTGTTTCCACTAGGTCATCCCACTTTCTGACTACCCTGACGATAAACAAATACTCCCTGACAACCCTGTGACAACTGTGTCTTTAACCTCCATGCGCCAGTTCCTTTGAATACTGTCAAGTGCTGTGAGTATTTTGTTTACCGCAGTCACGTCTACTCTGATTCTGTACACGAATGTCATCGGTCTCACTTGTTTCAGGCATTTCTTGAAGCTCATTTTCCTCAACTCTGGAAATTATTAACATGTTTTATCAGGTGTGTGTTCCTTGCTGGTGCTGCATGCTCGAAGATTGGCCTAACATATATCGTATACAGGGCGTTATTACAACCCAGGAACAAAAAGGACTTGTATTATCCTTCACCAAGTATAAACAGCAGTATGTGCACTATATACACTATGTACAGCAATAGGTATTAGTGTACCCCACGGTAATCAAGTCAGAATTGGAGCCTGTAGAATGCAGACCACCGCGCTTCAACCAGCTCTCGAATGGAAATGACAAGGGTGAAAACGTGAGTGGTAACCACATAATCTCTGCAATTGCCAGATCCACCTTCTCACTGGCTGAACCTAGATACTGATCTGACGATGGGGCTCCATCGTCCGACCCTCAACATCTGGTTCGCTGGTTGGGGAGGTACCCTTTTATTGAAGGTGTGTACATGCGCCGAATAAAGGTTACGTACTCTTTACATGCCACCAGCGGGAATGATTCTCTGTTGAAATTCATGAAAGATACTCTTAGATTTTTCAAACGATCATTAGTTACAATGGATGTTCGTCTGACTTGTTCGTCTGACTCGACACCTTGTTCTCCCTTTTGTATCTGCATTGGTTGAACTCAAGTAACTACTTGTCTAACAAATTCTATAATTTGTTCATGTCCAGCTGTAGCCTTTCCTTGTCCTCATCGGTTTTTGCTTCTCATCACTATATAATTCTCATCACTATATGATTCTCATCACTCATATGATTCTCATCACTCATATGATTGTGGAAATGCGTGGCTAATTGTGATGATGGTGGTGCAGGAGTTAAAGTATTTTTGCACAGTTAAATCTACCTCATCTCATTGACAGACTAAGAGCTGTTATCTTATCTTAACTTGTTTACCTACCTAAGATAATTTACAGGGTAAATTCTCTTATCCTACATCATCTTAAAGGCTAAAAGCTGTTATCCTACCTCAGGTCATTTACAGACTAAATGCTGTTATCCTACCTCAGGTCATTTACAGACTAAATGCTGTTATCCTACCTCAGGTCATTTACAGACTAAATGCTGTTATCCTACCTCAGGTCATTTACAGACTAAATGCTGTTATCCTACCTCAGGTCATTTACAGACTAAATGCTGTTATCCTACCTCAGGTCATTTAAAGCCCACCTACTCCCCGGTACATTAACTACCGCCCAGGATGCCACCCTCAACAGTCAACACACACCCAGGTACCTATTTATTTCTAGGGTAAAAGGTGCACAAGGTGTGAGGAAACACGCCTCTCGTCTCCAACTGCCCAAGATTGAACCCTGGTCCTTTGGTTGTGAACCGAAGCCGCTTTCACTGAGTATGAGGCACCCTTGTTGATGGGAAAATGGAATAATGGGGTTAATGTAGGAGTAGAAGTGGGCTGCAAGGGATAGTGAATGCAAAATATGGCTTAGAGAGGTTGAACTATGACAGGAAATGGGGTAGATAGGGTAGTGAGAGGTGGTGGATCCACACCTGGGTGGGTTGAGAGGTGTTGGAGCCACAACTGAGTGGGTTGAAGGGTGGTGGAACCACACATGGGTGGGTTGATGGGCGGTGATACCACAACTGAGTGGGTTTAGGGGTGGTGTAACCACACATGGGTGGGTTGACGGGTGGTGGGACCACACCTGGGTGGGTTGAGGGGTTCACCTGCGAGGGGAGGAAGCAGGTGGTCGTGGTTTATGAATCACCTGTGAGAGTGCAGTCTCGTTTGCCATCTGGGAACACGTGTGTGTGTGTGTGTGTGTGTGTGTTGTGTGTGTTGTGTGTGTGTGTGTGTGTGTGTGTTTGTGTTTGTGTGTGTGTGTGTGTTGTGTGTGTGTGTGTGTGTGTGTGTGTGTGTGTGTGTGTGTGTGTGTGTGTGTGTGTGTGTGTGTGTGTGTGTGTGTGTAAACCCACACTGATCCTTACCTGCGACTTAAACAGATCTCATGAACTCTGAGGCTGTAACACCACCGCCAGGTGCTACCTACCCTTTCCTCCAACTCGCTCCCTACCAAAAACATCCCCCTTTTAACCCCTTACGGAGGCAAGCTAGGGGTTGGATCCTCACTTTATCAATCTCACATCCCAAGAGTAAACACATCAAGGAGGAGGAAATGCTTATGCAAACTGCAAGCGGCCGCTGGAATATGGCCGACATTGTATTCGACCAATCATAGGCGAGTCTGCCCTCAGCGAAGCCCCGTTTTCCTTCATGTTGTTGCTGGGTTGCCAATTGCGTGATAGGTTGCCGGAATCACTTGCTGGTGTTGTTGTGTGCTGGTGACAGTGTAACGCGTGTGTTGTGGTGCCAGTGGTTGTGGTGTAGTGTCAGAGTGAAGGGGGGTGTGTGTAGCTGGTCGGTGGAATGAGAGATAGTGCCAGTGAGGGAATGGAGAGTGTGGGAGAGACGAGAGACAATAGGCTGGAGGTCCTCTGAAGAGATGAGCTCTGCTTCACCTCCTCCTCCTCCTCCTGCTCCTCCTCATGGCTCGCAAGAGGTAGGTATTGACGGAATACTCAACAATAACAACGTGGTGGAGTCTCTAACCCCCTCCCTCCCTGATTCCCTCCCTCCCTCCCTCTCTATTTCGTTCCCTTCTACACTGAAGCCACCATACACACACACACACACATATACACACACAGACAGACAGACACACACACACACACTTGTCTCCACACCTCCACCTGCTGATTGTCCCCTCCCTCCATCCCTCCCTGCTTACCTCCCTCCTTCCATCCCTCCCAACCATGCGTACCGGAGCCATCATCCCCACCTGTTCATCCCACCACCATTCCATCTATTTCCAGTCTAAATCATTCATTTATTCTCTTTCACCTATCCATTCCCTCTCTAGTCCCCATCTATCCTACCCAGCATTTATGATACTACTCTCTAATTAATATCTATCGGTCTGTTGCACTAATACTATCTATAAGTCTATTGCGCTATTACTGTTTATCGGTCTATCGCGCCATTAACATCTATGTTCACTACCCCTAATGATCTAAGAGTTAACTCTTCTATTATTATCCACAAAGTTAGTTCCATTATATAACTGACCAGTCTGCTTTCCACATTCTTCTCAACAACTCTACTCTCCCATCATATCAGTCTACCACCATTATCTACAGGTCTACTGTTCCATCATGTATACCAATCTACTCTTACTATCTACCAATCAATTGTCTCATCAACTACCTTCTATACCTTCTACCATCATATATTCTATACTTTTATATACTATTCTCTCTCCCGTATAGTTCTGTCTCTTATGTCGTTCTATTCCCTGTACTGTGCAATTTTGTCCTTGTTGGGTATCCTAAACTAAAGTGGGTACTGGGGTACGAGATACCCCTCACTCAGTGGGTGTACAACAGCTGGTGTACAGGATCACATTGCCACCAGCTGCCACATGTGTCTTAGTGTTTGAAATATTAATCCATTTCAGAGTTATGTGTCATGGGTAATGTCTTCAGAGTTATGTGTCATGGGGCGTGTCTTCAGAGTTATGTGTCATGGGTGGGTGTATTCAGAGCTATGTGTCATGGGAGTGTCTTAAGAGTTATGTGTCATGGGAGGGTGTATTCAGAGCTATGTGTCATGGGAGTGTCTTCAGAGTTGTGTCATGGGAGGGTGTATTCAGAGCTATGTGTCATGGGAGTGTCTTCAGAGCTATGTGTCATGGAAGAGTGTCTTCAGAGCTGTGTCATGGGAGTGTCTTCAGAGCTATGTGTCATGGGAGTGTCTTTAGAGCTATGCTTCATGGGAGTGTCTTCAGAGCTATGTGTCATGGGAGGGTGTCTTCAGAGCTATGTGTCATGGGAGAGTGTCTTCAGAGCTATGTGTCGTGGGAGTGTCTTCAGAGCTATGCGTCATGGGAGTGTTTTCAGAGCTATGTGTCATGGGAGTGTCTTCAGAGCTATGTGTCATGGGGAGTGTCTTCAGAGCTATGTGTCATGGGGGTGTCTTCAGAGCTATGTGTCATGGGAGTGTCTTCAGAGCTATGTGTCATGGGAGTGTCTTCAGAGCTATGTGTCATGGGAGTGTCTTCAGAGCTATGTGTCATGGGAGAGTGTCTTCAGAGCTATGTGTTATGAGGAGTGTCTTCAGAGCTATGTGTCATGGGAGTGTCTTCAGAGCTATGTGTCATGGGAGAGTGTCTTCAGAACTATGTGTCATGGGAGAGTGTCTTCAGAGCTATGTGTCATGGGGAGTGTCTTCAGAGCTATGTGTCATGGGGGTGTCTTCCGAGCTATGTGTCATGGGAGAGTGTCTTCAGAGCTATGTGTCATGAGGAGTGTCTGCAGAGCTATGTGTCATGGGAGTGTCTTCAGAGCTATGTGTCTTGGGAGGGTGGCTTCAGAGCTATGTGTCATAGGAGTGTCTTCAGAGCTATTTGTCATGGGAGAGTCTTCAGAGCTATGTGTTATGGGAGAGTGTCTTCAGAGCTATGTGTCATGGGAGTCTTCAGAGTTATGTGTCATGGAAGAGTGTCTTCAGAGCTGTGTCATGGGAGTGTCTTCAGAGCTATGTGTCATGGGAGTGTCTTCAGAGCTATGTGTCATGGGAGTGTCTTCAGAGCTATGTGTCATGGGAGGTTGTCTTCAGAGCTATGTGTCATGGGAGAGTGTCTTCAGAGCTATGTGTCATGGGAGTGTCTTCAGAGCTATGTGTCATGGGAGTGTTTTCAGAGCTATGTGTCATGGGAGTGTCTTCAGAGCTATGTGTCATGGGGAGTGTCTTCAGAGCTATGTGTCATGGGGGTGTCTTCAGAGCTATGTGTCATGGGGGTGTTTTCAGAGCTATGTGTCATGGGAGTGTCTTTAGAGCTATGTGTCATGGAAGAGTGTCTTCAGAGCTATGTGTCATGGGAGTGTCTTCAGAGCTATGTGTCATGGGAGTGTCTTCAGAGCTATGTGTCATGGGAGTGTCTTCAGAGCTATGTGTCATGGGGGTGTCTTCAGAGCTATGTGTCATGGGGGTGTCTTCAGAGCTATGTGTCATGGGAGAGTGTCTTCAGAGCTATGTGTCATGAGGAGTGTCTTCAGAGCTATGTGTCATGGGGGTGTCTTCAGAGCTATGTGTCATGGGAGAGTGTCTTCAGAGCTATGTGTCATGGGAGAGTGTCTTCAGAGCTATGTGTCATGGGAGTGTCTTCAGAGCTATGTGTCATGAGGGTGTCTTCAGAGCTATGTGTCATGGGGGTGTCTTCAGAGCTATGTGTCATGGGAGTGTCTTCAGAGCTATGTGTCATGGGAGTGTCTTCAGAGCTATGTGTCATGGGAGTGTCTTCAGAGCTATGTGTCATGGGAGTTTCTTCAGAGCTATGTGTCATGGGAGTGTCTTCAGAGCTATGTGTCATGCGAGCGTCTTCAGAGCTATGTGTCATGGGAGTGTCTTCAGAGCTATGTGTCATGGGAGTGTCTTCAGAGCTATGTGTCATGGGAGAGTGTCTTCAGAGCTATGTGTCATGCGAGCGTCTTCAGAGCTATGTGTCATGGGAGTGTCTTCAGAGCTATGTGTCATGGGAGCGTCTTCAGAGCTATGTGTCATGGGAGAGTGTCTTCAGAGCTATGTGTAATGGGAGAGTGTCTTCAGAGCTATGTGTCATGGGGAGTGTCTTCAGAGCTGTGTGTCACGGGGAGTGTCTTCAGAGCTATGTGTCATGGGGAGTGTCTTCAGAGCTATGTGTCATGGGAGAGTGTCTTCAGAGCTATGTGTCATGGGGAGTGTCTTCAGAGCTATGTGTCATGGGGAGTGTCTTCAGAGCTATGTGTCATGGGGAGTGTCTTAAGAGCTATGTGTCATGGGAGTGTCTTCAGAGCTATGTGTCATAGGGAGTGTCTTCAGAGCTATGTGTCATGGGAGTGTCTTCAGAGCTATGTGTCATGGGAGTGTCTTCAGAGCTATGTGTCATGGGAGAGTGTCTTCAGAGCTATGTGTCATGGGGAGTGTCTTCAGAGCTATGTGTCATGGGGAGTGTCTTCAGAGCTGTGTGTCATGGGGAGTGTCTTCAGAGCTATGTGTGATGGGGAGTGTCTTAAGAGCTATGTGTCATGGGGGTGTCTTCAGAGCTGTGTGTCATGGGGGTGTCTTCAGAGGTGTGTGTCATGGGAGTGTCTTCAGAGCTGTGTGTCATGGGAATGTCTTCAGAGCTGTGTGTCATGGGAGTGTCTTCAGAGCTGTGTGTCATGGGAGTGTCTTCAAAGCTGTGTGTCATGGGAATGTCTTCAGAGCTGTGTGTCATGGGAATGTCTTCAGAGCTGTGTGCCATGGGAGTGTCTTCAGAGCTGTGTGCCATGGGAGTGTCTTCAGAGCTGTGTGTCATGGGAGTGTCTTCAGAGCTGTGTGTCATGGGAGTGTCTTCAGAGCTGTGTGTCATGGGAGTGTCTTCAGAGCTGTGTGTCCATGGGAGTGCCTTCAGAGCTGTGTGTCATGGGAGTGTCTTCAGAGCTGTGTGTCATGGGAGTGTCTTCAGAGCTGTGTGTCATGGGAGTGTCTTCAGAAATGTATTCTTGACAAAATGTCTGAACCTCTCAACGGATATACACTGAGATATACACACCTCTCAACGGATATACACTGAGATATACCTCTTTATCTATATACACTGAGAAATACACACATCACAGTGTAAATAAATTACTCATCACGGAACGGGATAACAGCTGCTACAATTTTTGACTTTCGTACTTAAGCAGACTTAAATTTTTAGGTGACGGAGACTGAGAGTTGAAGGTCTGTCAGTCTGAAAGTACTGTCAGAGTCAAATGTCAGCACTACACTCTGCCGCTGCCACAGAAAGCAATAGATATTATTCAGTGACAGTTATACAATGGACACCACGGTGCCAGTAATACAACAGACACCACAGTGCCAGGTATTCAGTAGACACCACAGTACCAGGTATTCAATAGATGCCACAGTACCAGGCCTTCAATAGACACCACAGTTCCAGTCATACAATAGACACCACAGTGCCAGGTATTCATTAGACACCATAGTTCCAGTCATATAATAGACACCACAGTGCCAGGTATTCAATAGACACCATAGTTCCAGTCATACAATAGACACCACAGTGCCAGGTATTCAATAGACACCATAGTTCCAGTCATACAATAGACACCACAGTGCCAGGTATTCAATAGACACCATAGTTCCAGTCATACAATAGACATCACAGTGCCAGGTATTCAATAGACACCATAGTTCCAGTCATATAATAGACACAACAGAGCCAGGTATTCAATAGATACCACAGTGCCAGTCATACAATACACACCACAGTGCCAACCATACAGCAGAGGCCACAGAGTGAGAAACATATCTCGTTTATTGTGTGTGGTATAAAACGCAAAGTTAAACTATGATTGCGTTTTTTGACGTATAGGATCATCACAAGATTTTCCGAAAAACTGTGTAGTCATGATGCTGGGAAAAATTTCATAAAAAAAACTATTTTGATTAAGCACACGTAAACACACCAAACAGTGACGTTGTGCAAGAATATTTCAAGGTTGCAAGTGCAGTGACGGGTGGATGTTGGCATGGAATGTAGAGAAGTGCCAGGGGAATGGTAATGGAGAAAAAAATGAAAACGGGTACAATAGAAAGTATTTTGAGATAAAATTTTGTACATATATCAGAAAACTAAAATACATTTGTTGGTATAGGATGGAAAATAGATATAATAATAGCAATTTATTATATTCTTCTTCTTCTTCTTCTTCTTCTTCTTCTTATTATTATTATTATTATTATTATTATTATTATTATATTATATTATTATTATTATTATTATTATTATTAGTATTATTATTATATTATTAAGAGGCGTTACATTGGAGTGGGTCTCTCAGTGCTAGGAGCACTAAAGGCTCGATTCTCCTTTCACTAATCGCAAGACACAAACTCTTCTCTGGCAGCCAGGTCACATATACAAATCATAGAAATATTGAGAAAATAAAAAAGAAAGATTTCTTATCAGAAAAAGCCAGAGCCGCAGAGTGGAAGTTGAGAGTGAAATTATTCTAGAAAATACTTGTGGCATAGACCCTGAAAAGTAGATGGAGTGACTTCCACAGGAAGTTTGTACTAAAACATAGGAGGAGTTATGTACCACAGCCGAGGAGGAAGTAAATACCACAGCCACAGAGCAAATATGTGCCACAGCCACGGGGTGCTTAAACTCAATAATTTGTTATTCTCCATGCTCTCAAATGTGTCCACGTATCTAAAGTTGACACCTTAATTGTAAGTGATTCTTAATCACCCATAAGTGTTCTGACACAAGCATATAACAGTTGACACTCCAAGACTGTCAGTTATTATATGCTCGTGTCAGAAACCAGACAAAGGCATGGTAGGACTATTGGAAGTGAAGTCACACTACACATTTTGTGGACTTCATCTCACACTGGCGTTCTAATACGTGATAGCATTGGACAGCACGAGGCAGTAGACTAAAACTTTGGTCTGTCTACTAGCAGTCTGAGAACAAAAGTGCGGAAAGAACTTCAGCTCAGCATCATTTGCTGAAGACAGGGAAAGAGTGACACTAGTCAACCAAACTATGATTATTATCTCATGCAGGAGGAGAAACACGTCTATGGTGCATCCAGCAAGATGAGCAGACTGCTGGATGTTCCAACTGTCCAGCTTCAGCTGGGCTACAAGCACCTCTGGGAGTTGGCATCACCAGCTCATCAGACCGAACTAAATACAGTATAAACATTGCCTAATGGACTATTGTCACACCCTGTTCCATTAAATGCTGGAATTCGAAAAAAAAATCAGGAATTCAGAGACAGTTCACAAATGTTCAAGAAATGTCAAAGAATTTTGTTATAAGTGGGATCTGGCATTTTGGGTTTTATAAATAACTTGTAAACATATGAAACTTCACTGTAATTTTTAATGGCTAAAATCATGACTACATAAACCCATTACTATTATTCTGGTCAATAAATCTGTGAATAATTCGTTACCACTGTAACTTAGCGAACACAGATTTTGGGTTCAGTTCCTGGACCCATTAATTGCCCCCATAATGCTTTGATTACTGCCCACAGTGTGGATATCAGATGATTACCACCCACACTCTTGATACAGGATAATTAACCCCACATCGTAGGTATAGTTTGACTAACGCCCACAGGATGGCTATGAGGTGACAACCTCCCACAGAATGAACATGGGGTGACCACCATCCACGCAATAAATATGGGCGTGATCACTAATTACAGGACAGGTATAGGGTGATTACTACCCTAAAGGTAGGTATTGGGTGACTAAACACTAACTCTCCTCCTTCATTTCCCTGAACTTTAAGTTCCATAGAGTATTAAATCCTTATTTTGTTATATATCTGTAAGGTCTCAGTAAAGTCTGTTCAGTGATTGTTCATCAAAATTCATTTATCTGTCTGTACATGTCTTGTGAATGCATTTGCAATTATTACAAAAATTTGTGTTAAGACGTGATAACTGCATGTCTGGAGCAAGACTGTATCATGTCTGCAAATTTTATCTTCTTTATGCTACTCTCCGTTGTCTCTGTTCCTCATCTCTGTATCGCCTCTTCTTTAGTCATTGCTGTTGATTCATCTGCTCGTTTTTACTTCTGTCATTCTACTCTCGAGAGACTCCTTGGTCAGCTGTAGGCGGTTTAATGTCGTCTTTATGGCATAGGACATTAAGGATATAAATTTGAGTGACCGGTCACTTACTGCAGTCTCACACAGTTGGCGCCATAAACATCATAGTAGCAGCAGCAGCAGCAGCAGCAGCAGCAGCAGCAGCAGCAGCAGCAGCAGCAGCAGCAGCAGCAGCAGCAGCAGCAGCAGCAGCAGCAGCAGCAGCAGCAGCAGCAGCAGTAGCATCAGCAGCAGTAGCATCAGCAGCAGTAATAGCAGTAGCAGTAGTAACCACAGCAGTAGTAGTAGTGGGCAGCCAGTGCATCACAGCACAACACAACACAGAATAATTTCTATGAACAGAGCATAATATTCTATTCCGAGTCACAGCTGTACACACACACACACACACACACACACACACACACACACACACAAAACACCACACACACACACACACACACACACACACACACAGAAACAAGAGGTCACAATTGGAAGATGAAGACTCAAACGAGTCACAAGGGATGTCAGGAAGTATTTCTTTAGTCATAGAGTTGCCAGGAAGTGGAATAGTCTAGCAAGTGATGTAGTGGAGGCAGGAACCATACATAGCTTTAAGATGAAGTATGACAAAGCTCAGGGAGCAGAGAGAGAGAGAGAGAGGACCTAGTAGCGATCAGTGAAGAGGCGGGGCCAGAAGTTGAGTCTCGACCCCTGCAACCACAATTAAGTGAGTACAATTAAGTGAGTACAATTAAGTGAGTACACACACACAAACAAACAGGGAAGAACAGAACTCCGGCCTTGGAATGGTCAAATTCCAATATTGTTATGCGAGTTAAGGTGTGGCCGGTCCCTCTAGCTAAATTAAGATGCCAGAGTCAAGCAGAGAATCACCACAGCACTGAAAAGTTTACTAAAACACTTAGAAGCACTCTCTATTTCAGATTAAACTTAATTATTATTATTATTATTATTATTATTATTATTATTATTATTATTATTATTATTATTATTGTTGTTGTTGTTGTTGTTGTTGTTGTTGTTGTTTTTGACGTAAGAGGTATAAATCTTAGACAAATGATTTAAGAGAAACAGAATCAATTTGCGCATTGTGCAGCGACTCGCCTGGAGACCAACTTTGAAGACCAAGCTAGGAGACCAGTCTTGGAGGCCAAGCTAGGAGACCAATCTATGAGACCTATAGAGTATGCAGAGAATATATATGTCGTGCCGAATAGGTAAAACTTGCGAATTTAGCTTAAATAGCAACTCTCTTCTTGCCGGATAAGGCAAGCGAAAATTTGTGTATGCAGTAATTTCGCAAAAATCATTCTGAAACTAACGAAAAAAAATATATTTAATTGTGTTTGTTTATTATTAAATTATTATATACTTACCTAAAATATATTTAGTTTGATTAGGCTAAATTAA
>NC_069439.1:8683126-8685626 GCF_026875155.1 Cherax quadricarinatus
GTTAATGCATATATTTTTTTATATTTTGACACCAAAAGAACTTAGAAAATTTGACCTAACTTAAAATTTTAACAAAACGAACAACTTATTTTAGCCTAACCCAACTAAATATATTTTAGATTTGTTTACAATAATTTAATACTAATCAAACGCAATGAAATATATTTTTTTGTTAGGTTCATAATGATTTTGGCGAAATTATTGCATACACAAATTTTCACTTGTCCTATATGGCAAGATGAGCGTTGCTATTTAAGCCAAGATCGCAAGTTCTCACGACATATTGATATATTAAATATATAATATATAATATATATATATATATATATATATATATATATATATATATATATATATATTATATATAAATATATATATATATATATAATATATATATATATAATATATATATATATATATATATGTCGTGTTTAATACGTAAAATTTGCGATCTTGGCTTAAATGGCAACTCTTTTCTTCCCGAATAAGGCAAACGAAAAAATATATTTCATTGTGTTTATTTATTGTTAAATTACTATAAACTTATCTAAAATATGTTTAGTTGGATTAGGCTAAATTAAATTGCGGTTGTTATTGTAAGGTTAGGTAAGTTTTCTAAGGTTCTTTTGTTACAAAATTATTAATCTTTTCATTAACGTAAGTTAAAAAATATATCTTGAAACGTATAAGAAAATTTTTAGAAAGAACTTAATTTTAAATGAATTCTTGATAACTGACCAGTTTTACTTATTCGGCACGACATATATATATGCACAACAACCACTATGAAAATGCTGAAATTACCAGCGCTCTCGTGATTTCTCACAATTGTTCCTTGATAATGTGAAAAATCACTAAAGCGCTTCGAATTTCACTATTTTTCACACACACACACACACACACACACGCAACACACACACACACACACACACACACACACACACACACACACACACACACACACACACACACACACACACACACACACACACACACACACACACACACACCAAGCCAAACTACAAGAAGGGGAACTACGCAGAAATGAGGAACTTCCTGAACGGGGTTCAGTGGGACAGAGAACTGGCAGGGAAGCCAGTTAATGAGATGATGGAATATGTAGCAACAAAATGCAAGGAGGCTGAGGAGAGGTTTGTACTCAAAGGTAACAGGAATAATGAAAAAGCCAGGGTGAGCCCATGGTTTACCCAAAGGTGCAGGGAGGCAAAAACCAAGTGTGCTAGGGAATAGAAGAAATATAGAAGGCAAAGGACCCAGGAGAATAAGGAGAGCAGTCGTAGAGCCAGAAATAAATATGCACAGATAAGAAGGGAGGCCCAACGACAGTATGAAAACGACATAGCAGCGAAAGCCAGATCTAACCCGAAGCTGTTATACAGCCACATCAGGAGGAAAACAACAATCAAGGACCAGGTAATCAGGCTAAGGAAGGAAGGAGAGACAACAAGAAACGACCGCGAAGTATGTGACAAACTCAACATGAGATTCAAAGAAGTGTTCACAGAGGAGACAGAAGGGACTCCAGAAAGACGGAGAGGTGGGGTACACCACCAAGTGTTGGACACAATACATACAACCAAGGAAGAAGTGAAGAGGCTTCTGAGTGAGCTAGATACCTCGAAGGCAATGGGCTGGATAACATCTCTCCATGGGTCCTGAGAGAGGGAGCAGAGGCACTATGTGTACCTCTAACAACAATATTCAACACATCTATCGAAACAGGGAGATTACTTGAGGTATGGAAGACAGCAAATGTAGTCCCAATGTTTAAAAAAAGGAGACAGACATGAAGCATTAAACTACAGACCAGTGTCACTGACATGTATAGTATGCAAAATCATGGAGAAGATTATCAGGAGAAGAGTGGTGGAACACCTAGAAAGGAATGATCTCATCAACAGCAGCCAACAAGTTTTCATGGTAAGGGAGAACCAACATATTTTTAGTTGAATAAGGCAGGTTGTCCCTTTTTGGATTGTAAAAAGTATTTCTAGCAACTTTAAAAGATTTATCAATTACATTTCTTGGGTATTTTAAATCATTACCTATTTCATAAATTTTGGATATTTCCTCATCTATGAACTCAGGACTACAAATTCGTAAAGCTCTCAAAAACATTGATGAGAAAACAGACAGTTTGACTCTATCTTGATGCGAGGAATAATAGTGGACATAGGAACAGTTATTTGTAGGTTTTCTGTAAATTTTAAATTTGAATTCATTATTACCCTTAATAATTAAAACATCTAGAAAAGGCAATGAGTTATTTTCTTCAAATTCAACAGTAAAATTGTTGATGATATTTTGTGTCTTATGCCCAAAAATGTAGATATACACCATTTCCTTGGCAAATTAAATAGCTTAGCCCATTCTATAAACTTTATTGTTGAGTTTGAAGAAAATAACTCATTGCCTTTTCTAGATGTTTTAATTATTAAGGGTAATAATGAATTCAAATTTAAAATTTACAGAAAACCTA
>NC_069439.1:8690626-8693126 GCF_026875155.1 Cherax quadricarinatus
ACATTAGTTACCTTAGTTACCTTAAGTTACCTTAAGTTACCTTAGTTGCCTTAGTTACCTTAGTTACCTTAGTTACCTTAGTTACCTTCTGGTATTTACAACTCTCGGTGTATATATACTGAAGGATACACAATGCTAGGTGTATTGCATTGGGAAACACACACCATTAAGTGTATATACACTGAGCGGTATACCCCTCTCACTGCATATTCAATGAGAGACAAACCTCAGTGTATTTGCACTTAGAATTAGACACTATCGGTGTATTGTATATACGCTGAGAGATACACATCTCATTGTATATACACCGGCAGATACACCCTTTCCTTTGCATATAAATTAGGAGATATAAACGCCTCTCGGTGTAAATACACTGACAGATAGAAACACCTCTTCATATATGCATTGCATATATACAGTTCGGTGTATACATATTAAGAGATGCACCCGTCTCACAATATATACGAAAAATACACATCTCTGTTGAGAGAAACGTACTGCTCCGTATATATACCAACACTTCGTTACGACCAAATACGATATCACCATGGATACATAAGGAAGTAGTCTATTGGAATAGTCTTCAGCAAGGTAACTAAAGACCTAGCAGCTACTGGTTACCTGGAAGCTTGTTAATAGTGCTCTGGCTGATACTTGCACCACAACGAACACCAACTTGGATGCTGTGTGACAGACTGATTTCCACAATTATCTGCGTCCAACTGTTCTCCTACACTGTGGCTTGACTAGAATAAGTCACAACAATGAGAGAATGTTTGAATTTGGCTCTCGTGTTATTCCCTCACCGATATATTGAAAAATTCAACTTTTTTTTTTTTTGAACGAGATTAATTATTCTAAAGTTTATTAGAGAAGCCATTTATACATATTTAAAAACCAGAAAGTTTTTAGTGTAAAATTCTTATGAACTCAGTTATTATTATTATTATTATTATTATTATTATTATTATTATTATTATTATTATTATTATTATTATTATTATTATTATTATTATTATTATAAGTCTCTCTTATATGGATGTGAAGCTTGGGTGGTAAATGCAGCAGCGAGGAGACGGTTGGAGGCAGTGGAGATGTCCTGTTTAAGGGCAATGTGTGGTGTAAATATTATGCAGAAAATTCGGAGTGTGGAAATTAGGAGAAGGTGTGGAGTTAATAAAAGCATTAGTCAGAGGGCAGAAGAGGGTTGTTGAGGTGGTTTGGTCATTTAGAGAGAATGGATCAAAGTAGAATGACATGGAAAGCATATAAATCTATAGGGGAAGGAAAGAGGGGTAGGGGTCGTCCTCAAAAGGGTTGGAAAGAGGGGGTAAAGGAGGTTTTGTGGGCGAGGGGCTTGTACTTCCAGCAAGCGTGCATGAGCGTGTTAGATAGGAGTGAATGGAGACGAATGATACTTGGGACCTGACGATCTGTTGGAGTGTGAGCAGGGTAATATTTAGTGAAGGGATTCAGGGAAACCGGTTATTTTCATATAGTCGGACTTGAGTCCTGGAAATGGGAAGTACAATGCCTGCACTTTAAAGGAGGGGTTTGGGATATTGGCAGTTTGGAGGGATATGTTGTGTATCTTTATACGTATATGCTTCTAAACTGTTGTATTCTGGGCACCTCTGCAAAAGCAGTGATAATGTGTGAGTGTGGTGAAAGTGTTGAATGATGATGAAAGTATTTTCTTTTTGGGGATTTTCTTTCTTTTTTGGGTCACCCTGCCTCGGTGGGAGACGACCGACTTGTTGAAAAAAAAAAAAAAGTCTCCTTCCACAAGGCCGTAAAAACTAAGGTTCATGAGGGTTCAGCAGGAACGTCAACCTTAAGGTAGGCATGTGGTGAAGCATTTCACTGCCCCATGTGATTCGAGATGGAGGAACAGTAGGAGGAGAGATGGAAAAGGAGAGAGTGAGAGGGGGGATGCAGAGAGAAAGAGAGAGAGAGATGGAGGTACAGGAGAGAAGTTAGGAATAGGAAGGATGGTAGCAGAATAAGAGGATGAAAGTAGCTAGAGGGATAAAAAGAGAAGTGTAAAGAGAATATGATATGGAGAGAAGAGAGAGAAGAATGAAAAAAATGGTAATCTGGGATGGATGAAACAAAAGTGGAGAGTTTTAAAAGTAGATGGAGTGAATAAAGTCAATGTAGAGAATAAGAGAGATAAGAGTAGACAAGGAAGGAGAGGGGAAATGTGGTAGAGGAAGGAGGGAGAGAGGGGAGATAAGAGGGGAGATGAAAAATGGGGTATAACAAAAGTCTTAGCAATTATTAGTTCATCTTGGTAATTCCTCTTTCTCTCGTCATGTTTGTTTATTTACTTTATTTATCTTATTCCTTCCCTACTTCCTCTGTTCCTCTTCTTCATCCTTTATTCTCATCCTATTAAATTTACCCTTGATTCTTGAGCCATCTTCCATGTTTCCTTATTTATGCTTTCTCTTCTCCTCTGCTGGTTACTCTTCTCTCTTCTCTTCTTCATCGTTTTTCT
>NC_069439.1:8698126-8710626 GCF_026875155.1 Cherax quadricarinatus
CATCCTGGCTACATTAACCTACCCATCCTGGCTGCATTAACCTACCCATCCTGGCTATATTAACCTACCCACCCTGGTTATATTAACCTACCCATCCTGGCTATATTAACCTACCCATCCTGGCTACATTAACCTACCCATCCTGGCTGCATTAACCTACCCATCCTGGCTACATTAACCTACCCACCCTGGTTATATTAACCTACCCATCCTGGCTATATTAACCTACCCATCCTGGCTACATTAACCTACCCATGCTGGCTGCATTAACCTACCCATCCTGGCTATATTAACCTACACACCCTGGCTATAATACGTTCTTTCCCAGGTTGAGTAAGCAGTTATCGAAGTTATAAAAACGTGATAAATCCCTTCAGGAGCGCAGAAAAAGGTACGTTTAATAAACTTTGTGGGAGTAATTGTTGAGTAAGCAGCACCAGTGTGGAACCGTCACCTAGCAACTGAAAAAGTGAACCTGAGCTGAGAGTAATGGATTAGGAAGGAAAGTAGATATGATCACGACATACAAAGTACTGAGGGGCACGTGGACGGTAGAAAAGGATACACTCCTCACCGGGTATGAAGGAATGAGGAAGGAAGCATGACTGTACATAATACACACACTGTAACACACACACTGTAACACACACACTAACACACACTGTAACACACACACTGTACATAATACACACACTGTAACACACACACTGTAACACACACACACTAACACACACACTGTAACACACACACTGTACATAATACACACACTGTACTAACACACACTGTAACACACACTGTAACACACACACTGTAACACACACACTGTAACACACACACTGTAACACACACACTGTAACACACACACTGTAACACACACATTAACACACACACTGTAACACACACACACTGTACATAATACACACACTGTAACACACACTCTGTACATAACATGCACACTGTAACACACACACTGTAACACACACACTAACACACACACTGTAACACACACACTGTACATAACACACACAATGTACATAATACACACACTGTAACACACACACTGTACATAATACACACACTGTAACACACACACTGTACATAACATACACACTGTAACACACACACTGTACATAATAAACACACTGTAACACACACACTGTAACACACACACTGTAACACACACACTGTAACACACACGCTGTAACACACACACTGTACATAACATACACACTGTACTAACAACACACGTAACACAACACTGTACATAACACCACACACTGTAACACACACACTGTACATAACATACACACTGTAACACACACACTGTAACACACACACTGTAACACACACACTGTAAAACACACACACTGTAACACACACACACACACACACACACACACACTGTAACACACACACTGTAACACCAACACACACACAACACACTGTAAACACACACACACACACTGTAACACACACACTGTAGCACACACACTGTACATAACACACACACTGTAACACACACACTGTAACACACACACTGTAACACACACACACTGTAAAACACACACACTGTAACACACCACACACACTGTAACACACACACTGTAACACACACACTGTAACACACACACACTGTAAAACACACACACTGTAACACACACACACACTGTAACACACACTGTAACACACACACACACTGTAACACACACTGTAACACACACACTGTAACACACACACTGTAACACACACACTGTAACACACACACTGTAACACACACACTGTAACACACACACTGTAACACACACACTGTACATAACATACACACTGTAATACACACACTGTAACACACACACTATACATAACACACACACTGTAACACACACACTGTAACACACACACTGTACATAATACTGTAACATACACACTGTACATAGCTCACACACTGTAACACTGTACATAACGCACACAGATGGCAGCAGAACTCAGAGCAAATGTAGAGGTAATAATAATAATAATAATAATAATAATAATAATAATAATAATAATAATAATAATAATAATAATAACTGACGTGCTGTTGGAGTGTAACAAGATAACATTAATGACGGGATTCAGGGAAACCGGCATTCCGGACTTGAGTCCTGGAGATGCGAAGTACAGTGTCTGCACTCTGAAGGAGGGGTGTTAATGTTGCAGTTTTTATAACTGTAGTGTAAGCATACCTCTGGCAAGACAGTGATGGAGTGAATGATGATGGAAGTGTTTCTTCTTTTCTGGGTCACCCTGCCTTAGTGGGAAATGGCTGATGTGCTAAAAAAAACAAATAATAATAATAATAATAATCTTTGTTTCTACAATTATCTGATACAATACCTACAGACCATAGCTGACATCAGTGATATACTGTATAGAAAGTCTCTGGTTATGTAGAGTATTTCGTGCAGCTTAGGTTAATCCTGTCCTCCCAGGATGCAACCCACACCAGTCTGCTAACATCCAGGTACCTGCTTAGTGCTAGGTGAACAGGGACAGCAGGTGTAATGAAACACACCCAGTGTTTCCACCCGTACCGGAGGAGGAACCATGTATACGCAGTGTGTGAGCTGAGTGCTCTACTAACTGAGCTACGGGACACAATCAAGACGTGGAAAGGAACATAAGCGACCTTTCAAAAGAAGCTTAAAATTAGATAGAGCAAATCTCTCAGGTGACTAGTTTGTGAACCAGGAACTAACGAAACTTAGTTTAAAGTTTCCTCTTCAAATTATGAATGAGTTGAGAAGATATGGCAAAATGTTTCACAGCTGGAAGCTAGACCAAGAGCCAGAGTCTGCCTATCTTATCTTAGATATTTTAAGGTACGGTGGAGATAGGCATCAGACAAGGTGGATGCACATGTGTAGTCCCACTCCACCTACTTGCCGTCTGTCCAGCCTTGAAGGATGATACCATCTGACGCTTTTGGCTACCATCAGATCTGCATAGTTGGGGGTGCCTCCCTTACTGCTGGGCGTCCGGCTGTTGTGAGGCTCCTCTGGATAATGTTATTAACCTCCTCAAGTTTTGCAATCTTTCCCCCGGATTTACGGTACACAAGACCATGGTACTCGAATCGGTCTGCTGCTTCACTGCCACAAATACACCTGTGTTCATCCTCAGAGAAGAGAATAAACGTACCTCAAGGAAAACTCAAGGTTCTCCCCGGAGCTGTTTCATTATTGTCTTTTCCTACCACCCCTAATATTCTATATTATGTGTAAACTTTTTTTATAGAATAAATTGTCAGAAAACACTAACATGAATACATTGGTACAATATATCAAAGATTATGAATCTCCTCAAGCTCCTCCGAAGCCGGACGTGAGCCCAGTATGCAACATGCATTTCCCCTCTGGATGGCCACGCTGAGGCGCTAGAACATAAAAGTGGCTGCCCTTGGGTCCCTGGTGGTGTCGATGAGTCTGGGACCCAGTTCTTTAAGGAAGCGTGTGGCATGTTTTCCCCATGATCCCAAGGTCTCTGATCCCACTTGAACAAATTGATACTGTTGGCTTATGTCCCTGTACTTGCCGATCTTGTACTCCTCCCTGTGGTCAGCAGCTCCTGCCTGTTGCCAGACACTGTGATGGATGTAGGTGTCAGCCAGCATTGACACACAGGTATAGTCCCATGCTAAGGAGCTTGCCATTCTTCCAAGGATAGATGGTGATCCTGTTGGGGCAGTTTGTTGGGTTGTGGGTATTGTTGGCTGCCAGTGATCGGGGCTCTCTCTCGGCTGGGCATCCAGCTGTAGCAAGGGTTCTCTTTATGATGTCGTTGACTTCATTGTATCTTACATACCAGTCCTTGGTTTTGGAACAGTTAAGACCATGTAGACCATATTGGTCTGCTTGCGCATCGCAGCAAATACACGTATATTCCGTATGAAGTGGGGCAGCGAGGCGCAGAGCCACTGCAATACGGAGGGTCTTAGGGTCGAGGAGTGTTCCCATTGCCGAAATAGGAAATGTTTGGAGGAAGTCCCCAGAGTGATGTGCAGTCACAGCTTGGAGACGGACAGTCTCCCTGTCTGATGTTTCAGCCCTGAGCATGTTGGCGAGCACCTTTTTAGCGAGGAGGCCATCCCAACTTGACTGTTTCTAGGCCAGTGCTGGAGCATCAAGAGTATCCCATTCAATGATGGCACTGGCGTAGCTAGGGTCTTGTATTCCTGCTGAGTCACTGAAGTTGTTCGGAAGAATTTGTTTTATTAACTCGTTGGTTGCTATGAAAGAGGATAGGAAAGCTGATAGGGCAATTTTGGGAGGATTTCGTATTCCCAGCCCCCCAAGCCTGACTGGAAGTGAGATTTGCAACCACTGTCCGTCTTCAAGGGAAAGATTCAATGCATTCTCTAGCATGGTCTTATGGAGGGAGTCATATTCCTTGAGTTTCGGACTGCTGAAGGCTGAGGAGCATCTCAGGAAGTAGGTAAGTTTTGGGATTGACAGGCACCTGGTGAGTAGAAAGAAGGCATCATGTGTATCGCTGTCTTTCATCCTGCCTTCCATTGTCCTGAGGTCTGAGATTTTCTCTCTCTCTCCTCTCTCTCTCTCTCTTCTATATATATATATATATAAATATATATATATATATATATATATATATATATATATATATATATATATATATATTATATATATATATATATATAATATATATATATATTATTTATATATATATATATATATATATAATATATATATATATATATATATATATATATAATATATATATATATATAATATGTGTGTGTGTGTGTGTGTGTATTTATTATTTATTAACATTTCGGCCGTTTCCCACCAAAGTAGGATTGCCCGAAAAAGAAAATCTTTCACCATCATTCACTCCATCACTATCTTGCCAGAGGCGCGTTGGCACTACAGTTATAAAACTGCAACATTAACACCCCTCCTTCAGAGAGCAGGCTCTGTACTTCCCGTCTCCAGGACTCAAGTCCGGCCTGCCGGTTTGCTTGAATTCCTTCATAAATATTATCCTGTTCACACTCCAACGGCACGTCAAGTCCTAAAAACCATATGTCTCCATTCAGCTCCTATCTAACACGCTCATGCAAGCTTGCTGGAAGTCCAAGATTCTAGCACACAAAACTTCCTTTACCACTTCCCTCCAACCATTCCTAGGCCGACCTCTACCCAGCCTTCCCTCCAATGCAGATTTATACACTCTCGAAGTCATTCTGTTTTGTTCCGCCCTCTCTACATCTTCGACCCACCTCAACAACTCCTCCTCAGCCCTCTGGATAATAGGTTTGGTATTCCCGCACCTCCCCCTAATTTCCAAACTACGAATTCTCTGTATTACATTTGCACCACACATTGCCCTCAGACATGACATTATTGTAAACATATCTGAAATATATTTAGTTGGATTAGGCTAAAATAAATTGCACTTAGTTATAATAAGGTTAGGTAAGTTTTCTAAGATTCTTTTGGTGAAAAATTATAAATTTTTACATTAACATTAATGAACGTTAATTAAACGTATAAAAGAAAATTTTAGAAAGGACTTAATCTTTAATGAGTTCTTGCTAACTGACCAGTTTTACATATTCGGCTCGACATATATATATATATATTATATATATATATATATATATATATATATATATATATATATATATATATATATATATATATATATATATATATATATATATATGGAAACTAATTTAAGATCCTGGTTATTAGTACTTGAGATACACAGATATCGAGACATTTTTTCATGTCTTTGAGGCAAAATAAAAAATCAGTCTTGGAAAAAAAAAAAAGTTAGGATTTTTTGATTTGTGACTTGGCAATCTTGAAGCAAATATTTCATGTAGCTTTTAAATTCGAAATTTTAGTGAGTAAATTTTGTATTTTTCTTACGTAGTTTTTTTCTGTTGCCATACGTGCCTTGGTTGGTTGGTAAAGAATAATATATCACGTGTGAGCAGCGATGGGGTCTGAACTGGCGCACTTCTGTCTGAACGATATCTTTTTCGGGTCATTCAACCCAAGAAGTAATTGAGGCTAGATTCTCCGTCCAGTAATTAAAATCCAATTTCTACTCGGTTGAATCCTTGATGATCAACATGATGCAGCACAATTGTAAATGCTTTTAAATATTTCGTGTCTCGAATTATAGTCGCCCTTAAAATATCCCAGTCATTCTTAAAAAAAATGGAGAAGCTGTGATCACATAGTTAAGAATGACATAAAAAACGGAAGCATCATGGCATCTTATGGTTCAGTTGGTTGAAGTTAAAGTGGCGATGCTGTCAGTGTATATGTGTGTGTGTGGTCGCTGTTATGGCTGGAGAGGTTGCCTTGGCAACCAACAGCTGCCCTGGGGCGCTCAGCTGAGGCAGCTGCTTCACACTGATTCTTGGTGATGCTGGCAATTGTGAAGAAAATGATTACTCAGAGAGATTATTGATGACGATGCTGGCAGTGGTGTAGAGACTTATTAATAGAGACTATTGTTGATGATGCTAGGAATGGTGGAGAAGAGACTAGTTATTGGCGGAGATTATTGTTGGTGATGCTGGCATTGCTGTAGCAGAGACTGATTTTTCAGGGGGAATATTGCTGTTGATACTCTTGAACCAAACAACTGGTACTACTCTCCTTGTTTTTTAAGCAAACCTGATTACCTCCCAAGCAATGTATAACTTTTTGCGTTTAACACTTACAAATAATAATAATAATAATAATAATAATAATAATAATAATAATAATAATAATAATAATAATAATAATAATAATAATAATAATAATAAAAATAATAATAAATACCCTGACATGCCCTCTAGTTTAGGGTATGGCCTAGGGTACTCTTGCTCAGGGAGTTCTCACTGGCTGCAACATTCACTTGTACTAACCACTGCAACTAGTTCACACATTAAACGAACATTTCGCTCAGGTAGAATTAAGTACTGGGCGAAGCGTTGTCTATATTAATAACTTATATTACACTCAGTCCTGGTCTGTCCTCTAAACTAATAAATCGTATTACTTGTTATTGTACCCAGTAGTGGCCCTGATCATTCACTCCTCAACAATGGCATTAACCTCAGTATCTTACTGCCATTCTCACTGTCCATTTTTTCTTGTTACTCGTAATTTGATAATGGCTCAGGAGGGGCCGAAACGTCGTTCAGAATTAAATTTCCTATCTGCGTGAGTGTATCAGTTTGTGTCGTCAAGGGTAGCAAGTCTTTGATCGCACACATGTCACTCTCTGTATCAAAACATTGTCGTAAGGAAAACATGTTTAGTAAAACGTGTCTTGTCTTCACTCATGTCTGCTACGTTTCGCAAAGTTAAGATTAATTGATTTTTTTTTCCAAATTGTTTCCAAGATAAATATTTATTTTTTTTATTCTTTAATTGGAATTAATACATCATTTGTTCAGAGTTATATAATTTGTTATGCATTTCACTATACACCTCATGTGCGTGTGTGTGTGTGTGTGTGTGTGTGTGTGTGTACTCACCTAGTTGTGGTAGCATGGGTCGATTCACAGCTCTTGGCCTGGCCCCGAGTCCCGTGTGTGTGTGTGTGTGTGTGTGTGTGTGTGTGTGTGTGTGTGTGTGTGTATGTGTGTGTGTGTGTGTGTGTTTTGTGTGTGTGTGTGTGTGTGTGGTGTGCGTTGTGTGTGTGTGTTTGCGTGTGAGTGTGTGTGGGAAAGTTTTGTGTGGGGTGTGTGTGTTTTGTGTGTGTGTGTGGTGTGTGTGGTGTGTGTGCGCGTGTGTGTGTGTCTGTGTGTCTGTGTTTGTGTAGTGAAATACGTAAGTCATTCATTTCAAGGATTTTGTTAGCACCTCTGGATAATCAGAGGTGGTTGATCCTGGGAAGGATAATTGGGTTTTGTAACTGGGGGACAAGATAAGAATATGGTAAGATTTAAGATAAGATTTATTCAAGAAATATACAAAGGGAGGGACAGACAGTAGTGCATATTATTACCTGAAATTAGAAGGCTAATAGAATTTGTAGGTATAAGTTAATGATAAACATTGTAAATGCGTATAGGTACTGGATGCAGATAATGACTGTGTTGATAATGGGATTGGTGAGAGAGATTTTGATGATGACGTTGATAATGGTGTTGATAATGCGGATGATGACGATAGTTTTGATGATAATATTCACAATTCTGTGAATAAATGTTATTGACGATATTGATGACGAGATTTTTTGACAGTCGACGAGAGGTAAAGTTATACCCCGCTCCTGCCCATCATCGACCACAATCAATGTTTTACCCTACATACAGCCAAACATTATACAAATACAAGAGCAAAAATTTGTCGTATGTCTACTCTGAACTAACATATAAATATTAATATATATATATAATATAAAATATAATTAATATTTAAAATATATATAATATATATATATATATATATATATAGTAGGGTAGACAGCAACCACCCAGGGAAGTACTACCGTCCTGCCAGAAAACTGTGAAACAAAAACCTGAAAATGTTTTGCATGTGGTAGGATTGCTGGTTTCTTTTTGTCTCATAAACACACTAAGATAACAGGGATATCTTGCTACTCCTACTTACACTTTGGTCACACTTCACAGACACGCACATGCATATATATTATATACATACATCTAGGTTTTTCCCCCTTTTTCTAAATGCTCTTGTTCTTTTTTATTTTCTTCTATTGTCCATGGGGAAGTGGAAAAGAATCTTTCCTCCGTAAGCCATGCGTGTCGTATGAGGCGACTAAATGCCGGGAGCAATGGGCTAGTAACCCCCTTCTCCTGAAAACAATTACTAAAAAAAAGAAGAAGAAAAACTTTAAAAAAACGGGTTGCTTAAATGGGGGTGGATGAGTGCGATGACAAGAAACAGATGATTGCTGATGTTATGAATGAAAAGAATTTGGGATGTCCTGGCCCTAAGCAAAAACAAAGCTAAGGGGGTAGGAGAGTTTCAGTGGGGGAAATAAATGGGATTAAATCTGGAGTATCTGAGAGAGTTAGAGAAAAAGGAAGGGTAGCAGTAATGTTAAATGATCAGTTATGGAAGGAGAAAGAGAATATGAATGTGTAAATTCAAGAATTATTGGATTAAAGTAAAGTTTGGATGCGAGAAGGGGGTCATAATAACGTGTATGCACCTGGAGAAGAGGGGAAATTTGCAGAGGAGAGAGAGAGATTTTGGGAGATGTTAAGTGAATGTATAGGAGCCTTTGAACCAAGTGAGAGAGGTAATTGTGGTAGGGGACTTGAATCTAAAGTAGGAGAAACTTTAGAGAGGGTGTGGTAGGAAAGTTTGGGGTGCCAGGTGTAAATGATAATGGAGCCCTTTGATTGAACTTTGTATAGAAAGGGGTTTAGTTATAGGTAATACATTTTTTAAAAGAAAAAGAGGATAAATAAGTATACACGATATGATGTAGGGCGAAATGACAGTATTTGTTGATTATGTATTGGGGAGATAAAAGACTGTTGAGTTAGACTTCAGGATGTACATGTTTATAGAGGGTCCACAGATATATCAATCACTTTCTAGTTGTAGCTACACTTGGGGTAAAAGGGAATGGGATACAAGGAGAATAGAAGCATCAGGGAAGAGAGAGGTGAAGGTTTATAAAAATAAAAAGAGGAGGCAGTTAGGGTAAGATATAAACAGCTATTGGAGGATAGATGGGCTAATGAGAGCATAGGCAATGGGGTCGAAGAGGTTGGGGTAGTTTTAAAAAAAGTAGTGTTAAGAGTGTTCAGCAGAAGTTTGTGGTTACAGGAAAGTGGGGCAGGAGGAAAGAGCGATTGGTGGAATGATGATGTAAAGAGAGTAGTAAGGGGGAAAAAGTTAGCATATGAGAAGTTTTTACAAAATAGAAGTGATGCAAGGAGGGAAGAGTATATGGAGAAAAAGAGAGAAGTTAAGAGAGTGGTGAAACAATGTAAAAAGAGAGCAAATGAGAGAGTGGGTGAGATGTTATCAACAAATTTTGTTGAAAATAAGAAAAAGTTTTGGAGTGAGATTAACAAGTTAAGAAAGCCTAGAGAACAAATGGATTTGTCAGTTAAAAATAGGAGAGGAGAGTTATTAAATGGAGAGTTAGAGGTATTGGGAAGATGGAAGGAATATTTTGAGGAATTGTTAAATGTTGATGAAGATAGGGAAGCTGTGGATTTCGTGTATAGGGCAAGGAGGATAACATCTTGTAGGAGTGAGGAAGAGCCAGTTGTGAGTGTGGGGGAAGTTCGTGAGGCAGTAGTAAAATGAAAGGGGGTAAGGCAGCCGGGATTGATGGGATAAAGATAGAAATGTTAAAAGCAGGTGGGGATATAGTTTTGGAGTGGTTGGTGCAATTATTTAATAAATGTATGGAAGAGGGTAAGGTACCTAGGGATTGGCAGAGAGCATGCATAGTTCCTTTGTATAAAGGCAAAGGGGATAAAAGAGAGTGCAAAAATTATAGGGGATAAGTCTGTTGAGTGTACCTGGTAAAGTGTATGGTAGAGTTATAATTGAAAGAATTAAGAGTAAGACGGAGAATAGGATAGCAGATGAACAAGGAGGCTTTAGGAAAGGTAGGGGGTGTGTGGACCAGGTTGTTTACAGTGAAACATATAAGTGAACAGTATTTAGAAAAGGCTAAGAGGTCTTTGTGGCATTTATGGATTTGGAAAAGGCGTAATGACAGGGTGGATAGGGGGGCAATGTGGCAGATGTTGCAAGTGTATGGTGTAGGAGGTAGGTTACTGAAAGCAGTGAAGAATTTTTACGAGGATAGTGAGGCTCAAGTTAGAGTATGTAGGAAAGAGGGAAATTTTTTCCCAGTAAAAGTAGGCCTTAGACAAGGATGTGTGATGTCACCGTGGTTGTTTAATATATTTATAGATGGGGTTGTAAGAGAAGTAAATGCGAGGGTCTTGGCAAGAGGCGTGGAGTTAAAAGATAAAGAATCACACACAAAGTGGGAGTTGTCACAGCTGCTCTTTGCTGATGACACTGTGCTCTTGGGAGATTCGAAGAGAAGTTGCAGAGATTGGTGGATGAATTTGGTAGGGTGTGCAAAAGAAGAAAATTAAAGGTGAATACAGGAAAGAGTAAGGTTATGAGGATAACAAAAAGATTAGGTGATGAAAGATTGAATATGAGATTGGAGGGAGAGAGTATGGAGGAGAGGGAACGTATTCAGATATTTGGGGGAGTGGACGTGTCAGCGGATGGGTCTATGAAAGATGAGGTGAATCATAGAATTGATGGGGGAAAAAGATTTGAGTGGTGCACTTAGGAGTCTGTGGAGACAAAGAACTTTGTCCTTGGAGGCAAAGAGGGGAATGATATGAGAGTATAGTTTTACCAACGCTCTTATATGGGTGTGAAGCGTGGGTGATGAATGTTGCAGCGAGGAGAAGGCTGGAGGCAGTGGAGATGTCATGTCTGAGGGCAATGTTGGGTGGAATATAATGCAGAGAATTCGTAGTTTGGAAGTTAGGAGGAGGTGTGGGATTACCAAAACTTTTGTCCAGAGGGGTGAGGAAGGGTTGTTGAGTGGTTCGGACATGTAGAGAGAATGGAGCGAAACAGAATGACTTCAAGAGTGTATCAGTCTGTGGTGGAAGGAAGGCGGGGTAGGGGTCGGCCTAGGAAGGGTTGGAGGAGGGGGTAAAGGAGGTTTTGTGTGCGAGGGGCTTGGACTTCCAGCAGGCATGCGTGAGCGTGTTTGATAGGATGAATGGAGACAAATGGTTTTTAATACTTGACGTGCTGTTGGAGTGTGAGCAAAGTAACATTTATGAAGGGATTCAGGGAAACCGGCAGGCCGGACTTGAGTCCTGGAGATGGGAAGTACAGTGCCTGCACTCTGAAGGAGGGGTGTTAATGTTGCAGTTTAAAAAACTGTAGTGTAAAGCACCCTTCTGGCAAGACAGTGATGGAGTGAATGATGGTGAAAGTTTTTCTTTTTCGGGCCACCCTGCCTTGGTGGAATCGCCGGTGTGATAATAAAAAAAAAAAAAAAAAAAAAAAAAAAAAAAAAAAAAATATATATATATATATATATATTATTGTGACCACGAACGAGTGGTATTGATCAATAACAACACTGCACTAGCCAAGGACTCGAACCCATGCTGCTTTGGCCTGCCTCACGGTGGGCGAAAACACATGACGTCCTTATCCACTGAACCATACGATCCTTAAGAGTAGCGCATCCAGCGGAACTGGATGTTGTACTCCTTACCCAAGTACATACGATGGTGTGGATGACTCTAGGCTAATTTCATTCTAGTCCCTGTTTGGTGTACTAGTTCAACGAGTAGTATTTTATATTATTTTATATATTATTGAGTCCTTGGCTAGTGAGTGTTGTTATTGATCAATACCACTCGTTCGTGATCACAATAATATAAAATACTGCTCGTTGAACTAGTACACCAAACAGGGACTAGAATGAATTTAGCCTAGAGTCATCCA
>NC_069439.1:8718126-8748126 GCF_026875155.1 Cherax quadricarinatus
GTGGGTTATTCGGGGTGGTGAAGGTTCGATCCTGTCTGGTAATTGCAAGACAGAGATAACTTGCCTGTTGACTAGTATTCTTGTTGCCAATGTTGGCTCATGTTGTTGTCTCTTGTAATTAACAAGCCTCATGCTTGTGGGAACTCCTGCCCCTCTCTGTTTAATATGTAGAATATCGCAGACTGTCAGTCACCTTGCTAAGTCTTGAGGAACTTAAGACTGTCTTTCTAAATGTGTGTGTGTGTGTGTGTGTGTGTGTGTGTGTGTGTGTGTGTGTGTTGTGTGTGTGTGTGTGTCTCCAGCTCTGTAAATTTTTCTTTCCATCAATTTTCTCCCTCGTTTTTTCCGTCGCTTTCTTCCTGCTTCCCATCCCCTTCCATCTTTTCTCTCCAGGTTGTCTCCTTTTCAAATCTTTCTTTCTCATTTCTCTATCTCTCTTGATCCCGTTTGTCCATGTCCCCCTCCTCTTATTCCCTCTCTCCCTCTATCTCATCCTTTTAGTTGTTTTTGCCTTCTTACACTTCCCTCCCTCCCTCGCTCCCTCCCTCCCTCCCTAACTCCCTCCCTCCCTCGCTCCTCCCTCCTACCTCGCTCCCTCCCTCCCTCCCTCCCTCCTAAACACCTGTCCTGAGACTTCCTGACCACACTTTACAGCAAGTGCTCTCAGCCATTACGATAGATTACCTGTGGTCTGGGGACCGCGGTAATGCTATCGGTCTCTGCTCTACCGTGATAATACCTGGTAATTAATATTAGGCTCCTTCAGCCTGTATTCAGTCATGGAGTGGCAGGGAAAGGTACTGGCACCTAGGGAAAGTAGGTGCATTCAGCTAGAAGACTCTCTCTGTCTCTCTCTCTCTCTCTCTCTCTCTCTCTCTCTCTCTCTCTCTCTCTCTCTCTCTTAGATAACTAGATTCTTTTCTTCTTCTTCTTCTTCTTCTTCTTCTTCTTCTTCTTCTTCTTCTTATTTTATTATTATTATTTATTATTATATTATTATTATTATTATTATTAATTATTATTATTATTATTATTATTATTATTATTATTATTTATATTAATATTATTATTATTATTATTATTATTATATTATTATTATTATTATTATTATTACAATTATTATTATTATTATTATTATTTATTATTATTATTATTATTATTATTATATAATATTATTATTTAATTATTATTATTATTATAAATATTATTATTATTATTATTCAGTGAAGTAGCGCTAAACCCGTAACGGCGATACACTGCGAGCAAAACAGGTTATGATAGTCAGCTAAGTTTGATCCATGTAGGAGAATGAGACTTACAGTTCCTCGGATCAAGAGCCACTGATCGGCATCACTTGTCTTGAGGGAAGAAGTAGAGAGCTGAGAGAGACAGAGAGAGAGAGAGAGAGAGAGAGAGAGAGAGACAGACAGATAAAGTTACCAATCTTATAGTGAAACATGGCAAGGTGTTACCGTAGAGTTTTATTTATCACATTGCCTTCCTTGTTTCAATATATTGCTCTATTTATTTATTTATTTTTTGGGGTTTGTGAGATATTCGATATATATTATTTAATAGATTTTTTCGGTGTGTGTTACTCCGGTTTGTGTACCTATTATTCTGTTTATCATTTATGTGCTGTATTTCTTTAATTTCCTAGCTTTATTCATATCTTCGGTGGGTTTTTGAATCTCTTGTTCAGTCTCTTATTCTTTCCCCTTCTCTCAGAATCCTTATATCATCCCAACTTCATCATTTACTCTCCTATCTTTGTCTTCTTCCCTATTCTCTTCCTCTCCACATATTCTACACGTTCGTATTAATCATATATATATATATATATATATATATATATATATATATATATATATATATATATATATATATATATATATATGGAGCATTTATATATTCAATCATATATGCGTATAGGAGATGTGAATATTAACATTGTGTGTGTGTGTGTTGTGTGTGTGTGTGTGTGGTTGTGTGTGTGTGTGTGTGTGTGTGTGTGTGTGTTTGTGCAGGTGAATTTTTAGTTTAATAGGTTTAAAGACTACACGCGGGTCATTAAGGCTGATGTCACCTGTACACCACCAGTCAAGGTGACTTTAACTGATAAAATGTTGATTAAAGTAAACTCTCAGCGTATATACACAGAGAGATGTATATACACTATGTATATACACCGCATATTCATTGTATACTCTATACTCAGTGTATATACATTGAGAGACAGAGCTCATCGGTGCGCATTTACTGAGAAACATTGACCTCTCGGTGTAAAACTCTCAGTGAGAATGACCCACAATGACCACATCAGTGTCACAGTGACCACAGCAGTGTCACAGTGACCACAACAGTGTCACAGTGACCACAGCTGTGTCATAATGACCACAGCAGTGTCACAGTGACCACAGCAGTGTCACAGTGACGACAGCAGTGTCACAGTGACCACAGCAGTGTCACAGTGACTACAGCTGTGTCATAGTGACCAAAGCAGTATTACAGTGACCACAGCAGTGTCACACTGACCACAACAGTGTTACAGTGACCAAAGCAGTATTACAGTGACCACAGCTGGGTCGCAGTGACTACAGCAGTGCCACAGTGACCACAGCAGTGTCACAGTGACGACAGCATTGCCAAAGTAACCACGCCAGTATCACAGTGACCACAGCAGTGTCACAGTGACCACAACAGTGTCATAGTGACCACATCAGTGTCACAGTGACCAAAGCAGTATTACAGTGACCACAGCTGGGTCGCAGTGACAACAGCAGTGCCACAGTGACCACAGCAGTGTCACAGTGGCCACAACATTGTCAAAGTGACCACACCAGTATCACAGTGACCACAGCAGTGTCACAGTGACCACAGCAGTGTCATAGTGACCACAGCAGTGTCACAGTGACCAAAGCAGTATTACAGTGACCACAGCTGGGTCGCAGTGACTACAGCAGTGTCACAGTGACCACAGCAGTGTCACAGTGACAACAGCATTGCCAAAGTGACCACTCCAGTATCACAGTAACCACAGCAGTGTCACAGTGACCAAAGCAGTGCCACAGTGACCACAGCAGTACCATAGTGACCACAACAGTATTACAGTGACCACAGCTGGGTCGCAATGACTACAGCAGTGTCACAGTGACAACAGCAGTGTCACAGTGACAACAGCTGTGTCACAGAGACCACAACAGTATCACAGTGACGACAGCAGTATCCCAGTGACGACAGTAGTGTCACAGTAGTCATAACTGGGTCATAGCTACCACAGCAGTGTCACAGTGACCAAAGCATTATCATATTGACTACAGCAGTGTCGCAGTGAGCACAGAAGTATTACAGTGACCACAACTTGGTCACAGTGATGACATAAGTGCCACTGTTACCACAGCTATCATACATAGACCGCAGCAGTTCCATAGAGCACAGTAGTGCTACATTGATCACAGCAGTGCCACAATGACCACAGCAGTGTCACATTAACCACAACAGTGTCATAGTGACTACAGCAGCGTTAGAATGTCCATAACAGTGTCACAGTGACTACAGCAGTGTTACAGTGACTGCAGCAGTGCCATATAAAATGATCTGCTTCAGTCCCTCCTTATTTCCTCCGGTTTTGTTCCGTTTTCTCTGATTTGATGGGTACCCCCCTCAGATCCCAATACAACCACTTTCCCCTTACTAAAGAGGGAATCTGGATGGCTGGTGAAGCTTTGATTCAGGTTTGAGGCGCCCCTGTATTTCCCTTTAATCAGGCCCTCCCAGACGTTGCAAACCCCTACATGTAACGCACCCATCCCAGACAATCATTACAGTACCCCTTCTACATTTTAAATCATTACCTCTCTCACCCACTGCACCATCCCTATAAACCTCCATTTCACCATTCCATTATGTTATCAAAATAATATCCCATCGAATATTAATATCATAATATACTATCATATTACATACCAAACATATCATATTGATAAATTCAGTTCATTATTATTAAAATATTATTATGATATATATATATATATATATATATATATTATAATATATAATATAATATATTATATATATATATATGTTGCCAATGCAATGGATGTGTAATACAACGTCATTTGATTAAGCAAGCGAATTTTGATGCATAATTTGTCATCATTGATAACTACGATAAAAAATATTCATATGTAGTATAAATTATTGTAACAATCAAAATATATTTAGTTTTAGCAAAATAAATTGTTTTCTTGATATAGGTTAGTAACGTTCAAGATCCTTTGGAGCAAAATTAAATCTTTTTCTTAACTAAGAAAAAAATATATCTTTAAACGTTGATAAGATTTAGCTTTATTTTAAATTGACTCTTGCTAAGACCATATTTACTTATTCCAGACATATATTATCAGTGGAACCTCAAATATCGTTTCTTTCGGTCCAGAAGCTGTTCGAGTCCTTTACCGAATTAATTTTTCACATTAACAAATGATGTAAATTAATTATATTTAGACCTAAAAAATAACTTATAAAAACTTACTAATAATATTACATATACATAATTGTCGTATTGGACAGTTGATTTTATTATTCCACTGTATATATATATATATATAATATATATATGTCGTGCCGAATAGGCAGAACTTGCGATTTGGCTTAATATGCACGCTCAATCTTGCCATATAGGAAAGTGAAAATTTATGTATGCAAAAATTTTCCCAAAATATTCTGAACCTACGAAAAAATAACACTGTGTTTTTTATATAAATTATGTACAAATTAAAAATAATACTGTTAGCTAAAATAAATTGTTCTTGTAAAGGTTAGTAAGTTTTCTAAGATTCTTTTGGTGCAAAATTAAATATTTTTATCATCAACATTATATAAAAAAAATATATCTTTAACGTATAAGAATAATTTTAAAGGATTAATTTTTAAATGATTTATTGCTAATTGACCAGTTACATATTCAGCCGCATATTATAAGATAATAAATATCATAATATTGATAAATATATATTATGATATATATAATATATGTTATATATATATATATATATATATATATATATATATATATATATATATATATATATATATATATATATATATAAAATATATATGCAATAAGATCACAGTAAACAGGTGATTTCAGAATATGCAAAACAACCACTCTGAAAGAATAGAGTCAAGAATAGTCACGAAAGCGCTTGGAATTTCTCTATTCTTTCAGAGTGGTTGTTTTGCAATATATATATATATATATATATATAAATATAATATATATAATATATAATATATATATATATATATAAATATGTTTGATGTTATTTAAGTGTGTGTGTGTGTGTGTGTGTGTTGTGTGTGTGTGTGTGTGTGTGTGTGTGAGCGTGTGTTTGTGTGGTGTGTGTGTTTGTGTGAGTGTGATATATTTAATATTCTGTTTATTCCCACTCTGTGGGTTAGTTTGTTTCACTAACCTGTTTTCATTACTCTCTTATGTTTTAATAAAGCTTAAAGTGCTTCATCACTTGAGTCTCTTATTAATTGGGCGAGCGAAGGAGAGAGAGAGAGAGAGAGAGAGAGAGAGAGAGAGAGAGAGAGAGAGAGAGAGAGAGAGAGAGAGAGAGAGAGAGAGAGATTTAATGAAAACAAACATTTTTTCAGAATATGAGGTTAAATAATAGAGGTGGTGGTGGCAGCTTAGTAACGACACTGTTGTGTCTGTACTGGTGCAGCTCTGCGCCAGGACACTCACAGCTGTTATAGTGGTGAGGTAGTTGCTGAGAGTGGAGACGTAGGTCAGTGTTTGACTAATGTACACCTTAATATCTTGACCATCTGACGCTATATACCTGATGATCCCTGATATTGGAAGCTGTGAGGAAATGTACCTAAAGATTATGAATCCCTGATACCTCATTATAAAGGAGCTTATTTCCTAAAGTAGTCTAATACCTCACGACTGTGGAGAGTAATTCCTCACGATTTTGGATTTTAATACCTCAATAATCCGGAACTTAATTATAAAGGTCATGTACAATAATACATCGAGGATGTAAAGGAGTTTTACGTTTTCTAAATGTTTTGAAGGGGAGACAGTTCTCTTGGAACCTGGATATAGGAAAGCCTTCTCTCTATCAGAAAGTAAGAATATTAGTGTTATTATATATACCAGGATATATACAGTTAAGATTATGTTCCCTGTGTGTGTGTGTGTGTGTGTGTGTGTTGTGTGTGTGTGTGTGTGTGTGTGTGTGTATTATGCTGCAGTGAAGGTGGTGATAGTGAGACACATTCTCCCCTCCCCCACAAAGTTCTACCACCCACACCCCCTACTTAACACTTCCCCACCATTCTTACCCCCAGCTCGTGTTGTAGCAACGAATCTAAGCCCTTCCCCTCCCATCTGTCTGCCCCTTCCCCTCGCTCTGTCTGTCTTTTCCCCTCAGTCTGCAACTTCCTCTCCCCCTCAGTCTGCAACCTCCTCTTTCACTTCAGAGTTTATTAACGATCCATTAACCATTAAGGGTTAAGGAGAATTTATTAAGGGTTCATTAAGGGTGAAGCAGAAGATAGTAAAATGATACGGGAGAATACCCAAGACTTTAGACCGACGACGATGATAAAGAAACAAGAAACAAGGAAACTGGTGAGCCGGACTTGAGTCCTAGAAATGGGAAGTACAATGCCTGCACTTTAAAAAGGAGAGGTTTGCGATATTGGCAATTTGGAGGGACATCTAAGCTGTCGTATCTGAGTGTCTCTGCAAAGACAGATGATTAAAATATACCATAGAGAAATAGAAAATAAAACCTGAAAGCTTTCATGTGTTTATACATATATCTTCAGAGATATATGTGTGTCAACACATGAAAGTGCTCAGGTTTTATATTCTGTTTTCACTGTGATATGTTCTCATATTTACAGTCATGCGTTTTATTGTGATTTCTTCCATACACATATATGCATATATTCATGAGATAACATTATCAATAGGACCAATTATAATGATATAATATGAGTTTAATATATATTATTGACAATTTAAACAATTGATAGGCATAACAGTATTTTAAAAATATCTTACAACTCGGGCCCATACAAGATACCCACATGGAAAATTGATTAAGTAAGGTTATTAATGATTTAATATTGACAGAAAGTCTGGAAGCAGTCTATGTTTAAATTACACCAGGCCATGGACGTAAGATAGGTTTAGTTATCTATTAATGTTTAAAATGTCAGTAATCCTGCTGTGTTTGAGGATACAGTTATCATTTTCCCGTTACGGTTTGAAGGCTTTCAGATAAGTGCTACACGTCAGTCACTATGTGCCGAGTGCTGCCCAGGGAGCACATATGCCTCTGTTTCACTATTCTTGTTTACCTGCTTTACGTGCAAGGTGTTTCAAACCACAGGACCATCGCCTGGTGATTTAGCTTAGTTCGTACCTCTATGAATATGAATATTTAGCTTAGTTCGTACCTCTATGAATATGAATACCAGCTGAGCAATAAAGATACAGTGACTGTCCTCCACTCTTCTTAAGATGCAGTGACTCTCCCTTCCACTCTTAAGATGCAGTGACTCTCCTATCCACTCGTGTTAAGATACAGTGACTGTCCTGTACTCCTGTTAAGATGCAGTGACTCTCTCCTCCCATCCTGTTAAAATGCAGTGACTCTCCCCTCCGCTCCTGTTAAGATGCAGTAAGTCTCCCATCCACTCCTCTTAAGATGCAGTGACTCTCCTATCCACTTCTGTTCACATGCATTACAACACAGAAAACTGCTAGAATCTGCTGGGGGAGGGGTTTCTGCCATGTGTCTTTTGCTACTGGCCTGCCTCTTCTCTGCCTCTGTGTTGTGTCGAGTCTGCCTCTTTTCTGTCGTATTTGTTCTGCCGAACGTCTACTTTTTGTCTGTAGTACTTGTTTTGCATGGCAACGTGTAAGAAAAATCCTAAGGAGGATTTACCAAAGAAGGGATTAAAGCACTTTAGGAAGAGGAGAAATATGAGAGGAGTGAGGGGAGACTAACCAAGGAAAAAGAGAGAATCAGTGGATGAAGAGAGAGAGAGAGGAGTGGTTTATAAGAGATAACGGATAGGATGGAATGGGAGAGTAGAGGAGTGACAGAAAGGAAAAGAGTAACAACTGTGAGGATATGGGAGAATTTTCCATCATGGTAGTGGTGTGTTCCGTCTTGGTAATGTTGTGTTCCATTATGGTAGTGGTGTGTTCCATCATTGTAGTGGTGTGTTCGATCAGGGTAGTGGTGTGTTCCATCATGGTAGTTGTGTGTTCCATCATGTTAGGGGTGTGATCCATCATGGTAGTGGTGTGTTTCATCATGGTAGTTGTGTGCTCCATTATGATAATATGTTCCATCAGGGTAGTGGTGTGTTGTATCATTGTACTGGTGTGTTCCATCATGGTAGTGGTGTGTTTCATCATGGTAGTGGTGTGTTCCATTACGTAATGTGTTCCATCAGGGTAGTGGTGTGTTGTATCATTGTACTGGTGTGTTCCAACATGCTAGCGATGTGTTATATCATGGTAGTGGTTCGTTCCATTATGGTAGTGGTATGTTCTATCATTGTAGTGGCGTTTTTTATCATGGTAGTGGTGTGTTCCATCATAGTACTGGTGGGTTCCAACATGGTAGTGATGTGTTTCTTCATGGAAGTGGTTTTGTATATTTTCCATCATGGTAGTGGTGTGTTCCATCATGGTAATAGTGTATTCCATCATGATAGGGATCTCTTCCATCACGGTAGTGATGTGTTGAATCATGGTAGTAGTGTGTTCCATCATGATAATGGTGTGTTCCATCGTTGTAGTGGTGTGTTTCATCATGGTAATGGTGTGTTCCATTATGTTAAGGGTGTATTCCATCATAGTAATGGTATGTTCCATCATGGTAGTGGTGTGTTCCATCATGGTAGTGTTGTGTTATATCATGGTAGTGGCGTGTTCCATCATGGTACGGGTGTGTTCCATCATTGTAGCAGTGTGTTTCATCATGGTAATGATGTGTTCCATCATGTAGTGGTATGTTCCATCATAGTAATGGTGTGTTCCATCATGTAGTGTGTGTTCCATCATGGTAGTGGTGTTTCCATCATGGTATGTTGTGTTTCATCATGGTAGTGGTGTGTGATCATGTAGTGGTGGTTCCAACATGTAATGCGTGTTACATCATGGTAGTGAGTGTTCCATCATGGTATGTTTTCCATCATGATATGTTGTGTGTTCCATCATGTAGTGGTGATGTCCGTCGTTGTGTGGTTCCCAACATAGTAATGCTGTGTTCCCATCAGTATGAGGGTCATCATGGTGGTGTGTTCCATCACGTAGTGGTGTGTTCCATCATGTAGGGTGTGTTCCATCATGTAATGGTTGTTCCATCATGGTATGGTTGTGTTCCATCATGGTAGTGGTGTGTCCAGTCTGGTAGTGGTGTGTTCCATCATGTACGATTGTTCACATTAGCAGTGTTTTTCCACATGTAGTGATGTGTTCCATCATGTTGTTGTCCATCATAGTAATGGTGTGTTCCATCATAGTAGTGGTGTGTTCCATCATGGTAGTGGTGTGTTCCATCAGTGTAGTGGTGTGTTCCATCATGGTAGTGGTGTGTTCCATCATGGTAGTGGTGTGTTTCATCATGGTAGTGGTGTGTTGCATCATGGTAGTGGTGCGTTCCATCATTGTAGTGGCGTGTTTCATCATGGTAGTGATGTGTTCCATCATGTATGTGTTTTCCATCATGTATAGTTGTGTGTTCCATCAATGGTAGTGGGTGTTCCCTCGTGTAGTGGTTGTTCCACATAGTAATGGTGTGTTCCACATATAGTAGGGTGTTCCATCATGGTAGTGGCGTGTTTCATCATGTAGTGGTGTGTTCATCATGTAGGGTGTGTTCATCATTGTAGTGGGTGTTCCATCATATAGTGAGGTGTTCAGCATGGCAGTGGTAGTGTTTCCATCATGTAATAGTGTTTCCATCATGAGTGTGTCTCTCCATCACGGTAGTGGTGTCCAACATAGTAATAGTGTGTTCCACATATGTGAGGTTGTTCCATCATTGTAGTTGGTGTTTCATCATAGTAGTGGTGTGTTCCATATGATAGTGGTGTGTTAGATCATTGGTAGTGGTGTTCCATCATGTAGTGAGGTGTTCAGCATGGCAGTGGTGTGTTCAATCATGGTAATAGTGTTCCATCATGATGTGTTCGTTCCATCACGGTAGTGGTGTGCTGAATCATAGTAGTAGTGTGTTCCATCATGGTAGTGGTATGTTCCATCATTGTAGTTGTGTGTTTCATCATGGCAGTGGTGTGTTCCATTATGGTAGTGGTGTGTTCCATCATGGTAGTGGTGTGTTCAATCATGGTAGTGGTGTGTTCAAGCATGGTAGTGGTGTGTTCAATCATGGTAGTGGTTCCATCATGGTAGTGGTGTGTTCCATCATTGTAGTGGTTTTCACCATGGTAGTGGGTGTTCCTCATGGTAGTGTTGTTCCATCATTGTAGTGTATCTCCATCATGATATAGTGTAGTTTCCTCATGTAGTGGTGCCGTTCCATTATGGTAGTGAGGTGTTCCATCATTGATGGTATGTATTCCATCATGGTAGTGTTTATGTGTGTCCATCATGGTAGTGGTTCCATGTGCAATCTCATATGGTAGTGTTTCATCATGGTAGTGAGTTTCCATCTGGTAGTTGCAGGTGTCCTTCATGGTAGTGTTCCATCAATTTGGAGGTATTCCATGTTGTAGTGGGTTTCCATCATTGAAGTGAGGTTCATCATGGTAGTGTTCCATCATGGATGAGTGTTCATCATGTAGTTTTCCATCATGGTAGTGTTACATCATGGTAGTGCTCCATCATGGTAGTGTTCCATCGTGGAAGTGTTCCATCATGGTAGTGTTCCATCATGGTAGTGTTCCATCGTGGTAGTGTTCCATCGTGGAAGTGCTCCATCATGGTAGTGTTCCATCATGGAAGTCTTCCATCATAGTAGTGTTTCATCATAGAAGGGTTCCATCATGGTAGTGTTCCATCATGGAAGTGTTCCATCATAGTAGTGTTCATCGTGGTAGTGTCTCTAATGCTCATTGGTAGTGTTCCATCATGGTAGTTGTTCCATAATGGCAAAGTGTTCCATCATGGAAGTGTTCCATCATGGTAGTGTTTCATCGTGGTAGTGTTTCATCATGGTAGTGTTCCATCATGGTAGTGTTCCATCATGGAAGTGTTCCTCATGGAAGTGTTCCATCATGGTAGTGTTTCATCGTGGTAGTGTTTCATCATGGTAGTGTTCCATCATGGTAGAGTTTCATCGTGGAAATCTTCCGTCATGGTAGTGTTTCATCATGGAAGTGTTCCATCATGGTAGTGTTCCATCATGGTAGTGTTCCATCATGGAAGTGTTCCATCATGGAAGTGTTCCATCATGGAAGTGTTCCATCATGGTAGTGTTTCCATCGTGGTAGTGTTTCATCATGGTAGTGTTCCATCATGGAAGTGTTCCATCATGGTAGTGTTTCATCATGGTAGTGTTTCATCATGGTAGTGTTCCATCATGGTAGAGTTTCATCGTAGAAATCTTCCGTCATGGTAGTGTTTCATCATGGAAGTGTTCCATCATGGTAGAGTTCCATCATGGTAGTGTTCCATCGTGGTAGTGTTTCATCGTGGAAGTGTTCCCTCATGGTAGTGTTCCATCATGGTAGTGTTCCATCGTGGAAGTGTTTCCTCATGGTAGTGTCTCATCATGGTAGTGTTTCATCGTGGAAGTGTTCCCTCATGGTAGTGTTCCATCATGGTAGTGTTCCATCATGGAAGTGTTCCATCATGGTAGTGGTAAAATCACTAGAACACTAGGAAGAAAAAATTCTCACTCACTAAACAGAATTTAAAAAATCCAAAATTTTAAAACTAGCATTTAAAAGTTAGTGAAAAGTTTAGACAAAGTTAATGAAGGAGAGAACACTCCCCACCTCTCTCTCTCTCTCTCTCTCTCTCTCTCTCTCTCTCTCTCTCTCTCTCTCTCTCTCTCTCTCTCTCTCTTCTATGTATGTATATATGTATCTGTCTATCTATTTATGTATCTTTTGATCTTTCTCTCTCTCTCTCTCTCTCTCTCTCTCTCTCTCTCTCATTTCAGAAGTTCTTTTCTTTATCGTTTATTAATTGCCGTTTTTTTCCCTCCCTTCCTCTTCCCTCTTGAGTGGTGCTGGTCATTCCTTGCCTCTTGCATGACCCTCTCTTATCACTGATTCTTTCATTTCCTGCCTGGGAAAGGATTTTTTTAATTACGTTTTAACCTCTTTCATTTCTCATTTACATTTCCTTTTCTCCTTCATCTATCAGTCATCTTTCCTGGACTGGAACATATCTCACAAGAGGATAAAAAGGAAATTAATGTGGCAAGTTAGAAGTGAAAATGAATGCCTCATAGTCTCTCACTCTCTCTCATAGTCTGTCATATTCCCTAATAGTCATAACATAATGTTAATAATAATAATAATAATAATAATAATAATAATAATAATAATAATAATAATAATAATAATAATAATAATAATAAAGTAACAGCAAGACCAAGAATAAGAGTGAAAGCAGCAACAGCATCAGGAGTGGCAGCAGCAGAAACAGCAGCAGCAACATCAACTGAAGCTGTAGCAGCAACAGCAGCATCAGCAGTTTCAGTATAAGTAGATGCAGCAGCAGCGGTAGTGTTGCTTCTAAGAAGCAACACTACCAGCAGCAGCAGTTGCAGCAGCAGCAGCAGCAGCAGCAGCAGTTGCAGCAGCAGCAGCAGCAGTTGCAGCAGCAGCAGCAGCAGTTGCAGCAGCAGCAGTTGCAGCAGCAGCAGTTGCAGCAGCAGCAGTTGCAGCAGCAGCAGTTGCAGCAGCAGCAGTCCCAGCAGTAGAAGGAACAGTGTCAACATTTTGCACCAACATTAGAGGTAGCAGCAGCAGCATTATCAGAAGCAGAAGCAGCAGTGGCATCAACAGCAATAGTTAGCAGGTGGAAACTTGTCTACTCAGAAGCAAATAGCCGGAGCTTTTAGCAAGGCTGAGCACAGGGGCAGACATTTTGATCACTGGAGCAGACATTTTGATCGCGTGAGCAGACATTGTGATCACAAGGGCAGACATTTAGATCACAAGGGCAAACATTTTGATCACAAGGGCAGACATTTTGATCACAAGGGCAGACATTTTGATCACAAGAGCAGACATTTTGTTCACATGAGCAGACATTCTGATCACAAAGGTGAAAGTTTGATCATAAGGGTGAAACTTTAATCTCAAGGGTGAAACTTTAATCTCAAGGGTGAAACTTTAATCTCAAGGGTGAAACTTTAATCTCAAGGGTGAAACTTTAATCTCAAGGGTGAAACTTTAATCTCAAGGGTTGAAACTTTAATCTCAAGGGTGAAACTTTAATCTCAAGGGTGAAACTTTAATCTCAAGGGTGAAACTTTAATCTCAAGGGTGAAACTTTAATCTCAAGGGTGAAACTTTAATCTCAAGGGTGAAACTTTAATCTCAAGGGTGAAACTTTAATCTCAAGGGTGAAACTTTAATCTCAAGGGTGAAACTTTAATCTCAAGGGTGAAACTTTAATCTCAAGGGTGAAACTTTAATCTCAAGGGTGAAACTTTAATCTCAAGGGTGAAACTTTAATCTCAAGGGTGAAACTTTAATCTCAAGGGTGAAAGTTTGATCACAAGGGTGAAACTTTAATCTCAAGGGTGAAACTTTAATCTCAAGGGTGAAACTTTAATCTCAAGGGTGAAACTTTAATCTCAAGGGTGAAACTTTAATCTCAAGGGTGAAACTTTAATCTCAAGGGTGAAACTTTAATCTCAAGGGTGAAACTTTAATCTCAAGGGTGAAACTTTAATCTCAAGGGTGAAACTTTAATCTCAAGGATGAAACTTTAATCTCAAGGGTGGAACTTTAATCTCACGGGTGAAACTTTAATCTCAAGGGTGGAACTTTAATCTCAAGGGTGAAACTTTAATCTCAAGGGTGAAACTTTAATCTCAAGGGTGAAACTTTAATCTCAAAGGTGAAACTTTAATCTCAAGGGTGAAACTTTAATCACAAGGGTGAAACTTTAATCTCAAGGGTGAAACTTTAATCTCAAGGTGAAACTTTAATCTCAAGGGTGAAACTTTAATCTCAAGGGTGGAACTTTAATCTCAAGGGTGAAACTTTAATCTCAAGGGTGAAACTTTAATCTCAAGGGTGAAACTTTAATCTCAAGGGTGAAACTTTTAATCTCAAGGGTGGAACTTTAATCTCAAGGGTGAAACTTTAATCTCAAGGGGGAACTTTAATCTCAAGGGTGAAACTTTAATCTCAAGGTGAAACTTTAATCTCAAGGGTGGAACTTTAATCTCAAGGGTGAAACTTTAATCTCAAGGGTGGAACTTTAATCTCAAGGGTGAAACTTTAATCTCAAGGGTGGAACTTTAATCTCAAGGGTGAAACTTTAATCTCAAGGGTGGAACTTTAATCTCAAGGGTGAAACTTTAATCTCAAGGGTAAAACTTTAATCTCAAGGGTGGAACTTTAATCTCAAGGGTGAAACTTTAATCTCAAGGGTGGAACTTTAATCTCAAGGGTGAAACTTTAATCTCAAGGGTGGAACTTTATCTCAAGGGTGAAACTTTAATCTCAAGGGTGGAACTTTAATCTCAAGGGTGAAACTTTAATCTCAAGGGTGGAACTTTAATCTCAAGGGTGAAACTTTAATCTCAAGGGTGGAACTTTAATCTCAAGGGTGAAACTTTAATCTCAAGGGTGGAACTTTAATCTCAAGGGTGGAACTTTAATCTCAAGGGTGAAACTTTAATCTCAAGGGTGAAACTTTAATCTCAAGGGTGGAACTTTAATCTCAAGGGTGAAACTTTAATCTCAAGGGTGAAACTTTTAATCTCAAGGGTGGAACTTTAATCTCAAGGGTGAAACTTTAATCTCAGGGTGGAACTTTAATCTCAAGGGTGGAAACTTTAATCTCAAGGGTGAAACTTTAATCTCAAGGGTGGATCTTTAATCTCAAGGGTGAAACTTTGATCACAAGGGTGGAACTTTAATCTCAAGGGTGAAACTTTGATCACAAGGGTGAAACTTTGATCACAAGGGTGGAACTTTAATCTCAAGGGTGAAACTTTGATCACAAGGGTAGAATTCTGAATCAGCAACACATTAAGATAAACCAGAACCGTGTCGACATAGCCAAGAAGAAGTACCAGAAGTGTGTCGACAGAGCCAGAAGTGTGTCGACAGAGCCAGAAGTGTGTCGACAGAGCCAGAAGTGTGTCGACAGAGCCAGAAGTGGGTCGACTGAACGGGATGCAGTGTGGGAGTCCTTTATCAACTATAGCACGACTGCGTAGTTCTGGATGCAGAATGAAAGGAGGAGGTGGTAGTGGCACCGCTTTTGCAGTCATGCTGGTGGGTACCGTTTGCCTGATATGCTTCCTAGCTGGCTGGCTGGCTGCCTGGCTGGCTTCCTGGCTGGCTTCCTGGCTGGCTTCCTGACTGGCTTTCCGGCTGATTTACTGGTTAGTTATCTCATCGATAGAGCTTCTGGGTTGTTTAATCTATATTTAACATAATGAAGTATTCTTGACTGGTAGCGAACAGGTGACCTGCAAGCTTAATGACCCTCGTAGTAGAGAACCTTTAAACCCCATTAAAAAGGCATTAATTATTACCATTAGTTTCAGAAGTAGAACAAGGACATATCCACTGAGAGGTGAATATTGTGTTAATGATCCTCCAAGTAATAAAAAATCTGTTAACTCAATTAACAATAATAAAGTTAATAACTTAATTATAGTGATTATCTTGGCGTTAGTAATGACCTAGTGTTTAGCTAACTAACAGAGAAGACTGGGAACCATTGCCAGTCAGATCAAGATTTTATTGTCTTGTGTTTAAAATTGTTTTACTGAATGTATTTAGTATTAATAAAGTTCATAATAATAATATAATAATAATAATAATAATAATAATAATAATATAATAATAATAATAATAATAATAATAATAATATAATATTATTATTATTATTATTATTATTATTATTATATTATTATTATTATTATAGTATTAATAGCAATAATAACAATAATTACTTGATACAAACGTCTACACAAGCATGTCATGCAGACGATTTCATTATAATCCACAGTGCCCTATATACGCAAAACATTAATTATTTTTACACGTAGGTGAATTCCCTGGCAGCAGCAGAAGCAGTTATATGCGAGTCTCACTCTTCTCTTTTTCTTCCTCTTCTTCCTCTCCTTCTTCCCCTTCTTCTTCCTCTTCTTCCTCTTCTTCTTCTTCTTAGTTCCGTTAAGTGAAAGATGCCTTCATTATTTACTGTTTCGACTTTTCACTCATCTTTCCCGGTGTATTTACCTCTTCCAGCTTGCACTCTCTGTTTACTCTACCACGAGAGACGAGTCTTCTCTCTCGGGGTAAAAGAGACAATGGCAATGTAAACTAAAGTTGGGAGACACACGATGATATTATGGAAATGTGAGATAATATCTGGGCTGGTCCCTTCCCTAGCACACATCTCGGCAAACATTGCTTTCCAAGACTTGCCTCAAATATACACTCACTGTTACTGTTGTTACCACTTAAGTGTCCCCGAGAACACTTTAAAAACCATAGGAGCCCCTCCATTTATAGAGAGATTTCTTTTTAATTTATTTACAAAAAAATATGGCTGTTAGTCATTGATAAAACAAAAGCTTTACTGGTTTAATTTCTGGGTAATGGTTTAAGATACTAACATAAATTTGTTAAGGTTTCCCCAACTAAAAAAAATAAGTGAAAGAGAACCCTCCCCCTCCCCTCTCTTCCTCACTGGTCCATCCCCCTCTTCCCCCTCCTCTCCCTTCCTCCCCTTCCTCCTCTACCACCACCACTACCACCACCGGGTTGTGGGAGGGGCCCCGGGCTCTGCAGGTGGGCGGGGTTTAGAGGACTGCGGTGGGGAGGGGGGCGTGTCTTACACTTGCCTTAGGGGTGTGGCACTTGTCTTAGGTCAAGTACTTACCTAAGGGTCAATGGGGAAGATGATTGAAAGCACCCTTTGTTGGAGATAGTGGTGGAGAGAAATGATGGCGATGTGGGGAAAGAATAGGTGCGATTACAGGTAACATTAGTTGGACCTGTGTATCGTGTGCAGGTGAAGAGCATTGCATGACACAGCTTCCCCGAGGTTTTTAAATACTCTTTTCTATGATTTACTTGGCCTCCTGATGGATACACTCAGCAGCGAGGTAGAGTACACATGGAGACAGGCCCTATGTGTGAAGTTGCTGTATTGCAATAAGAGTATTGCAGGTGTTGTTGGTGGTAAGGTGTGAATAATGCCAGCCGTGGCCTGCTGCTGGCAGGCTCCCACCACGCAAGCTGGTCCAGTTCACGGCAGCTCGTCGTCCCGTCCACACGTTGTACCGATGTCTCCACCCAGGCTACACACTCACGCCCACTGGGACCGCCCACAGGCCGTCCAGCAGGCCGCCCACCCCTTCTGTTAAACCTTCGGGCCCCCCACACATCATGTCTTGTTATCCACTAAGTTCTCCTGAAACACTCGGTTGATTTCTTTCGGTCCCCTGCTGTATGTTCTTCACTTCGAAGTCCCCGACATCAACTAGATGTGTGCTATTCCTCCCTAGAACGCCCCCGACGTCAAGTAGATGTGTGTTATTCCTTTCGGACGCCCACCCTGTGCACCCATCCACCCTCTGTAACCAGTTTCTCACTCACTTTGGCCCTACACACCGTCTCTACAGCGCCACCCTCTCTCTCTTTCTTGGAGGTCGACGTTTGTGGGTGCTCATCGGGACCCACTGCACTCCCATATACACGAGCTCCTCCACGCCCACGCCCATCAGTGCCATGGAGAAACCAGCAAGTCGTGACGCGAACTAAAACGTGCTACCTACGTTCATGGGGTGGACAAGAGTCAGCAGAAACTGCCAAAAGGATCTTGAGATGATCCTTCAGTGTACATATTGAATGTGCTTTGTGGAAATACATTAGGAAGGTATTTGTGGTACCTCACCTGATGGTACAGCTGTTTGTGCTTATCCCAGTAATGTGTGGTAACCTGGAGTGACCTGGAGTAGCATGAAGTAACCTGATGTGACCTGGAGTGATCTGGAGTAACCTGAAGTGACCTGAAGTGATCTGGAGTGACCTGGAGTGACCTGACGTGACCTATGTGTGTATGTGTAATGAGAGGAACTACGTTATAGTGATTCCAATTCAGTAACGATCCTCCCTGACACTGTAGAGCACCTTGGGAAGCCTCAGTCAGTCCTCGCGTGAGCTGTGATAAAAGTGCCCTTCTTTCAGTGCCTTGCTAACCACTGTGATCGCCTTCGGCCATTGTTATATATACATATTTATGAATATATATATACATATATACATATATATTCACCTCATTTTGCTCATACCAGCACTCGAAGCCGCCCGCCTACCCATCGTCATCGTCTAACTGGACGGGTGTTCATAGAGTCGGTGCTGGCGGTGCTCGGCGAATACTATCGTCAAGGAGTAGTTGCTGACGGATCTCTGTTTCTGGGAACGGTAACACCTACCGGCGAGACTCCGGATCCTGCTGAACGTTGCTTTGTGAACAAAGGTGTGTAAGTGTGTCACTTAGGATATAGACTTCGGAATTGTTAAGCGTTAGTGCTTATTAACGCCCCGCTTCCAAGTGCTTAGTGAGCCTTGTATGCGGTGTAGAGACGCATGAATATCTTAAAGTAGTTTACGAACAGTCAATCAGTAGTCAAAGAAGCCGTTGAACAACACAAAAATCTGCTTACTAGAAGTGAGATTAGTGCTACTAGATAGCCTTTTTTAGTGCTGTTACAATGCTCAGAACCCCTACTAGGGACCGCTGACCGCTGCTTTCGTGGTGAAGAGTGCTGGAGCGGTGGACGATATCTGGCTGGAGCAGAAGCTGCATCAGTCGCCTCTCTGGCTCCGCCTCTCACTATACCTCTTGCCACACTAGTTTCCTGCAACGCGTGTGGAATGAAACACAGACGGCTATCGAAACCCTTTTTTTCTGGTGCTAAGCGTTTGAATGTACTCAAGTAAATCCTGACTTAAGTTTAGCTTATAGATAAGCTTATGCTCAAATGGCTCTAATTATAATCTGAAAGTTTTAACAATATTTCCAAGACTGTTGTTGATGTTGTAGTGCTTTATAGTCTCTGTATATAATTAAAGAAGATCTGAAAATGAAACTAAAGTACTCGATGATCAACTGAATACATTAGAACCACAGTACTCATTAATGCACTAACAATATTAGAACTAGTATACACAACAAAATACTCGAGTGTTGACTTTCTGTAGAAGTGTTGCAAAGTATTGATACGAGACCCACTGTTAAATATTCTTCTACGTTTAGTCTTTTCTTAATAAAAATAAAAAATAATGACATAAAGGCGACAGCCTAACAGTCTACGTAACGAATTCAGAGTATGGCTTTTAGACGTGGAAAATACACTTCGAGATAGTACCGAAATCTGGTTCCTTCCAGATGTATAATATAAAACAGATTTCTTTTAGGCAATGTTTGAGATAAGGAGGTCCCTCTGTAAGGGTGTTTATATATGAACGTTGAGTCCCGGTAGGGTATTTACACGAGAGCAAGTTACCTCAACAAGATTTATATGAAAACGAAGGCGTATTACAGTGCTGGTCAGAACACTTCAAGCGGTGGGCGTCCCACTAGAGTGGGAGAGGGATGATTGAGTGTAGACTGGCTGAGTTTATCGACTGTGCACCAGCCTAGAGTGTCGATTATAGACCAGCGTAGAGTGTTGTTTATAGACAAGCCTAAAGTGTTGATTATAGACCAGCCTAGAGTGTTGATTATAGACCATCCAAGAGTGTTGATTACAGATCAGTCGAATGTGTTGAGGTCACCACCACACGCCGCAAAATCGCCAAAGGCTGTGTCCTCAAGATCACACGCTAAACTTTTTAATGAAAGAACTTTGTAGCATAAACTGAAAAGTAGAGATTATTGCCTGAACAATAGTATAAAAATTTTACCAGAGACAGAAAAAACCCTGCGATCTCTAAGTTACAAAAGGGAAGAAAAAAGTGAATGAACAACTGGAAAACTAGTCAGAAGCGATAGTAAGAGACGAGTTAAGGAAAACGGAAAAGTTTGGAGAAGAGTGAACTGACAGGGAAGTCGGTAGTGAGGAAGAGAGCTGCATACAGCTGGAGCCAAGCTTTAGATAGTATTGCAGAAGCTAAGGAGGTCCGGGGAATTCAGGTTGAGTCCCATGTGGTATCCTCACTCTGCCTGGCCGACTGCTAGGCGACTGCAAAACAAAGCTGAGAGCCAACCAGCCATCAGGCTTCCCTTTCTTAAACTCCTTCCTTAATCCAGTCCCCTCCTTCTCCCCTCCGGCTTCCTCTCTTTCCCTTCCGGCTCCCTGTCTTTTCCCCCCTCCAACTCCCTTCCTTCTCCCTTCAGCTCCCTCACCCCCTTCCCCCCTCCAGTTACCTCCTCCTGACTGGTAATCATATTTATTGTTTCTCAAATTTTTCATTGTTTTGCGTGCTAAATTCACCAGCTTCATTGTATATAAACGTCGGGACACTGCTCATCTTGTTGCTACAAGTGTATTCTAGTCCACGGTAAAAAGAGTAGCAAACAAAAGCCGAGATCTCATGCATCTCTTGCTTTAAGTGGTATTCCATCCCTGATTTTCTCTCTCTCTCTCCTTGATGCTCACAATTCTTGCATCGCCCGTAAGGTGTCCCTAACCTCTCAGTCACCTTTCATGTAGTTGCTGTTTTACCTCTTTCTTCCCTTATATTTTACTTACACAGCTTCATTTTTTAATTATTCATATTTTATCTGCCACATCTGGTTAATTTCAAACTTCTGCTACCAAGATTTTGAGTCTGTGACCGAAATTTTCATCGTTAGAACCAAGTTTTCGGTCCTGCATAAAACTTTTTTTTTGGCCTTGTATTCAACGTTTTCAGCCTTGCTGCCCAAATTTTGAGACCAGACTTTTGAACATAAATAATTTCAGCTCTGTGGCCAAAATTTTGAGAGTGTGAATGAAATTTTGAATTCATTTAGCAGTAATTTATTTGCTTATTGTCTTGGCGTAGTTGCTTCCTTCTATCCAAGACACTCCTACATCCAACCCTCATCCCTCTCCCCTGCTTCTATATCCTCCCCCCGGTTCTATATCCTCCCGTACATTCCCTCTTCCGGGCTACTGGACACTACATCGTCTTTTTCCGTGGTAGACCCGCGAACGTAAGACTTAGCAAAGATGGATATGAAGCCACGACGCAGGAAGAAGGGAAAGAAGGGGAAACCAAGTTACAAGTAAGTTTAGATTTTTTGGCCCGTCCTCACATTTATGGAGCCACCTTCATTTTTACTCTCTGACACAAATTTTAACTAATGACACCAAACTTTTATATTTTTTATATCATTGGCACCTGTTATTTTCAGCTTTAGAAGTTTTCATTCTTCTGGCACCTAGCTTGTAGTTGTCTGAGTGCCAGTGGTGATCCTTTGGTGTCATCTGTAGCTGCAGGTTTTTTCCACAAGATTCAAGTTTGACAAACTTGTTTTGGTGGCACTGAGAGATATTTTGACCTGAAGATGTGTGTTTTACTCCGGAAAGTCCACCTTTTTTTGGTGTGTGTGTGTCAAGTAGTCAGTTTTATTTTTAATCACTGACTCAATATTTTTTATACTGAAACTTGGGTGGATATTTCGTAATTGGGGTTTACTTACCAGAAAAATATTGTATAATGTAATTACTTGGTTGTAACTATTCGAAGATGAACAAAAAACGACAAATCTCAGATTTTTTTATGATATATATATATATATATATATATATATATATATATAAATATATATATATATATATATATATATATATATATAGTTATTAAAGTATATTATGAATTTCAATCGCATTACGGAGGAGGAAGGTACTGAAGAAACCGTTCTGGAATCCACTTTATGTAATGAAAATTAAAATGGATGGTTTTCCGATCTTGCTGCTCAGACAGATATATTGACAGCCGCTGCAGAGTTCAAACACTTTTATTACTAACTTGAGACGGTGCACTTCTAACTTGACTAGCCGTTCTAACTTGCCTAGGGTGCTAGCTAACTAGGCAGGAATATTATACGGAATGTTTTGCCCACACACAGAAAGCCAAAAATACAATTAGAAGTTGTGTAACGACGTTTCGCTTTAACATTACTTAATAAAGCTCTGAACTTACCCAGTAATAGATTCTTGCTCTAATAGAAATATTTTTTCTAGTTGGATCAATGTTACTTGCTATCATAGCATTTTACTAATTAAACCATAAAAATATCTTAAACTTTTGTCAATCTAGAATATATAAATTCTCCCAGCTTAGCTCAGAATTATTCCTGGTCACTCATAAATTCTACTATATTAGCTGATAAATTTACCAGCTAAGATAAAAAGTATATTCATTCTGCTTAAGGATCATCACATTACGCTAAGTCTTATACATGGTAAGCTTAATTTTTTTGCTACCAAGCTAAGAATGGTAGTCACCATTCTGAGAGTTGTACTCTCAAGGTTGAGAATTTTTTTGCGTCTTAAGTTAAGATTTCCTCTCGTAACTGTGCTAGTTCGGTTAGTATTTATAGCTATTAATAAATCAGTAAAGGAGAGAACTCTTCTACTAGCCAGAATAAGTGATTCTGCTAATTAAAATAGCAATTATGCGGTTCTACCGCATAGTAATTCTTCTCTTTTAATGATGAATTCTGCTAGTCACCATAGAATTTTTGCTGACTGTAAGAATACTACCAGTCTGGATAGGAATTCTCGCCTGGAGAATTCTATCAGTTTGGTTAAAAATTCTTTCCACCCAGAGAAGTATTTTACAAGTCATGAGAGATATTAAACTCTTTGTAATGGGAATCTCTTTCTCGCTTGACCAGACATTCCAGATGAGAGAGGCGCTGCTGGTAGCTGAGTGCTCTTTGACTGGAGAATAATGTAGATTACACTCACACGATGCGTGCGTGTCCCTGGCTTACTGTGACTGGAGTAAGCCTTCCCTGCCTGGATTGCTGTGACAGGTCTCTCCTGCCTGGCTTGTTGTAAGCCATCCTCTCTCTCTCTCTCTCTCTCTCTCTCTCTCTCTCTCTCTCTCTCTCTCTCTCTCTCTCTCTCTCTCTCCTCTCTCTCTCTCTCCTCTCTCTCTCTCTCTCTCTCTCTCTCTCTCTCTCTCTCTCTCTCTCTCTCTCTCTCTCTCTCCTCTCTCTCTCTCTCTCTCTCTCTCTCTCTCTCTCTCTCTCTCTCTCTCTCTCTCTCTCTCTCTCTCTCTCTCTCTCTCTCTCTCTCTCTCTCTCTCTCTCTCTCTCTCTCTCTCTCTCTCTCTCTCTCTCTCTCTCTCCTCTCTCACTCTTTCTCTCTCTCTCCTACACTCTCACTCTTTTTTATTTTTTCTCACTCTACTCTCTCCATCCTTCAAATCTTTACTTAGCTATACCTTACTCTCTCTGGAGTATACCTGCTCTTGTCACTCTATTAGGGATATCGCCTCCCAGGCCTACCTCTTACTAGGCCTGTTCGCATTTTAAACGGATTTTATATTTACTTATTATTTAAAGTATTTTTCGTCACATTCGGTTTTAGAAATCATAAGTTCTAAACATTATACCTCAAAAATCATACCCTAAACTGTAGGTAATATTCTAGAAGAGTCAACTGGTTAGCTAGGCTTGAAACCTATCGTGTGGTCGTGAGTCATCAAAGCTGCAACGTCACCTATTCAATAACAATAAAAGAAATCTTAAACATTGAAATAAGATATATACACTGAGAGATGCATAGCTATCAGTGTATATACACTGGGTAATAAATACATCCTAGTGAATATTCACCGAAAGATACATAGGTCTTAATTAATAATACACAAACTTACTATAATGTCATATATATATATATATATATATATATATATATATATATATATATATATATTATATATATATATATATATATATATATTATATATATATATTTGTATGTGTATTCAGATATTTAGGAGTGGACGTGTCAGCAGATGGGTCTATGAGGGATGAGGTGAATCATAGAATTGATGAGGGGAAAAGGGTGAGTGGTGCATTAGGAGTCTGTGGAGACAAAGAACTTTGTCCTTGGAAGCAAAGAAGAGAATGTATGAGAGTATAGTTTTACCAACGCTCTTATATGGGTGTGAAGCATGGGTGATGAATGTTGCAGCGAGGAGAAGGCTGGAGGCAGTGGAGATGTCATGTCTGAGGGCAATGTGTGGTGTGAATATAATGCAGAGAATTCGTAGTTTGGAAGTTAGGAGGAGGTGCAGGATTACCAAAACTGTTGTCCAGAGGGCTGAGGAAGGGTTGTTGAGGTGGTTCAGACATGTAGAGAGAATGGAACAAAACAGAATGACTTCGAGAGTGTATGAATCTGTAGTGGAGGGAAGGCCCCCACCTTCCCTCCACTACAGGTTCCAGGGGTCGGCCAAGGAAGGGTTAGAGAGAGAGGGTAAAGGAGGTTTTGTTTGCGAGGGGCTTGGACTTCCAGCAAGCTTGCGCGAGCTTATTTGACAGGAATGAATGGAGAAAAATGTTTTTTAAGACTTGGGGTGCTGTTGGAGTGTGAGCAAAGTAACATAAATGAAGAGATTCAGGGAAACCGGCAGGTCGGACTTGAGTCCTGGAGATGGGAAGTACAGTGCCTGCACTCTGAAGGAGGGGTGTTAATGTTGCAGTTTTATAAATGTAGTTTAGGCACGCCTTGGTGGGAATCGGCCGATCCGATATATATATATATATATATATATATATATATATATATATATATATATATATATATATATATATATATATATATATATATATATATATATATATATATATATATTATATATAAATAATATATATATATATTATTAAATATATATATATATATATATATATAATATTTATAAACTAGTTTATAAAGCGTCACACACTAAAGTTTTATATTTCCACAAATTATTATTTATATAGTGCCACAAACCTCGCGACATATAGTGCCACAAAACTCTTGGCAGGTTGTTTTACAAAAAAAATAAGAATTATCGTGTGCTGGGTTTCCCAGAAATATATTGCTGGCTGGTCTGAAATTCCCTTAGTGTCTGAAGACATTTTTTTAGGAGGCCAAAATGAACGTTTCCGGGCCACGTATAATGCACTGTTGAATTTTGGGACTTAAGGCCCTATGGCGCATGAGCGAATGTTGGATATTTAATAGTTTGGATAATCGACTATTGAACACGATGGAAGAAATGAAAAATGTGATGGAGGATTCAGGGATTGTGTTAAGGGCTTCAGGGGCGTGTTTGTTGGGATTGTGCTGAAGGATTCTTGGAAGACGTTTCGTGATTCTAGGATTTGGTGATGAGTTTAAGGACACAGTGAGTGATTCTAGAGATTATTAGCGGATTATAGGAAGCAATAGACAATTTTAGAGAATACCGAGGTTCCATTGTAGTACAGGAAGATAAGAGCAATATTTCACCTTTATCCACTTGTGTGTGTGCTGTCAGATCATTATTAAGTAAACGTGGACAGGTAAGACAGAATGAGTCAGCTTGGAGAGCTGAGGCACACCGAGTCAGCTTCGAGAGCTGAGACACACTGATTCAGCTTGGACAGCTGAGACACACTGAGCCAGCTTGGACAGATGAGACACACTGAGTCAGCTTGGACAGCTGAGACACACTGAGTCAGCTTGGACAGCTGAGACACACTGATTCAGCTTGGACAGCTGAGACACACTGAGTCAGCTTGGACAATAATCTTCCACACAGCCAGTACAGTTAACTCAGAATTCACTACTCTGACAAAACTATTCTCCTAGTAGTGTTTACACCTTAAAGCATACATTGTTATGTGCTGCACAAGCTGATACACCACCTGCTATACCAGCTACTGCACCACCTGTTGCACCTGCTGTTACACCACTTGCTGTACCAGCTACTGCACCACCTGTTGTACCTGCTGTTACACCACTTGCTGTACCAGCTACTGCACCACCTGTTGTATCTGCTGTTACACCACTTACTCTTCCAGATGCTTGGTAAGTAAGACACATGTGCAACAGTTAGGTATATTTATTCCGAAACGTTTCGCCTTCTTCAGTCGAGTACATAACAGTTTTCAGAGGCGATAGAGATGCGAAGACGATTTAATCAGTCCATCACTCTTGAAAACGTAATTTTGTGGCGGTCAGTCCCTCAACCTGGGGATCAGTTCTTGTTCCATAGTCTGAAGCAATGTGAAGCTGAAGCGACAGTATGGAGACTTATATACTGTCAGAAAGTGAGGTGTAGGCCAGTTGTAGAAGAAAGAATGTAATCATTGAGAGGTCAGGTCCCTCTCAAATTTAATAATTCTCACTTGAAAAAGTTGTCCACGGTATTTTTTCGTCTGTTCGGTTCCCAATTGTGTTGGTGTGTCTGACGAGTGAATTTTTTAAAAGGGTTATAAATGTTATACAGTACCCACCTGCTGTTACGTCACTTGCTGACCAGTGCTGCCCAGTGCTGTTACAGAATTTTTTTTCCCCCCTGCTGTACCTGTTTACCCCAAATTGCTGCATCAGCTCTTAAACCCCCTCCCATTTACAAAACTGTGTTCTGGGGTCAACTCAAGGGTAAAAAAAAATCTCTGGGGGGGGGATGGAGAGAGCTTCGTGCTTTTACTACCTGGGTACTATGTGGGGCGGGAGGGGGGGCGGGGAAAGGGTAGTAAAAGGGTGGGCAGGAAGGCTGGATTAGGTGGTGGGCATGGGAGTGGTTAGGTGAGGGAAACAACAGACAGACATGATAGTCAGAGCTTCGACAACAAAAATGTGTTTACATGTGAAACTCTGCGGTTTAAAATTTTTAGGTTTCAGGAAAGGAAATTTTTTTCTTATTGTCATTATGATTATTTTTTTTTAAAAGACAAAAAAAATGGGGAGGGGGGGGAAAAATTAAAAAAAAATTAAATATTAAAAAAAAAGATATATATATTATTATATATTATTTTATATTATGTATAATATATTTTTTATTATATATATATTATATAATATTATATATTTAAATATTATATTTAATAAAATATTTTTTCTATATTTTATATATAAAAATATATTTTATATATTTTTTAAAAATAATATATATTTTTATATTTTTAGGAGGTCCCATCTTAGAACTGTCATGGGACCTCTCCTCAGGAAAAGAAAAAACTGTTTAGGGAAAACAAAAATTTTCCCCCTGAAGCTGTTTGAAAATTTCCCCTAACCCCTTTTTTCAAGTATGTTTATTTAAAGACAAAATACTTGGCCAAACATTCACAAAAATACAACAGAAAGTAAAAAACATAGGAAAACTCAGAGCTACATCTCAATCTTCGTCCAGTCCCCTGCAGTGGGCCGCGTGCCGAATGCTGCGGCATTTCCTTCGGGGGATGCAACACGAGTCTCTGAAAGGGGGAAAGCTGGTCGCCTGTGGTCCTTGGTTTCTTGATGAGCTTTTCCCCCAGCTCTTTGAGGAACTTTGAGCCCCTTGCCCCTTTCCCCAAGGGTCTCGACCCTATTGGAATGAAGTTATAGCAAGGGGGAAGGTTTTCATATTTTTTCGGATTTTTGGGGTTTCCCCTGTGGCTGGAGCCCCCCCCCTTCCACTAGGAGTTGGAAAGTAGGTGTCTGCCAATTGGCAGACAGGTGTAGTCCCAGGCAATCTGTTTTCCCACCTTCCAGGGTAAAGGGGCTTCGGGACGTTTTTGATTCCATCAGACCTCTTTTACTTGGGGTTCCATTGAGCTGGGCAACGGGCTTGGCGAGGCTTCTCTTTTTTATGCCATTGCTCCTATGTCTGGCATATTTCCCCTTCTGCTGTGGACCCCACGGACCATGAAGACCGAATTGATCAGCTGTCCCCCTGCCGAAAAATACACCTATGTTCGGTGAGGGGGGGGGCCGGCGGGCGAAGAGCAACACCAACCCGAATGGCCCTGTGGGTCGGAGGGGTTTTCCCCAGGGGGGAATTGGGAACAGTAAAGGAAATTCTGAGTGTGTGCCTTCACTGCCAGGGGGACGGTTTTGTTCTTTCCTAAAGTTTGGAGAGCATTGTGTTGGCGTTTTTTCCATGACGGTTTGTCCAGTGGGACTGTTTGTGCGTTTGGGAGGGCGGGTCTATGGGGAGTTGTAAGGGTGTCCCCCCCGAATCGCGTTCATTTTAAACCGGGGGGTTTTGAGCTCCTCCATCTCTCAAGCGTTGGGGGCACTATCTTCTTGACTAATACACTGGAAGCGAACACAAAGACAAAAAAGCGGTAAAGCAACATGCTTTGCTTTACCACCCCATACCTCCCAGTCGCACTGGGGGGTTGCCTGATCCCATTGCTATCCTCTAGTAAAGGGTTTCAGTCCCTTTTTAAAAATTTTGATCTCAGGTGTGGTCTATTCATCAAATGTTGGGTTGTCAAAAGGGGTGCACACCTCAAGAAGTAAGTGAGTCTTGGCTAATAAGACCCCTTGTGAGGAATAAGGATATGGGCATCTGATCGCTTATTCTCTCCCCATTCTCATCAGGTCTTTAATTTGTCCCTGGGCATTTTGTCGAGGGCCCCTGGTGCCCCAGCGGCCCCCCAAGAGGGTACTGTTGGCGGATTTGTATTTGGACTTTGGGGGGATTCTTCGCCAGCTTATTTCCTGGTTCGTGTGATGATTTCACACTTGGGGGTTGGGATGGTCCAAGTCTTTCCCTGTGTTTTCACCGTTTTAGGGGCCTCCCCCAGGGAAATCTTCTGTACCCGCCGAGGCCATCATCCAGGGGGCCAGTATGAGCCCACTGCGTAGGGTGGAAATTAGTTTTCTTACTGCCAAGCAGAAGAGAAGTGGAGCGAGTGGGCACCCTGTGAACACCCCCTGTGATTAATTTTTATATATATATATATATTTATATATATTTTTAATATATATTATATATATATATTATATATAAATATATATATATATTAAAATATTATATTTATTATTTATATATATATATATATATATATATATATATTTATATTTTTTATTTAAAATAATATTTCTTTTTTCAAAACACTGCCGATCCCCTGAGCGGGGGAGCCCAAAAGGAAAAACGAGTTTTTCCCCCTTTTTCTTTATAATATATTAGGAGAAAGGGTTACACCCCTTTCTTCGGCATTTTTGTTGCCTCTTACGACAGCATGGCTTAGGAGGAAGAATTCTGTTCCCCTTCCCCTGGTTATATATATATATATTATATATTTTTTATATTTAATATATATATTATATAATATTAGGAGTGGTTTAAAAACAAACCCGGGGGGTTAGCCTCCAAGTGAGGGTTAAAACGAAAAATTAATTGTTTTAAGTTTTAGGAGCGGGTGTTTTTTCTGTCTAAAAGCAAGTTTCGGTTGTCTTGTTTTTTACTTATTTATAATAAAAAAAAAAAAAAAAATATTATAACCCACATTGGGTTTTTTTTATTTTTTGGCGCTTTTTAAATTTTCCCTTTCCTCCAGGGGAAGTGGAAAAAAGATTTTTCCTCCGTAGCCAGCGTGGGTTTTTAAGTGGGGCTAAAAACCGGGGGGCGGGGCTATGAACCCTTTCTGTATTTTCAAATTTAAAAAGGTTAGTTTTTTTTTTGGGCCCATGCTCGGTGGGGAAGGTGGTATGTTGAAAGAAAGAAAAAATATAATATAAAATTTTATTTTAAAAATTTAATTTAATATATAAAAAATAAAAAAAAGATTGTCCAAAGAACAAGTGGTTTTAAACTTTAATCAATAAATAACCCCTGGTTTTATCCCCTTTTGGTGAGTAAAAATTA
>NC_069439.1:8753126-8765626 GCF_026875155.1 Cherax quadricarinatus
CCCCAATCCACAAAAAAAACTTAAAAAAACACTTTAAACCCACACTGAAATTACCCAAACCCCCAAAAAAAACTTACCTAAACCCCCAATAAAAACCCTTTCCTCAAAACCCCCAATAAAAATTACCTCAACCCCAAATAAAATTAAACCCCAAACCCCCAATTTAAAACCCTTTCCTAACCCCCAATAACATTTTCCTCAACCCAAAATTAAAACCCTTTTTCAACCCAAATAAAACTTACCTCAAACCCCAACACGGGCACTTACCCCAAAACCAAAAATAAAAACTTCCCCCAAACCCCCCCCTAACCCTTACCTCAAACCCAATAAAAACTTACCCCAACCCCCAATAACACTTACCTAACCCACAAAAACGCTTTTTCAAACCCCCAAAACATTTTCCTCCCAAACCCCCCAAAAAACCTTTTTCCTCAACCCACAATAACACTTACCTCAAAACCCCCAATAAAAACTTAAATCAACCCACAATAACACTTTCCTCAAACCCCCCAATAACACTTACCCCAAACCCCAATAACAACTTACCTAACCCACAATAAACTTACCTAAAAAAACAATAACACTTACCCCAACCCCCAATAAAAACTTACTCAACCCAAAAATAACACTTTCCTCAACCCCCAATAAAAATTACCTCAACCCCAAAAAACACTTACCTCAACCCACCCCCCAAAAACACTTACCCCTTTCCCACAATTTCCCCTTACCTCAAAAACAAAAAAACTTTCCTCAACCCCCCCAAAAACACTTAACTCAAACCCCCAATTTCCCCGTTTCCCAAAAAACCCCCCCCAAAAACATTACCTCAACCCCCAATAACACTTAAACCCCAACCCACCCAAAAACACTTACCTCAAATCACAATAACACTTACCTAACCCACAATAACACTTACCCCAACCCACCCAATTTTAAAACTTACCAAACCCACAATTTAAAACTTACCTACCCACATAACACTTACCCCCAACCCAAAAATAACACTTACCTCAACCCCCACTAAAACTTAACCCCAACCCCCAATAACACTACCCAACCCACAAAAACACTTTTCCCCAACCCCCAGTAAACCCCTTACCTTTTAAACCCCCACTAACACTTTTTCCAACCCACAATTAAAACTTACCTCAACCCCCAAAAACAATTACCTTTAACCCCCACTAACACCCTTTCCGCAACCCCCCAAAAACCCTTACCCTCAAACCCCCAATAACACTTTCCCCCAACCCACATAACACAACCCTTTAAACCCAAAATTTAAAATTTTTTCGAACCTACAATAACATTTCCCCCAACCCCCAATAACACTTACCAAACCCACAAATTTCATTACCCCCAACCCCCCACTAAACTTACCGCAACCCCACAAAAAGCTTACCTCAAAAACCCCCCAATAACATTACCCCAACCCACAATAACACTTACCTCAACCCCCAATAACCCTTACCCCAAACCCCCAAAAAAACTTACCTCAACCCACATAACATTACCTTTAACCCAAATAACATTACCTCTTTCCCCCAATTTAAACCCTTTCCTTACCCCAATAAAAACCCCCCCTCACCCCACAATAACCCCCCCCAAACCCCCAACCCAATAACCCCCAACCCCCAAAACCTTACCCCAACCCCCAATAAAATTTCCCCAACCCACAATAAAACAAAACCCCAAACCCCCAATAACCCTTAAAAAATCCCCCTCTCCCACAAAAACATTTTTTCCCCCCCCTACACCCAATAAAAAAAACTTAACCCCCTTCTTTTCCCAAAAAAATTAAAAACCTTCCCCCAACCCAAATTAAAAAATTACCTCAACCCAAAAAATAAACACCAAAAAACCTTTAACCCCCAATAAAAAACTTACCTCAACCCCCAATAAAACTTTCCCCAAACCCCCCAAAAAAACACTTACCTCACCCCCAATAACACTTACCGTACAACCCCCAAAAAACCCCCCCTCAACCCCCAATAACATTTTCCTCAACCCCCAATAAACTTACCTCAACCCACAATAACCACTTAAAACCTCCCCACCCCACAATAACACTTTACCTCTACCCACAATAACACTTACCTTTAACCCCAATAACATTTTACCTCAACCCACAATAACACCCTTTCCCCCAACCCCCAATAACCTTACCGAACCCACAATAAAGCTTTCCCCAACCCCCAATAAAAACTTTCCTTACCCACAATAAAATTTCCCCTTTCCCCCAAAAACACTTACCTTTTACCCCCAAAAACACTTTCCCCTTTCCACCCCAAAAACATTACCTCTACCCCCAATAAAATTACCCCTAAACCCCAAATAAAAATTACCTCTTTCCCCAGTAAAAAACCTTTTCCCCAACCACAATAACACTTACCCCAACCCCCAATAAACTTCCTCTACCCCCAAAAACACTTCCTCTACCCACCAAAAAACACTTCCCCTTCCCCAATAAAACTTAATTTCCCCCAAAAAAACTTACCCCAACCCCCATGACATTAAACCCCCCCCAAAAAAAAACTTTCCTCAACCCCCCAAAAAACCACCCCCACCCCCAAAAACCCCCCCCCCAACCCACCCAAAAACCTTAACCCCTAAACCCCCTTCCCCCCCCCCCTTCCAAACCCACCCCAATTAACCCCCTTCCCCAATTCCCAACCCAAAAAAAACCCAAACCCACCCACAATAAAAACAAACCCCTACCCCAAAAATAAAAAACTTCCCAAACAAACCCCCCAAAACAAACCCAAAACCCCCAAAAAACACTTTCACTTACCCAAAAAAATTTAAAACTTTCCTCCCCCAAAACCATAACCTCACCCACAATAACAAAATTTCCCCCAAACCCCAAATAACACTTAAAAACCCTTCCAAACCCCCAAAAACACCTTTAACCTCAAACCCCCAATAAACCTTAAAACCCCCTTTCCCTACAATAACCTTTTCCCTACCCACCAAAAACATTCCCCCCAACCCCCACAAAAACCATCCCCTTTCTTACCCCTCAAATTTTTAACCCAAAAACCTTTCTACCCAAAAATTTTTAAAACAAAACCCCTAAAAACCTTCTAACCAATCAAAAAAAAACACTTCCTCACCCACAATACAACCCTTTCCCCCCCCCACAAAAAACAACCTTAAACCCCCCATAAAATTACCCCAAAACAAAAACCCCCTTTCCCCAACCCCCAATAACATTTTCCCTAACCCCCAAAAAAAACTTACCTCAACCCCCAAAAAAACTTACCCCTTCCCCCAAAAAAACACTTCCCACCCACCAAAAACTTTCCTCAACCCCCAATAACAACCTTCCCCTTTCCCCCCCAAACCCCTAATAAAAACTTACCCCAAACCCCCAAAAAACATTACCCTTTCCACAAAACACCCCAACCCCCAAAAAAACCCCCAATAACACTTACCTCTTTCCCCCAAAAAACCTTACCTAAACCCACTAAAAACTTACCCAACCCACAATAAAACCCAAAAATAACCTCCCCCCACAAAAAACTTCCTCAACCCACAAAGAAAAACCCTTTTTCTAACCCCCAATAAAACTTACCTTTTACCACAATCCCCTTTCCTCTTTCCCAAAATTTCACCTTCCCTCTAACCCCCAAAAAACCAAAATTACCTAAAACCCCAAATAAAACTTACCAAAACCCCCCCAAAAAACTTACCCCTACCACAATTAAAACCCCTTTCCCAAACCCCCAATAACACTTTAAAACCTTCCCCACCCGAAAAACACTTCCTCTACCCACAAAACCCCTTCCTCACTAAATAACCCTTACCTCTTTCCCCGAATAAAACTAACCCCCTTTCCCCCAAAAACACTTATCAAACCCCAATAAAACCTTTCCTCAACCCCCAATAAAACCCCAAAATCTACCCACAATCACTTTAAATCAACCCCCAATAAAACTTTTCCAAATACCTTCCAAATTTAAAACTTACCTTACCCAAATAACCCTTTCCCCTTTCCCCAATAACACTTTCCCTACCCAAATAACACTTCCCTCAACCCCAATAACATTACCTAACCCCAAAAAACATTACCTTTTAAACCCCCCCAAAAACCCCTTACCCCACCACAAAACATTACCTTACCCCGAATAACACTTACCCTACCCCCAAAAAACATTTCCCCTACCACAATAACAAAAATTTCCCCTCAACCCACAATAACACTTAAAAACCCTACCCACAATAAAATTACCCCAAACCCCCACAATAAACACCTTAAAACCCCTCCCAAATAACACTTACCAAAAAAAAACCCAACAATAAAAATTACCTAACCCCAATAAACATTCCTCAAACCCCAATAACACCCTTTTTCCCCTAAAACCCAACCAAAAAAACCTTAAACCCCTAAAAACCCAAACCCCCAAAAAACTTACCTTAACCCCCCAAAAACACTTTCCTCAACCCACAATAACACTTTCCCTCACCCACAATAAAAAACCTTTCCCCCACCCCCAATAAACTTACCTCAACCCACAATAACAATTACTCAACCCCCAATAACATTCCTTAAAACAATAACCCCTTACCCCCTTTCCCACAAAAAAATTTCCTCAAACCCAATAACACTTACCTCCACCCACAATAACACTTAACCCCTCTTTCTCCACAATAAAAACTTTCCTAACCCACAATTTAAAACTTTCCTTCAACCCCCAATAACACCTTTTTAAAACCCCTACCAAAAATAAAAACTTACCTCTTCCCACAATAACATTACCCCAAACCCACCCAAAACACTTAAACCCCTACCCCCAATAAAAACCCTTTCCCTTCCCCAAAAAACACTTTAAAAAATAACTTACCTACCCACAAAACACTTTTCCTCTACCCACAATTTAAAACTTACTTTAACCCACAATAAAACCCACCAAAAACTTCCCCTTTCCCACAAAAAAAACTTATCTACCCACAAATAAAACCCTAACAAAAATTCCTTTCCCACAAAAAAAATTACCCTCCCTAAAAACCCACCCCAAAAAACACTTACCTTTTAAACCCCAAAAACATTACCCCAAAGTTCACACAATAACCAAAGTGTTTTCCTAAAAACATGAACACCCCAAAAAATACAAAAAAATTGGGGACAAAAAAAAAAATTTAAAAAACTATTAAAACACAAAATATAATTTTTTTATAAAACTGTTCCTTTACAAAGTTTTTAGATAGAGAAAGAGGGGATTTATTGAGTTCGTTACGTCCAGATGGTGTTAATTTAAAAACCCGCACTGTGTTAATTTGAGGGGGGATTATGGGTTTATTTTGGGCACTGGGGCATGCTGAGTGTCAGTGGGGTGGGGGTGGGCATGGGGGTGCATGTTAATGATGAGTGGTTTTTTCTTAAGTGTCATGCTGAGGGGGTCATTTCTGAGTGTCATGTTTAGGGTTTAAGGCATTTTTTTTTGAATGCTGAATGTCTGCTGGGGGTCAAGCTAGTGTCAGGTGGTATATGAAAAATCATGCTGAGTGCTGCTGGTGACATGCTTATGTCATGATGCGGTAGGGGATGCGTTGTGTCATTTTTGAGTGCTGTGGGTTTAAGCGAGTGTCATGCTGATTTTTCTTTCGGTTTTAAAGATGAGTGTCATTTCAGTGTATGTGGGGTTTGTATGCTTAGGTCATGCGGGTAGTCCATGAGGAGTGTATGCTTTTTAAGGTGTCAGTAGTGTTTATGTGAGTGTCATGCTGAGTGTCATGGGGCTGAGTGTCATGTGAAATTGGGGCAAGGATGGGGTGTCATGTGAGTGTCATGCTTTGAATTTTATGTGAGTGTCATCTTAGGTTTAGATGAGGGTTTTATGCTGAATTTTCTGATGAGCGTTTATGCGATGTCAGCAGAGTGTCCGAGATGTCATGCTGAGTGTCTTTATGAGGTCATGCTTTTGTCCAAAGTGAGTGTTTTTACCCCCCCCTGCTTTTTTGTGGTCATGGTGAGTGTCCCAAGGCTGAGGGGTCATGATGAGGGTTTATTTGAAAAGGGCATGCTTTGTCATGTGAGTGTCATGTGAATGGGCATTATGATGTCATGTTTATTTTCATGATGAGTTTTTATGATGGGGTGTCATGGGGAGTGTCATTTTGAATTTTTTCAAAGCGAAATTTCCTTTTTAAATGTCATGATGAGTGTCAGTTGTTTTTCATAGAGGTCTGCTTTGTCATGCGGGGAGGGGTTCCCTGAATTTTAATTAGTTATGATGAAAAGTTATGTTGAGTTTTTCCTGCGGGGTTTTCCAGGTTTGAGTGTCTTTTTTGAGGTTTTCATATGATGTATGTTTGTCATTTGAGTTTTCTTGCATGGTTCCCTGTGAGTGTCATGAAAGAGTGTCAAAGGGGAAGGGGGTGTCATGCTGAAGTGTCATGCGGGTGTTATGATAGTGTCCCTGTTTGTCATGCTGAGTGTATGATATGTCATGTTAGTGTCCCTTTTGAGTGTTCCCTGTGGTGTCATTTTATGAAAATTGGGATGCGGATTGGTTTTATGTGAATGTCCCTGTGAGTGTCATTGATTTTCATGATGGGGTGTCCTATATGAGGGGACCATGATGAGGGGGTCGGGTGATTTATGGGAGTGTCATGCTTTTGTCATGTGGTGGGCATGTAAATTTAAAGTGAGTGTCATGTATGTGTCATGAGATTTTTCATATGAGGGCTGCTTAGGTGTCATGGTGGTGTCATGCTTTTCATGTTTTTTGTCAAAGCGGGGGTTTTCATGATGAGGTCAATGCAAGGAAAAATCATGCGAGTGACATGCTGAGGGCATTGATGCATGTGGTGCCCTGTGAGTTGGGCATGATGAGTGCATGTGATGTCCCTGATTTAGGGTCATGGTAGTGCCCTGATAATGTAATTTCCCGGGGTGTCAAAAAAGTGTCATGTGATTTCATGTGAGTCATGGAAATGTCAGGGATTTTTCATTTTTGAGTGTCAAAGCTGAGTGGGGGAAAGATGAGTGGTTAAATGGTGTCATTTTGGTGTCTGCTGATTTTTATCTTTTTCATGTTTGAGGGTTTTCATGTTTATGTTAAAGGGGGGCGGATTTTCCATGATTTTTGTATGTCATGTGAGTGCATGGGATTGTCATTGGGGTGGGTGATTTATGTGAATGTATGCTGAGTGTTTTATGATGATTTTCATGGTTTCTGCTGATTTCCATGATGAGGTTTAAGTGAATTTTCATGATGAGTGTCAGGGAATAGTGTATGCCCGAGTGTCATGATGGTGTCATGGGGGGGTGTCATGATGAGTGTCAAAGATGAGTTTTCCCTGCTGATTTTCATGCTTAGGGCAAGTTTGTCAAGTAGTGTTTAAGGTTTAAAGTTATATGGGCGGGTTTTATGCTGAAATTTTCATGGGGTCATGTGGTGTCAATTTATTAGTGAGTCATGTGAGTGTCATGATGAGTGTCATGCTGAAGGGGTCATGTTAGTGTCCTGCTGAGGGTCATGATGATTTTCATGTGATTTTTATTTTGGGGTTGTCAAGTGAGTGTCCCCTTCTGGTTTTCATGGTGAGTTTTCTGATGAGTGTCTTTTGGGGTCATGTGATGTCTGTTTATGTCATGATGAATGTCATGATGGTGTCTTTCTGATTGTCATTTTTTAGTTTTTCCCGTGGGGTGTCATGCTGATTATATGGGTGTCATTCTGAGTGTCATGTTTTTAGGTCCCTGCTGAGTGTCATGATGAGGTGTTGGGTAGTGGGCATGTTGGATGTAGGCTGTTTTCATGCTGATTTTCCTTTTTTGTCTCTTTATGTAAGGTGAGTGTCAATTTAAGGGTGTCATGCTGAGTCATTTTTGAGTTTTTTCATGCTGAGTGTCATGATGAGTGTCATGTTTAGTTTCAGGGCCTGATTTTCAGCTTTGTCATGCTTTGTCATGTTTTGGTTTTATGCTGATGTCATCTTTGGGTTTATGCTGAGATAGTTATGGCCTTTTTTCATGTATTTTTTCATGCTGGGTCATGTGAAATGTCCCTGCTGGGGTCTGTTTGTCATGTGGAGGGCTCAATGTGTGGGTGTCCCCTGCTTTGGTTTATGCTGGGGTGTATGCTGAGTGTATGAAAATGCCCTTAAGAGTGGGCTGATGAGTGTCATGTTGTCAAGTGAGTGTCATGCTTTTTTGTGGCATATGAGTGCCCTGCTGAGTGTCATGCTGTTGTAAAGTTTTGTCATCGAGTGTTTTCCATGCTTTGGGTCATGTGAGTGTATGAAAGATGTCATGTTTGGGCATGTTTGGGGCATTCTGGGGGTCTGTGAGTGTCATGTGAGTGTCAAAAGGCCCGGTGGGCATGTGATTTATGGGGAGTGTTTATTATGTATATGGTGCATGCGATGCTGGTGCCAAAGGTGGCCATGATGAGTGTCAAGGGTGAGTGTCATGGGAGTGTCCCGCTGAGTGTCAGGTGATGCCATGTGGTGTCAGCTGATGTCATGCTGAGGTTTTCATAAAAGAGTGTCATGCTGAGTGTCTTTCGGTTTTCCCTGGAGTGCCTGATAGTGGGCATGTGATGCAAAGAGAGGTCTGCTGAGTGTTTCCATTGATTTAGTGTAGGGTGGTTCATGGGGGGGTGTCATGCGGTGTCATGCTGGTGGGCATTTCTGAGGTCATGAGGAGTGTCATGATTTAGGGTATGATGAGTGGGGCATGATGAGTGTCAAAACTATTTCCCTAATGTACCCGGTTTTCCCCCTTATTTACCCCGGGGTCATCCCCCTTTAGGCCCCCCTATTCACCCTGGGGTCCCCCTAAAGTGTCCCCCCTATACCCTGGTACCCCCTCCCCAGTGTCCAACCCCCATCACCCGGTTCCACCCCCCCTTTACCCGGTTTTAAAAGGTTGTCACCCTTTCAAGTGAATTTTATCCCCGATTTCCAATATATGGTTCCCCCTATTTTATGTGAATTTAAGCCCGAATAAATTTATGTGGGGTCAATCACTACCTTTCCCCTCAATAAACCCCGTGTACCCCCCCTCACCCCAACCCCGTTTTACCACCCCTCATTTCCCCCCCGTGTACCCCCCCCCGGGACCCCCTCAATTCCTGTGTAACCCCCCCTCACTCACCCTGTTTACCACCCCTCACTCCCCTTGTACCCCCCCTACCACCCTTTGTTAACCACCCCCCCTCACCCCGTGTAAAAAAACCCCCCCCTCAAGCCCTGTTAAACCCCCCCTCACTCCCCGTTACCACCCCTTTTACCCCCCCCCTGGTACCACCCCCATTTACCCCGTGTCCCCCCCCTCACCTTTTACCCCCCGTCCCGTGACCCCTCACTACCCCGTGTCCACCCCTCACTCCCCTTTTAAACCCTCACTCCCCTGGTACCACCCCACCTTTTAACCCCTTGTGTATTACCCCTCCCTCACCTGGGTACCACCCCCCCATCCCCGTGTTAACCCCACCCCCTTTTACTTTCCCCCGTTACCCCCCCTACTACCCTGTGTACCCCCCCTCCTCCCCTGTATAAAACCCCCCCTCACTTTTCCCCCGTGTACCACCCCCCCGTTCCAACCCCCCCCAGTGTCCACCCCTCACCATCCCCCCCTGTGTACCCCCCCTCACTTCCCCCCAGTTCCCCCCCTCATCACCCTGTGTACCAACCCCTTACTACCCTGTGTTCCCCCCCTCACTCACCCCGTTACCACCCCTCAATCACCCTGTTACCCCCCCTCCCCACCCCGGTCCCCCCCCTCACCCCCTGGTACCACCCTTATCACCCTTTTAACCACCCCCTCACTCCAAACCCGTTACCCCCCCTCAATCCCCCTGTTACCCCCCCTCACTGGGTCCCCCCCCTCACTCACCCTGTTCCACCCTCACAGTTTACCACCCCCCCATCCCCTTTAAAACCCCCCCTCACTCGTGTTACCCCCCCTCATCCCTTTTGTCCCCCCCTTCACTCCCCTGTATACCCCCCCTCATCACCCTGGTTTTCCACCCCCCACTCGCCCTGTTCCCCCCTCATCCCCTGTTACCCCCCCTCAAACCCTGAAAACCAAACCCTCACTACCTGGTAACCCCCCCAATTCATTTTCCCCCCCTTTCCCCGCTTTTTTTTTTCCCCTCCTCCCCTTATAATATTATAACCCCCCATATTTTAATTTTATTTAATATATTAAAAATTTAAAATTTACCATTATATTAAAATATTTAATATATTTTATAATATATTATAAATTACCACCCCGGAAAAAAAGGGGGGAAGAAACCCCGGGGGAAATAGAAGGGGGGGAAAAACCCCAAAAAGAAAGAAAAAGGGGAAAGGGGGGGGAAAAAAAAAAATATATATATAAATAAAAAAATAATTATTAAAAATATATATTAAATTTATGGGGGAATAATAATAATTTTTTAAATTTAATAATTTTATAATAATTGTTTATTATAATATTTTTTTTTTATAATATTTCTCCCCCGCCCCGGGGAAAAAGAGTGAGAGGAATAAGGTGAAGAAAAGAGAAGAAAGCAAAAAGGAACGAGGAAAGGGACCGAAGGAGGAAATTTCCCAGTATTTTTTAAGGAATTTTTTCCCCCCGCCCCGGGGTAATTTGAATTAAGGGAACACCCAGGGGTAGTTTTTTAACCTCATCACCTGTTTCCACCCTTCACTCACCTGTATAAAACCCTCATCACCTTGTTACCAACTCATATTCTCTCTGTTCCATTTCTCTCTCTCTCTACACTCTCTCCCTTACCTATATATATTAATATATATATATATATATATATCATATTATTATATATATATTATTATATATATTATATATATTATTATATATTATATATATATATATATATATATATATTTATATATATATATATATATATATATATATATATATATATATATATAATATATAATGAAATAGATACAGAGCGAGAGAGAAAAGAGAGAGAGGAGAGAGAGAGGGGAGAGAGAGAGAGAGAGATGAGATGAGAGAGAGAGGAGAGAGGAGAGGAGAGGAGAGGGAGGAGAGAGAGAGAGAGAGGTGAGAGAGAGAGTGATGTGAGTGAGAGAGAATGCAGAAACAAAAGAGTAATTTGAAGTTAGGGAACACAGGGTGAGTGAGGGGTGGGACACAGGGTGAGTGAGGGGTGGGACACAGGGTAAGTGAGGGGTGGGACACAGGGAGTTTGTGTATGTGTACCCACCTAATTGTACTCAACTAATTGTGGTTGCAGGGGTCTGAGTAATAGCTCTTGGCCCCGCCTCTTCACTGGTCGCTACTAAGTCCATTCTCTCCCTGCTCCGTGAGATTCATCATACCTCTTCTTATAGCTATGTGTGGATCGTGCCTCCCCTACATCACTCTCCAGGCTGTTCCACTTCCTGACAACTCTATGACTGAAGAAGCACTTCCTAACATCCCTGTGACTCATCTGAGTTTTCAGCTTCCAGTTGTGACCCCTTGTTACTGTGTCCCATCTCTTGTCAATTTCTCTCAGTATTTTATATGTTGTAATCATGTTTTCCCCTATTCCTTCTGTCCTCCAGTGATATCAGGTTGAGTTACCTTAACCTCTCCTCGTAGGACAAACCCCTTAGCTCCGGGACTAGTTTTGTTGCAAACCTTTGCACTTTCTCTAATTTTTGACATGTTTGACCAGGTGTGGGTTCCAAACTGGTGTTACATATTCCAATATGGGCCTGACGTACACGGTGTACAGTGCAGTGAATGACTCTTTGCTGAGATGTCGAAACGCTATTCTTAGGTTTGCCAGGCGCCCGAATGCTGGGGTAATTATTTGGTTGATGTGCGCCTCAGATGTCCTCGGTATGATGCTCACCCAGTGATCTTTTTCCCTTGAGTGAGTTTTGCAGTCTTTGACGTCTTAGGCTGAACTCCATCTGCGGTCTCTTTTGTCCTTCCTCAAGCTTCATAATTTTTCACTTCCTGTTATTAAACTCCAAGAGCCATTTGTGGAACCAGGCTTTCAGCCTATCCAGATCCCCTTGTAGGCTTACCTGATCCTCGTCCGCTTGCATTCTCCTCATTAATTTCACATCGTGTACAAACAAGGACACCTCTGACTCTATCCCTTCCGTCATGTCATTCACATATACAAGAAAGAACATCGGACCCAGGACTGACCCTTGTGGAACCCCACTCGACAAATGCGTCCACTGTGTGTGTGTGTATGTGTGTGTGTGTGTGTGTGTGTGTGTGTGTGTGTGTGTGTGTGTGTGTGTGTGTGTGTGTCTGTGTGTGTGTCTGTGTGAATGCGAGTGTAAACTAGTCATTGTATGCTACGGTAATAATTAAGGATAAAAAAATATCAAAGCCTTAACAAATACTATGATATAAAAAAAATTTGATAGGAATTGCGTGGGGAGTGAACTGCCGTCCTACTTGATGAGGGGTCGAACACGCTTCCCCCTGCACCCCAGCCAATAGTGGAATCTAACACAGTCTTCTGGACTCAGAGTGCTAGGATGAACTTCATATAATCCCTCTTTGCATA
>NC_069439.1:8768126-8780626 GCF_026875155.1 Cherax quadricarinatus
GTCCATTTCAGACCCCATAATTACACGTACAAACGCACTTACATTAAATACATAATATGTCACATGTTGGACGGTAATCGTTATGCGGGGGTCACTGTAATTTACAACCTCCGAGGAAACGAGGCGACGTGCTTGTAATAAAGGAGGTTAGTGTCCCTGGCTGGCTGGTCAGCAGGATCCTGCTAGCATCTGTGTGCCTGATCATGGAGATGACCGCCTCCGCTCCTCGGTCTCAGAGTAGGACTTCGGGTCGTTGCTGTGCGCAGTTCTTCCTGCGCACCGCATCTCTGCTAATCACATAAAACTCAGCCAACTCCTGAAGCCAGGGATATTATCCATCATGATAGTCACGATGCCAATGCATTTTTACTGTTGCAAATTGAAGTCATCGAACAAGATAATGTTTGGGGACGAGTTTCTGAGGATTTTTGTTTTAGTGTTAAATTTGTATTAACCCGACTATTAAATAAGTTACTGTATCGAATGTTTTGACGTTTCAATATTTACATAATTCTTGATATATATACATAACATTTTTTATACAGCTTGTATATAAATAACAAAAGCGATGTTAGATTCTGCAAAAACACTTAAATTATTATTAATTTTTAATCATTTGCAACTGGTGGTTTACATATAAGTTTAATAAATAAATCTTGGTTTCCTTTTTTCAACGCCAATGATTCATTTACATGATTTGTAGAATTAAGTATCTGTGTGTAAATGGGCGAGTCATTAACATATAGACCAAATTTCCTCTCTCCCCTCCTTCCTTCCTGTCCTCCCGTCCTGCTTTATTTAGTCGCATCTATTCACAAACTTTAGACTGTAATCAATCATTGTATTCATGGTCAAAGTAGTTTTTAATGTGGGTTTTTGTTCATCTGCAGCGAAGTACTTTCAGTAGGCCTGCGGTGCCCGGCCGTGCTATGTTCCAACAATCACAGATGAACAGTAAAATATACCCAAAAATATGTTTTTAGTTTAACGTATATTCCCACTACTAGAAAGTGCTGTATGCACATTTATACACAATACGCACAGTGTGTAAAGAGCAGCTATACCTAACAGTAAATACAGTTTTGAGAGTATGACAACAGCCTCACTGCTACGGGTATGGCACGCCCGTACAGAGAGATCTGATAGGGTTTGAGGCAGTTCTAGGCAAACGGTCTAACCGACTGGATTCTTCCTATAAGAGAAGAGAAACTTCACCCAGGCCGCCCACCCTCACTCTGAAACATCAGGGCCCCAGCACCCAGTTATCCAACCTGTACTAGGATAATGCACACATCTTAGCAAACAGGAATCTTGTCCCAGAATGGCTAAGATGATATGCAGGAAATTAGACGAGTGACCCACTAGAAAGCTGAAAAAACACCTGACTTATGCTCAGTAATAACCCAGAAGGAAATAGAAACTCAAAAGATTAATTGATCTGTATATTTCGATCCCCTCCTGTGATGCTGAAGAAGATCTCAGAAAGGGGTCGAAATATACAGATCAATCAATCTTCTGCGTTTGTCTCCATGTGGGTAATTATTGAAGCATTGATAAGTGCTAATTACACTTAATTTAGTCACCTGCCTTAAGTAGTCAATTCACATCACATATGGCGTTGCCATATGTGATAACATATGCAGGGTAGGCCTAGTGACACTCTTCTGGTGAGGGAGGTACTTGCCTAATTGTGTTTACAAGAGAACGGGGGGTCGAAGCATAGCACCTATCTCGCAGAATCTCTGAACATTGTTGGGTCGGAGAAAATGGGGGCCGAGGAAGATGTTAGGGGATCTGCGAGAGCTGGATAGTCAGGGATAGGAGAGGATAGAAAAATGAGAAGAGAGGAAAGTAGGATGGTAGGAGGGAGGTAGAGTGTTGGTGTCCTTGAGAGATCGATCACACAGGCTAGCTTAGAGTGCCGGGACCAGACTGGCCACTACTGCAGCATGCCACCCACCCCTGCCACCCAACCTGCACAACTACAACCACAACAACCACAACCACATCAACCACAGCCACATCAACCACAACTACAACTCCCAATTTCTCAACTGAAGGTTGTACTACGTGCAGTCTTCAACAAGACTCATCAACAGATCTGTTAATTGCAAGAGAAAGTGTGACTGTGAATATTGCAGTAATATCCTGTCAATTATATAAGTTTAACAGTAGTATTCTGTCACTTATATACGGACTGTCGTGTTTTAGTCACCTACGAAAACTTAACAGTCGTATTCAGTCATTAATACAAGCGTTATAGTGGTGTTCACTGACTAATACAAGCGCTGTAACAGTGTTCATTTATTTGTACAAGTGCTGTTGTCATGTTCAATCGCTTATAAGTGAGACAGTGGTGTTCAGTGACTTATACACGAGCTGCACTTATAAAAGTGTTCTTCTGGTTCTCAGTCGCTAATAAGAGTGAGCTCTTGGTGTTCATTCTGTGTTTTAAGTGGACGGGCGCCAGACACACACATTGCTGGGGCAACCACTACCACACCCCCCACACCCCCACACACACACACCCTCACACACACGAAACCCCACACCCTCTAGAGTCCCACCACCACCACTATCATAAACCACTACCTCATCATCTACCTCCATCACCACCAATACCATCACCACTACCACCACCACTACCACCACTACCACAAACCATCACCACCAACACTACTATCACCACTAATCACTACCTTTCACCACTACCATCATTTAATACCACCACCACCACCGCCTCCACCACTACCAAGCCACCACCACTACCATCACCACCAACACAACCACCACCACCACTACCATCACCACCAAACCATCACCCACCACCACCACTACCACACCACCACCATCACCACCACCAACCACTACTACTACCACCACCACCACCACCACCACCACCACCAACCACCACCATCACAACTGCAAACCACCACCACCATTACAAAATACTACTAACTACCACCACCACCACCACCATCACCTACTACCATCACCACTACTACCACCACCCCCCAAACAACCCCACACCACGACAACCACCACCACCACCACTACCATCACCACCACCACCACCGCTACCATCACTATACTACCCCCACTACCATCACCACCACTACCATCATCACCACTACCACTACCATCACCACCACTACCTTTCACCACTACTACCACCACCAAAATCACACAACCACCACCACCACTACTACCATCCCCACCATCACCACTACTAACATCACCACCACCACCACTACAATCACCGCCACCACCACTACAAACTCCCAAACCACTACCACCACCACCACCCACCCCCCACCACCACCACCCCCAAACCACCATCATCACCACCACCACTACCATCACCACCACCACTACCATCACCCCCAAAAACTAACATCACCACCACCACTACCATTCCCACCACCCCCAAACTACTACTTCCACCCCCACCACCACAATTATCACCACCATTGCCATCCCCAAATACTACTTCCACCACCACCACCATAATTATCACCACCATTACCATCACCCTAACTACCCCACCACCACTACTGCCATCACCACTACTACCACCACCACCACCACCACCACCACCACTATTTACCACTTCCCCACCACCCCCAAACCACCACCACCCCCAAACCCCACCACCACCACCACCACCACCCCCACTTCCACCACTACAACTACCATCACCACCACCACCCCCACTTCCCACCCCCCACAACTACCATCACCATCACCACTTCCACCACCACAACCACCATCACACACTACTACCATCACCACCACCACCATACAACACCGCCGCCACCACTACTACTCCCACCACCACCACTTCCACCACCAAAACTACCACACCACCACCACCACCACTTCCACCACCACAACTACCATCACCACTACTACTACCACCATCACCCAACCTACCACCACCACCACCACTTCCACCACCACAACTACCATCACCACTACTACCACCACCACCACCACCACAACTACCACCAGCACCACAATCTACCTACTATAATTTTGCTGTATTAAAAACCACATTTATATTACAAAGTTTCATTAATTTTCATCATTGTCAACCGCAGTTGAAAGTTGCTCAACCACCACAGTCTACCACCATTACCTGCTACAATGACTTATAATTGCCTACTACGATTTCCTACCAGTTATAACAATCTTATTGCGCTTATTTCCAGAGCCAACATAACCATCCCTTTACTTACCACAATTGCCAACTACCACGATTTACCACAATTGCCAACTACCACGATTTACCACAATTGCCAACTACCACGATTTACCACAACTGCCATCCCCCTCCCTTCCTACTTGTCATTACAATTAAGCACCACCAGCAAGACTACAACCACTACTAACCCCTCATCAGGTAATCACTGTACCTACACCCATTACCCTCACTTTCAACGTAACCATCATTATCACCATTACAACCGGTACTAACCCTCAATGAGGTATTCTCTAAGCCTTCACCCATTAACTACTCCACTTCCAGTCCCCCATAACAGATGCTACTATCAAACCCCATTATCAACCATCTGCTGTCTACCACACTTCCAACCACCCGCTGTCTACCACACTTCCAACCACCCGCTGTCTAGTCACACAAGCATCCACGTACCCACACTATCAACCACCACTGGTACTGGTGTTAGTGGCACCACAACAACCACCACTGATACTGGTGTTAGTGTCACCACAACAACCACGACTGGTACTGGTGCTAGTGGCAATACTACAACCACCACTGGTACTGGCGTTAGAGGCAACACTACAACCACGCTGGTACTGGTGTTAGCGGCACCACAACAACCACCACTGGTACTGGTGTTAGTGGCAACACTACAACCACCACTGGTACTGGTTTTAGTGGCAACACTACAACCACCACTGGTACTGGTGTTGGTGGCAACACTACAACCACCACTGGTTCTGGTGTTAGTGGGCAACACTACAACCACCACTGGTACCGGTGTTAGTGGGCAACACTACAACCACCACTGGTACCGGTGTTAGTGGGCAACACTACAACCACCACTGGTACTGGTGTTAGTGGAAACACTACAACCACTACTTGAACTGGTGTTAGCGGCAACACTACAACCACCACTGGTACTGGTGCTAGTGGCAACACTACAACCACCACTGGTACTGGTGCTAGTGGCAACACGACAACCACCACTGGTACTGGTGTTAGTGCCAACACTACAACCACCACTGGTACTGGTGCTAGTGGCAACACTACAACCACTACTGGCACTGATGCTCCTGGCAATACTACAACCACCACTGGTACTGGTGCTAGTGGCAACACTACAACCACCACTGGTACTGGTGCTAGGGACAACACTACAACCACCACTGGTGCTGGTGTTAGTGGCAACACTACAACCACCACTGGTGCTGGTGTTAGTGGCAACACTACAACCACCACTGGTGCTGATGCTAGTGGCAACACTACAACCACCACTGGTGCTGGTGTTAGTGGCAACACTACAACCACCACTGGTACTGGTGCTAGTGGCAACACTACAACCACCACTGGTACTGGTGCTAGGGACAACACTACAACCACCACTGGTGCTGGTGTTAGTGGCAACACTACAACCACCACTGGTGCTGATGCTAGTGGCAACACTACAACCACCACTGGTACTGTTGCTAGTGGCAGTACTACAACCACCACTGGTACTGGTGTTAGTGGCAACACTACAACCACCACTGGTACTGATGCTAGTGGCAACACTACAACCACCACTGGTACTGGTGCTAGTGGCAACACTACAACCACCACTGGTACTGGTGCTAGTGACAACACTACAACCACCACTGGTACTGGTGCTAGTGGTAACACTACAACCACCACTGGTACGGTGCTAGTGGCAACACTACAACCACCATGGTACTGGGCTAGTGGCAACACTACAACCACCACTGGTACTGGTCCTAGTGCCAACACTACAACCACCACTGGTACTGGTGCTATTGCCAACTCTACAACCACCACTGGTACTGGTGCTAGTGACAACACTACAACCACCACTGGTACTGGTGCTAGTGACAACGCTACAACCACCACTGGTACTGGTGTTAGTGCCAACACTACAACCACCACTGGTACTGGTGCTAGTGCCAACACTACAACCACCACTGGTACTGGTGCTAGTGACAACGCTACAACCACCACTGGTACTTGTGCTAGTGCCAACACTAAAACCCACCACTGTACTGGTGCAAGTGCCAACACTACAACCACCACTGGTACTGGTGCTAGTGACAACGCTACAACCACCACTGGTACTTGTGCTAGTGCCAACACTACAACCACCACTGGTACTGGTGCTAGTGACAACACTACAACCACCACTGGTACTGGTGCTAGTGACAACACTACAACCACCACTGGTACTGGTGCTAGTGGCAACACTACAACTACCACTGGTACTGGTGCTAGTGACAACACTACAACCACCACTGGATACACTGGGTACAGTGGTCAATAAATTGGTTGTTTTCTGGAGGTAGTTCATCATTTTGTGGCATATATTGTCCATGACTCTCATGTGTCCTTGTATTGATTAGCAGTTGGTATGAGAGTGCATTATTGTGGTGGTGGTTGGTGGTGGTGGTAGTTGGTGGTGGTGGTTGGTGGTGGTGGTAGTTTGTAGTGGTGGTTGATGGTGGTGGTGGGGGTTGGTGGTGGTAGTTGGTGGTGGTGGTCGTGGTTCTGGTAGTTGGTGGTTGTGGTTGGTAGTTGTGGTATTTGGTGGTAGTGGTGGTAGTGGTAGTTTGTGGTGGTGGTATTTTGGTGGTGGTGGTTGGTGCTGGTGGTAGTTGGTGGTTGTGGTTGGGGTGGGGTGGTAGTGGTGGATGGGGTTGGGGGTGGTGGTAGTGGTATGGGGGAGTGGTTGTAGTTGGTGGTGGTAGTTGGTAGTAGTAGTAGCTGGTGGCGGTGGTAATTGGTGGTTGTGGTTGTTGGTGGTGGTAGTTTGTGGTGGTGGTTGTGGTAATGGAGGTTAGTGCTGATTGAGGGTTGTGGTTGTGACAGATTCTGTAAGTTTGTAATGAGTGGCGATTTGCTACAAACACACACACACACACACACACACACACACACACACACACACACACACACACACACACACACACACACACACACACACACACACACACACACACACACACACATTCAGAATCACCCGAACCATGATCCTGCAGGAAAAAGCACGACTGAGAGGCAAACAGGAGTTCATGAGTGTGTACCTTGATCGAGACAGAACACAGGAGGAAAGGACGATACTGAAAGAGAGAGTGCAAAAACGAAAGAAGGAATGGGAGGAAATGAAAAAGGAGAGCAGAAGAACTCAGGAACAGGTGGAAGGACAAGCACCCCCCCCCCAGAAACACCTGCAGAAGGACTCCAGTCACGACACCCCCAAGGCAACTGAACAATCCTAACCAACCATCACACACAGATCCCTCTGTTCCCACCCCCTGCACCACGAATCCTACCCCTACAGCAACCCCCTATGGGAGCTCTTCCTCCACCTCCACTGCAACCCCCCACAAGCCCCCACCAGGGCTCCCGCTCTTCCCCAACCCCAGTATTCCCCCAGGACCACAGTTACAGTATTAGAACAGAAAGTTGAAGGTTTGGTACACAAATGCGGATGGATTAATGAATAAACATGAGGAATGGCAAGAAAGAATCAATGAGAAGTTCCCAGACATTATAGCAGTTACAAAAAACAAAACTCACGGAGACAATAACAGATGCAATCTTCCCCACCAGGATACCAGATCATGAGGAAAGATAGAAGGGGCAAGAGGGGGAGGAGGGGTTGCTCTGCTCGTAAAAAAAACGATGGAAATTCGTGAAAATGGGAGGCATAGACGAAAAAAGGAGAAAGGGACTACATAGTAGGGACACTTCAGTCTGGGGAGCACAAGGTGGTCATTGCAGTGATGTATAATCCACCACAGAACTGCAGGAGGCCAAAAGAGGAAATGAAGAGAGCAACAGAGCAATGGTGGACACACTTGCTGAGGTGGCAAGAAGACCTCACTCCAGCAGAGCAAAGTTGCTGGTTATGGGGGATTTCAACCACAAGGAGATTGACTGGGGAAAACCTGGGCTAAACATGGGGATCCCGAAACATGGAGAGCCAAGATGTTGGATTGTGGTGCTGGAAAACCTCATGCACCAACATGTTAAGGACACTACCAGAATGAGAGGGGAGGATGAACCAGCAAGATTGGACCTTGTGTTCACCCTGGGCAGTTCAGACATTGAGGACATCACATATGAGAGTCCCCTAAGAGCTAGTGACCACGTGGTTCTGTGCTTTGAATACATAGTAGAGTTGCAAGTGAGAAGAGTAAAAGGGGTTGAATGGGAAAAGCCAGACTTACAAAAGAGGGGACTACATAGGGTTGAGGAACTTCCTGCAGGAGGTTCCGTGGGACAGAGAACTGGCAGGAAAGCCAGTAAATGAAATGATGGAACATGTAACAACAACAAAATGCAAGGAGGCAGTGGAAAGGTTTATTCCCAAGGGCAACAGAAACAATGGAAACCAGAACGAGCCCCTGGTTTACCCGACGGTTTAAGGAGGCAAAAACAAAGGGGCAATAGAGAATGGAAAAAAGTAAAAGAAGGCAGAGAACACATGAAAATAGGGAGATTATTGCAGAGCCAGGAACGAGTATGCACAGTTAAGGAGGGAGGCCCCGCGACATAATGAAAATAACATAGCATCGAAATCACGACTGACCCCGAAACTGTTGTATAGCCACATCAGGAGGAAGACCAAAAGTCAAAGACCAGGTGATCAGACTGAGGGCAGAAGGTGAGAACTCAAAAGAAATGATCAGGAGGGATGTGAGGAGCTAAACAGGAGATTAAAAAGGGAAATTTTTACAGTAAGACAGGAAGGCCTGGGAAGACAGCACAGAAGGAACATCAAGAGGAATATACCAACAAATGTTGGATGACATACGAACAACCGAGGAGGTGGCAGAAGCTGCTAAGTGACCTCGATACCTCAAAGGCGATGGGACCGGACAACATCTCCCCGTGGGTCCTAGAGAAGGAGCAGAGATGCTGTGCGTCCTCTTACCACAATCTTCAACACATCCCTTGAAACTGGGCAACTACCTGAGAAATGGAAGACAGCAAATGTAGTCCCCATATATAAGAAAGGAAACAGAAATGAGGCACTAAACTAAAGACCTGTGTCTCTGACATGTACTGTGTGCAAAGTCATGGAGAAGATTAATCAGGAGGAGGGGGTGGTCGAACACCTGGAACGGAACAAGATTATAAATGAAAACCAGCATGGGTTCATGGAAGGCAAATCCTGTGTCACAAACCTTCTGGAGTTTTATGACAAGGTAACAGAAGTAAGACACGAGAGAGAGGGGTGGGCTGATTGCATTTTCCTAGACTGTAGGAAGGCCTTTGACACAGTTCCCCACAAGAGATTAGTGCAGAAGCTGGAGGATCAGGCGCATATAACAGGGAGGGCACTGGAATGGATCAGGGAATACCTGACAGGGAGGCATCAACGAGTCATGGTACGTGAAGAGGCATCACAGTGGGCGCCTGTGACGAGCGGGGTCCCACAGGGGTCAGTTCTAGGACCAGTGCTATATTTGATATATGTGAACTACATGATGGAAGGAATAGACTCGCAGATGATGTGAAGCTGATGAGAAGAATTAAATCGGATGAGGATGAGGCAGGACTGCAAAGAGACCTGGACAGGCTGGACATGTGGTCCAGAAACTGGCTTCTCGAATTCAACCCTGCCAGATGCAAAGTCATGAAGATTGGGGAGGGACAAAGAAGACCGCAGACAGAGTATAGGCTAGGTGGACGACCACAGACCTCACTCAGGGAGAAAGATCTTGGGGTGACCATAACACCGAGCACGTCACCGGTGGCACACATCAACCAAATAACTGCTGCAGCATACGGGCGCCTGGCAAACCTGAGAATAGCGTTCCGATGCCTTAATAAGGAACGTTCAAGACACTGTACAAATGTGTATGTTAGGCCCATACGGAGTATGCCCGCACCAGTCTGGAACCCGCACCTGGTCAAGCACGTCAAGAAGGGTTTGAGAAAGTACAAAGGTTTGCAACAAGGCTAGTCCCCCGACTCAGGGAAATGTCGTACGAGGAAAGGTTGAGGAAATCGGACTGACGACACTGGAGGACAGAAGGGTCAGGGGAGACATGATAACGACAACAAGATACTGCGGGGGAAAAGACAAGGTGGACAGAGATAGATGTTCCAGAGAAGGGGGCACAGAAACAAGGGGTCACAACTGGAAGCTGAGGACTCAGAAGAGTCACAGGGACGTTAGGAAGTATTTCTTCAGTCATAGAGTCGTCAGGAAGTGGAATAGCCTAGCAAGTGAAGTAGTGGAGGCAGGAACCATACATAGTTTTAACAAGAGGTATGACAAAGCTCAGGAAGCAGAGAGGGAGAGGACCTAGTAGCGATCAGTGAAGAGGCAGGGCCAGGAGCTGAGTCTCGACCCCTGCAACCACAATTAGGTGAGTACAATTAGGTGAGTACACACACACACACATTCACGCACACACACTCACACACACTTCCCACCCACTGACCTTCCCACCCACTGACCTTCCCATCCACTGACTCTCCCACCCACTGACCTTCCCGCCCAGTGACTTTCACACCCACTGACCTTCCCACCCACTGACTTTCACACCCACTGACCTTCCCACCCACTGACCTTCATATCTACTAACCTTCATACCCAATGACCTTCACATCCACTGACCTTCCCACGCACTGACCTTCCCACCCACTGACTTTCACACCCACTGACTTTCACACCCACTGACCTTCACACCCACTGACCTTCACACCCACTGACCTTCCCACCCACTGACCTTCCCACCCACTGACTTTCACACCCACTGACCCCCCACTGACGACTTCAGAATAATGGCAGGTTCTGGGCCAGAATCTTTCCAGACCGATGCTGAACAAACAAGACCGAACTTGACTTGCCCAGAAGAGACCAGAGCAGATTAGACCTTACCAGACCAGGCCAGAATGACCCAGAACAGGTCATACTGGGCCGAACCAGAAATATTGGTGGGCAAGAGACGTATAAATTGAAATATAGGCAAGACGTGACTAGTCTGGTGATATTGGAGCCTCTAAGTAGTGGAACACCGGATTAAAGGGAGCACAGGGAGTAATCTGAAGGTGAGCAGGGAGAGAGGCAGGGAATGACGGGGTCAGAGAGGGAATGAAGGGGTTGAAGAGGGAATGAAGGGGATGAAGAGGGAATGAAGGAGAAATAAGATAAAATAATAGGAATAGTCACTAAAAGTATGAGGCAGTGTAAGTCCTGCCGAGGCAGTGTAAGTCCTGCCGAGGCAGTGTATGTCCGCCGAGGCAGTGTAAGTCCTGCCGAGGCAGTGTATGTAGTGCCGAGGCAGTGTAAACCCCGCCGAAGATGTGTATGTCCTGCCGAGGCAGTGTAAGTCCTGCCGAGGTAGTGTAAATCCCGCCGAGGCAGTGTATGTCCTGCCGAGGCAGTGTAAATCCCGCCGAGGCAGTGTAAATCCCGCCGAGGCAGTGTATGTCCTGCCGAGGCAATGTATGTCCTGCCGAGGCAGTGTAAATCCCGCCGAGGCAGTGTATGTCCTGCCGAGGCAGTATAAGTCTTGCCTTAATATGGGATCCTCTTATATTTATCTCCTCTTTTCTCCTCTCTCTCTTTCATTCCTCTTAGCCCACAGCCTCCTCTCTACTCTCTCTCTCTACTCTCTCTCCTCTCTACTCTCTCTCCTCTCTACTCTCTCTCTTCTCTCTTATCCTTTTCCATCCAGTCATTCCCCGTGTTAAGTGTCAGTCCTCACTGCACTTAACACTTAACTAGTGCTTAAAAACTTACTGGCAAAATTTTAACCTTGTTAAGAGATTGATAAAAAGTGTTTTTTCCCGTAAGCATAAAATAAAATTTACTGTCTTACTAATAAAGATAAAATATGCAAATACTCTCGGGTATTGAGCTGAGTAATACGATTAATTGACCTGATTAGGTAAACTTGTAAGTAATAAAGTTTAAGAGGATTTGACTGACCCAAAGTGGCAACATTTTATTGGATTCAATCAATATACGTGAAATAAAGTATTGTCAAGAGAAGTACTTAGCTGAGAGCAAGGATAGTTATACACACAAAAGGTATACACACTGAAAGGTGTATATCTCTCAGTGTATGTATACTGAAAGTTTTCTTAAATCCCTATTTTTGGGATTCAAGTACTATTCTTGTCTGGTGTGAAAAGGTCACGTGGAGCCTTTGTAGTCAGGAGGCATTAAACCCCATTAACCCACCATCAATGGATCAAGCTGACAGGTTTACGCTGATGGTTTAGTTGACAGAGGCAATATAAGAGAACTTTCATTTCAAAGAGT
>NC_069439.1:8788126-8790626 GCF_026875155.1 Cherax quadricarinatus
ACTCCTATCAAACACGCTCACGCATGCCTGCTGGAAGTCCTAGCCCCTCGCACACAAAACCTCCTTTACCCCCTCCCTCCAACCTTTCCTAGGCCGACCCCTACCCCGCCTTCCTTCCAGTACAGACTGATACACTCTTGAAGTCACTCTGTTTCGCTCCATTCTCTCTACATGTCCGAACCACCTCAACAACCCTTCCTCAGCTCTCTGGACAACAGTTTTGGTAATCCCGCACCTCCTCCTAACTTCCAAACTACGAATTCTCTTCATTATATTCACACCACACGTTGCCCTCAGACATGACATCTCCACTGCCTCCAGCCTTCTCCTCGCTGCAACATTCATCACCCATGCTTCACACCCATATAAGAGCGTTGGTAAAACTATACTCTCATACATTCCCCTCTTTGCCTCCAAGGACAAAGTTCTTTGTCTCCAGACTCCTAAGTGCACCACTCACCCTTTTCCCCTCATCATTTCTATGATTCACCTCATCTTTCATAGACCCATCCGCTGACACGTCCACTCCCAAATATCTGAATACATTCACCTCCTCCATACTCTCTCCCTCCAATCTGATATCCAATCTTTCATCACCTAATCTTTTTGTTATCCTCATAATCTTACTCTTTCCTGTATTCACTTTTAATTTTCTTCTTTTGCACACCCTACCAAATTCATCCACCAATCTCTGCAACTTCTCTTCAAAATCTCCCAAGAGCACAGTGTCATCAGCAAAGAGCAACTGTGACAACTCCCACTTTATGTGTGATTCCTTATCTTTTAACTCCACGCCTCTTGCCAAGACCCTCGCATTTACTTCTCTTACAACCCCATCTATAAATATATTAAACAACCACGGTGACATCACACATCCTTGTCTAAGGCCTACTTTTACTGGGAAATAATTTCCCTCTTTCCTACATTCTCTAACTTGAGCCTCACTATCCTCGTAAAAACTCTTCACTGCTTTCAGTAACCTACCTCCTACACCATACACCTGCAACATCTGCCACATTGCCCCCCTATCCACCCTGTCATACGCCTTTTCCAAATTCATCAAGGCCACAAAGACCTCTTTAGCCTTATCTAAATACTGTCCACTTATATGTTTCACTGTAAACACCTGGTCCACACACCCCCTACCTTTCCTAAAGCCTCCTTTTTCATCTGCTATCCTATTATCCGTCTTACTCTTAATTCTTTCAATAATAACTCTACCATACACTGTACCAGGTATACTCAACAGACTTATCCCCCTATAATTTTTGCACTCTCTTTTGTCCCCTTTGCCTTTATACAAAGGAACTATGCATGCTCTCTGCCAATCCCTATGTACCTTACCCTCTTCCAAACATTTATTAAATAATTGCACCAACCACTCCAAAACTATATCCCCACCTGCTTTTAATATTTCTATCTTTATCCCATCAATCCAGGCTGCCTTACCCCCTTTCATTTTACCTACTGCCTCACGAACTTCCCCCACACTCACAATTGGCTCTTCCTCACTCCTACAAGATGTTATTCCTCCTTGCCCTATACACGAACTCACAGCTTCCCTATCTTCATCAACATTTAACAATTCCTCAAAATATTCCCTCCATCTTCCCAATACCTCTAACTCTGTTGTTAGGTAAGACACATATGCAACAGTTAGGTATCTTTATTTCGAAACGTTTCGCCTACACAGTAGGCTTCTTCAGTCGAGTACAGAAAAGTTGATAGAAGCAGAAGATACTTGAAGACGATGTAATCAGTCCATCACCCTTAAAGTTTTGAGGTGGTCAGTCCCTCAGTCTGGAGAAGAGCATTGTTCCATAGTATGAAACAATATGGAGATGAAGTGACAGGATGGAACCTTATATAGCGCCAGGAGGTGAGACGTAGGTCACTAGAAGAGGTAAGGTAAGAGTGAGAACGGCTGGATTTGAGAGGGACCTGACGTCCCAACATCTGCGTTCTTACCTCTTCTAGTGACCTACGTCTCACCTCCTGGCGCTATATAAGGCTCCATCCTGTCACTTCATCTCCATATTGTTTCATACTATGGAACAATGCTCTTCTCCAGACTGAGGGACTGACCACCTCAAAACTTTAAGGGTGATGGACTGATTACATCGTCTTCAAGTATCTTCTGCTTCTATCAACTTTTCTGTACTCGACTGAAGAAGCCTACTGTGTAGGCGAAACGTTTCGAAATAAAGATACCTAACTGTTGCATATGTGTCTTACCTAACAACCTGTGGGTATTTTATACCATTTTAATGTTCACCTCTAACTCTCCATTTAATAACTCTCCTCTCTTATTTTTAACTGACAAATCCATTTGTTCTCTAGGCTTCCTTAACTTGTTAATCTCACTCCAAAACTTTTTCTTATTTTCAACAAAATTTGTTGATAACGTCTCACCCACTCTCTCATTTGCTCTCTTTTTACATTTCTTCACCACTCTCTTAACCTCTCTCTTTTTCTCCATATACTCTTCCCTCCTTGCATC
>NC_069439.1:8798126-8803126 GCF_026875155.1 Cherax quadricarinatus
GGTCACCACCTTGATGCAGGTCACCTCGATACAGGTCACCACCTTGATTCAGGTCACCACCTTGATACAGATCACCTTGATACAAGCCACCACCTTGATACAGGTCACCTCCTTGATATAGGTCACCACTTTGATACAAGTCACCACCTTGATACAGATCACCACCTTGATACAAGCCACCACCTTGATACAGGTCACCACCTTGATATAGTTCACCACCTTGATACAGGTCACCACTTTGATGCAGGTTACCACCTCGATACATGTCATCCTCTTGATACAGGTCACCACCTTGATACAGATCACCACCTTGATATAGGTCACCACCTTCATACAGGTCACCACTTTGATACTGGTCACCATCTTGATACAGGACACCACCTTGACACAGGTCACCACCTTTATACAGGTCACCACCTTGATACAGATCATCTTGATTCAGGTCATTAACTTGATACAGGTCACCTTCACACAGGTCATCCCTCGCCCCTCGCCACCTTGAGACAGGTCGCCCTGCTCAATTAACCACTTCATCAAGGGTGTGACAAGGAAGCAGGTGTGGTGGTCACCCTCCCACTGTAAACACCTCCAGTCATCCACGCTAATTTAGGCGTCTAACCCCGAGGTAATAACCAACTAAATTGTCCATTATATTAACAAGGCAGATGGGCGATTATAGCGTATCTTCTCATTTACTGATAATTTCGTAATAATCACCATCTTATCGTCACTGCCCCTCAAGGAAGGTTCCTTGATGTTGGTGAGGGGCTCTTGATTTAGGGAATTGGATCTGTGCTCCAGTTCCCCGAATTAAGCCTGAATGCCTTCCACATCCCCCCCCCCAGGCGCTGTATAATCCTCCGGTGTTCCCGGTGTGTTCTCCTGTCCCTGCTTTCTGCTATGTGTGATCAATACCTACCAGTACAAGTGTACTGGTAAATGTAGCTGTGATCAAGTTTAATTACTTGTTCATATAGTGTACTGGGTAACATTTCTGTTGTACTTACTATAACTAATAAGTAGTGAACTTGCTTGTAGATAATATTACAAGCAATCAAATATCTATTTAAACCCAGTTAAAAAGAGGGTGTGAATTTATGAGTAGGTCCTAATTAAGCGAAAACTAGTTTTAAATGTTTGTGTACTCATATGCACTCACGTATATGTGGTTACAAGAGTCGAGTTTCAGCTCGTGGCCCCGTCTCTTTGCATGGCCCCTATTTGAGTTCACTCTCTCCTGACTTCACGAGCTTTATTGTACCTCTTCCTATTGCTAGGTATGGATCTTGTCTCTACTACAATACTGTATAGGTCGTTACACTTTCTGATTACTCTCAAACTAAAGAAATACTTCCTAACATCCTTGTGACTCCTCTGTGTTTTCAACTTGAAACAGTAACGTGCTCTTGTTTCCCGTCTCTCAAATAGTCTGTCTCTGTTCACACTGTCAGTTCGTCTCAGTATTTTGTAATGTGTGTGGTGTGTGGGTGTGTTGCGTGTGCGTGGTGTGGTTGTGTGTGGGGGTGTGTGTGGGTGTGTGTGTGTGGTGTGTGGTGTGGGTTGTGGTGTGGGTGTTGCGTGTGCGTGTGTGGGCGTGTTACCAGCCATCCTGGTGGTTTACAGTAACTGGTGTCGGAAGTGGGGTTAAACATAATTATTTCCTGTGGGCGATTCCACGGTTTCTTATCTCGGAGGACACACTGCTCTTGTACTCCCTACCAATAACCACTCCCTCCTCCATCCCCTCACTCCACTGCCTCCTCCACCCATCAAATTCACTCGACCTCCTCAACCCCTCACTCCAACTCCCTCACTCTACCTTACCTCCACTCCCTCCTCCACCCTCACCTCCACTCCCTCCTCCACCCCTTATTCCACTCCTCCTCCAACCCTCACTAAACTCACTTCCTACTTGCCCTCAACTCATTCCCTAAAATCACCCCTCACTCCCACTCCCTCATCCACCCCTACTACCACTCCTTCCTCTTCCCCTCACTCCATTCCCTCCTCCATTCCTCACCCCACTCCCTCTCCACCATCACTCCACTCCCTCCTCCACCCTCACTCCACTACCGTCTTCGCCACTACTCCACTCCCTCCTCAACCCTCACTCCACTCCCTCCTCCACCCCTCACTCCACTCTCCTCCCCCCTCACTATCCACTCACGTCCTCCACCCCTCACTCCACTCCTCCTCCATCCTCACTCCACTCCTTCTTCACCCTCACTCCACTCCCTCTCCACCCTCACTCCACTCCCTTCTTCACCCTCACTCACTCCCTCCTCCACCCCCACTCCACTCCCTCCTCCACCTCACTCCACTCTCTCCTCCACCCCTACGTCCACTCCCTCCTCCATCCTCACTCCACTCCCTTCTTCACCCTCACATCCACTCCCTCCTCCACCTCACTTCACTCCCTTCTCACCCTCACTCCACTCGCTCCTCCACCCCTCACTCCACTCCCTCCTCCGTCCTCACTCCACTTCCCTTCTTCCACCCTCCTCCACTCCCTCCTTACCCCTCACTCCACTCCCTCCTCCACCCCTCACTCCACTCCCTCCTCCACCCCTCACTCCACTCCCTCCTCCACCCCTCACTCCACTCCCTTTTCCCCCTCACTCCACTCCCTCCTCCACCCCTCACTCCACTCCCTCCTCCATCCTCACTCCACTCCCTTCTTCACCCTCACTCCACTCCCTCCTCCCCCCTCATTCCACTCCCCTTCTCTCACCCTCACTCCACTCCCTCCTCCATCCTCACTCCACTCCCTTCTTCACCTCCCTCCACTCCCTCCTCCACCCTCACTCCACTCCCTCCTACCACTCCTCACCCTACTCTCACAACCCTCTCACCCCTCACTCCACTCCCTCCTCCACCCTCACTCCACTCCCTTCTCCACCCTCCCCTCCCTTCCTTCCTCCACCCCTCTACTCCACTCACCTCCCTCCTCACTCCACTCCCTTCTTCACCCTCACTCCACTCCCTCCTCCACCCCCTCACTTCCCACTCTTCTCCACCCTCACTCCACTCCCTTCTCCACTTTCACTCCACTCCCTCCTCCACTCTCACTCCACTCCCTTCTTCACCTCATTCCACTCCCTTCTTCACCCTCACTCCATCCCTCCTCCACCCCTCACATCTCCACTCCTTCTTCCCTCACTCCACTCCCTTCTTCACCCTCACTCCACTCCCTCCTCCCCCTCTACTTCTACTCCTCTTCACCTTCCTCACTCCATCTCCCTCCTCCACCCTCACTTACTCCCTCTCACCCTCACTAACTCCCCCCTCCACCCAGTCCACTCCCTCCCCCTCACCCACTATCCTTCACCCTACCACCTCCCTCCTCCACCCTCACTCCCTCCTTCCACCCTCACTCCACTCCCTTCTTCACCCCCACTCCACTCCCTCCTCCACCCCTCACTCCACTCCCTTCTTCACCCTCACTCCACTCCCTCCTCACTCCCCACTCACTCCCTTCTTACCCCCTCCACCCTTCTCCACCCTCACTCCACCCCTCCTCCACCCTCTCCGTCCACTCCTCCTCCACCCTCACTCCACTCCCTTCTCACCCCTCACTCCACTCCCTCCTCCACCCCTTCTCTCTCACTCCTTTCTCCACCTCACTCCACTCTCTCCTCCACCCTCACTCCACTCCCTCCTCCACCTCACTCCACTCCCTTCTTCACCACTCCACCTCCTACTCCACTCCCTCCTCCCCCTCACTCCACTCTCCTTCCACCCTCACTCCACTCCCTTCTCCACCCTCACTCCACTCCCTCCTCCACCCTCACTCCAAATCTCCTTCTTCCCCTTACCTCCACTCCTCCTCCACCCTTCACTCCACTCCCTCCTCCACCCTCACCTCCACTCCTTCTTCACCCTCACTCCACTCCCTCCTCCACTCCACTCCACTCCTTCTTCACCTCACTCCACTCCCTCTCCTTCACCACTCACTCCTTCTCCCTCCCCTCCACTCCCTCTCTCCACCCTCCTACCCCTCCTCCACCCCTCACTCCACTCACCTTTCCACCCTCACTCCACTCCCTCCTCCACCCTCACTCCACTCCTTCTTCACCCTCACTCCACTCCCTCCACCCTCACTCCCTTCCCTTTACCCTCACTCACCCATCTCTCCTCCCCTCATCCACTTCTCCTCCACCCCCCACTCCACATCCCTCCTCCACCCTCACTCCACTTCCTCCTCTACACCCTCACTCCACTCCCTTTCCCTTTACCCTCACTCCACTCTCTTCTTCACCCTCCACTCCACTCCCCCTTCTCACCCTCACGCCACTCCCTCCTCCCACCCCTCACTCCACTCCCTCCTCCACCTCACTCCCCTCCCTTCTTCTACCCTCACTCCCCTCCCTCCTTCACTCTCACTCCACTCCTTCTTCACCCTCACTCCACTCATTCTCACCCTCACTTCCACTCCCTTCTCCACCCTCACTCCACTCCTCCTCCACCCCCACTCCACATTCCCTCTACCCTCACTCCACTCCCCCCTCCACCCTCACTCCACTCCCTCTCACATCACCTCACTCCATTCCTCACCCTCACCCACTTTCCTCTCCACTTCTCACTCCCTCTCCACCCTTACTCCACTCCTCCTCCACCTCCTCATTTCCTCCCCCTCTACTCCACTTCTTCTACCCTCACTCCACTCCCTCCTCACTCCCACTTCTCCTTTCCCTCACCCCTTTACTCCACTCCACCCCACCCTCACTCCACTCCTCTTCTTCACCCACTCCACTCCTCCCTTCCTCCACCCCTCACTCCACTCCCTCACCCCACCACTCCTTCTTCACCCTCACTCCACTCCTCCTCCACCCTCACTTCCACTTCCCTCCTCCACCCTCACTAATCTCCTCCCACCTCACTCCATTCTCTCTACCCTCACTCCACTCCTCCTTCTACACTCCACTCTGTTCCTTCACTCTCTCCACTTTCCCCGCACCTCATCCACTCCCTCCTCCACCGCTACCATCTGCTCTTCCAAG
>NC_069439.1:8808126-8810626 GCF_026875155.1 Cherax quadricarinatus
CATTCTTTGATCATGTCTCCCTTCATTCTTTGATCATGTCTCCCTTCATTCTTTGATCATGTCTCCCTTCATTCTTTGATCATGTCTCCCTTCATTCTTTGATCATGTCTCCCTTCATTCTTTGATCATGACTGCCTTCATTCTTTGATCATGTCTCCCTTCATTCTTTGATCATGTCTCCCTTCATTCTTTGATCATGTCTCCCTTCATTCTTTGATCATGTCTCCCTTCATTCTTTGATCATGTCTCCCTTCATTCTTTGATCATGTCTCCCTTCATTCTTTGATCATGACTGCCTTCATTCTTTGATCATGTCTCCCTTCATTCTTTGATCATGTCTCCCTTCATTCTTTGATCATGTCTCCCTTCATTCTTTGATCATGACTGCCTTCATTCTTTGATCATGTCTCCCTTCATTCTTTGATCATGACTGCCTTCATTCTTTGATCATGTCTCCCCTCATTCTTTGATCATGTCTCCCTTCATTCTTTGATCATACCTCCCTTCATTCTTTGATCATGTCTCCCTTCATTCTTTGATCATGTCTCCCTTCATTCTTTGATCATGTCTCCCCTCATTCTTTGATCATGTCTCCCCTCATTCTTTGATCATGTCTCCCCTCATTCTTTGATCATGTCTCCCCTCATTCTTTGATCATGTCTCCCCTCATTCTTTGATCATGTCTCCCCTCATTCTTGATCATGTCTCCCCTCATTCTTTGATCATGTCTCCCCTCATTCTTTGATCATGTCTCCCTCATTCTTTGATCATGTCTCCCCTCATTCTTTGATCATGTCTCCCCTCATTCTTTGATCATGTCTCCCCTCATTCTTTGATCATGTCTCCCCTCATTCTTTGATCATGTCTCCCATCATTCTTTGATCATGTCTCCCTCATTCTTTGATCATGTCTCCCCTCATTCTTTGATCATGTCTCCCATCATTCTTTGATCATGTCTCCCCTCATTCTTTGATCATGTCTCCCCTCATTCTTTGATCATGTCTCCCCTCATTCTTTGATCATGTCTCCCCTCATTCTTTGATCATGTCTCCCTTCATTTTTTTGATCATGTCTCCCTTCATTCTTTGATCATGTCTCCCCTCATTCTTTGATCATGTCTCCCCTCATTCTTTGATCATGTCTCCCTTCATTCTTTGATCATGTCTCCCCTCATTCTTTGATCATGTGTCCCTTCATTCTTTGATCATGTCTCCCCTCATTTCTTGATCATGTCTCCCTTCATTCTTTGATCATGTCTCCCCTCATTCTTTTGATCATGTCTCCCCTCATTCTTTGATCATGTCTCCCTCATTCTTTGATCATGTCTCCCTTCATTCTTTGATTTATGTCTCCCTTCATTTCTTTGATCATGTGTCCCTTCATTCTTTGATCATGTCTCCCTCATTCTTTGATTCATGTCTCCCCTCATTCTTTGATCATGTCTCCCCTCATTCTTTGATCATGTCTCCCCTCATTCTTTGATCATGTCTCCCTTCATTCTTTGATCATGTCTCCCCTCATTCTTTGATCATGTCTCCCTTCATTCTTTGATCATGTCTCCCCTCATTCTTTGATCATGTTCCCTCTCATTCTTTGATCATGTGTCCCTTCATTCTTTGATCATGTCTCCCCTCATTCTTTGATCATGTCTCCCCTCATTCTTTGATCATGTCTCCCCTCATTCTTTGATCATGTCTCCCCTCATTCTTTGATCATGTCTCCCCTCATTTTTTGATCATGTTCCCTCTCATTCTTTGATCATGTGTCCCTTCATTCTTTGATCATGTCTCCCCTCATTCTTTGATCATGTTCCCTCTCATTCTTTGATCATGTGTCCCTTCATTCTTTGATCATGTCTCCCCTCATTCTTTGATCATGTCTCCCCTCATTCTTTGATCATGTCTCCCCTCATTCTTTGATCATGTCTCCCCTCATTCTTTGATCATGTCTCCCCTCATTCTTTGATCATGTTCCCTCTCATTCTTTGATCATGTGTCCCTTCATTCTTTGATCATGTCTCCCCTCATTCTTTGATCATGTCTCCCCTCATTCTTTGATCATGTTCCCTCTCATTCTTTGATCATGTGTCCCTTCATTCTTTGATCATGTCTCCCCTCATTCTTTGATCATGTCTCCCCTCATTCTTTGATCATGTGTCCCTTCATTCTTTGATCATGTCTCCCCTCATTCTTTGATCATGTCTCCCCTCATTCTTGATCATGTTCCCTCTCATTCTTTGATCATTGTGTCCCTTCATTCTTTGATCATGTCTCCCCTCATTCTTTGATCATGTCTCCCCTCATTCTTTGATCATGTCTCCCCTCATTCTTTGTCTTACAAGATTTTTGGACGTGGTTTTTATTAGTCCAACGAGAGATTGAAATTTCCTTGTACGTTAAATAAAGCAGATTCAATTATTTTTCTCTTGAGGGTGAGAGAGTTTTAATTTCCGATAGACAGAGGTGACAGTAACTAAGATAGAGGCTAAAACTTTGTGTAG
>NC_069439.1:8815626-8833126 GCF_026875155.1 Cherax quadricarinatus
TGTGTAAAATTGTGTGAAATCTATATTCCTGTTTAATCACGATCAAAATATATGTGTCTGACTGAAGCATCTTACGTCCAGGATCCCCATCTACCTAGACAAGGAAATGGTTATAATCATAACCATAACTTTTAAAATGGTGGAGGGGTAAGCCAGCTGAAGGCCTCGGTCAGATGACCAAAAGCTCCAGCTGTGGATCATCATATGACTAAGACCCGCGCCAGGGAACACTTGTCCTGATGAAAATTAAGACACATGTGCAACATCTGAGGTATCTTTATTGTAGACGTTTCGCATCCAGTGGCTTTATCAATACAAATTCTAGGACATAATTTGAAGACAGTAGAACTATATACAAAAGATGAAGTAATCAGTCCCTCAGCCTTGGACTTGGTGTGAAGAGCACCGTAGTCGTGAAGATTCTGGAGTACAGACAAGGAGGCTCGACGCTTATATACTAACGTCAGGTGGAAAGGGACGGGTAGCAGACGAGGGCATAGTCACTGGTAGGCGGGATTTCCCAGTAGAAGTAGGTCATACCCAAAGTTTCCTGACGAACATATCTGCCCACGTCCAGGATAGTTCCCAGTCACTTTAATTTGTGTTGGAGTAAATTTCTAACTGCAATAACACCTGTTTAAACCTTAGATTAGCTGAATTTTTATCATATCGGAATACCTTAAAAAAACAAAATCAAATTTCACTTAGAGGATTAGAGAGAATTTGAAACTAATCCAACCGTAAAAATTGTAAGACAGGTGTTACATCAGTATGCCACATCAGTGATTACCTTGAAAGACAGGTGCTACATCAGTAAGCCACATCAATGATCACTTTGACACAATTTTTATTGATTATTGTTTTCCACAGTAAGCAAACACAAGTCATTTCTTAAAACACGTGAACAGGTGTCTAAGCTGAAGCAAAGATTGTTGATAGAAAAATGAGCTTATAAATAACAATAGAAGGCACAATACCGTGACTGGAACGATACACAAATAACCCGCACATAAAAGAGAGAAGCTTACGACGACGTTTCGGTCCGACTTGGACCATTGACAAAGTCCAAGTCGTCGTAAGCTTCTCTCTTTTATGTGCGGGTTATTTGTGTAAATGAGCTTATAAAATGATTTGGTAATGGTAATGATCTTTGAAAAGTGTATTATTTTACCTATAAAACTTGGATGGCACACACACACACACACACACACACACACACACACACACTCCTCTGTCATTGTAATTAAAATAATCACAATTATTCTTATTAAAGTTGTTTACCTCTCCAGAGAGTTAGTTGCCACGAGCGACTGTAGGAAAACTAACAGCTAATTTTATTAATTTACATGTGAAAAAGGCAAGCAGACAGGCAGACATGTAAGCAGTTGAGATGAAACACGTATGTTAGATCTTGTTTTGAAAATGAGTATGGAGTCTGAGAAGAGAAATTGAGTGTGTGTGTGTGTGTGTGTGTGTGTGTGTGTGTGCGTGTGGTGTGTGTGTGTGTGTTCAACGCATACTTACACACAAGCATGTGTAACCTTGTCTGCACGTTTTTACAGCAGTGGCCACCAGTGAGGAAGTCAATACTGAGTCCTCACAGTGCCCCGGTCTGCTGCTCTTCCTGCTGCTGCTGCTGCTGCTGCTGCTGCTGCTGCTGCTGTGTGCTGTGCTGCTGTGGTGGTGCTACTGCTGTGGCGGTGGTGATGTATTGGTGGTGCTGATGTGGTGATGGTACTGTTGTAGTGTTGGTGCTGTTATAGTGGGTGGTATTGCTGTTGTGGTGGTGGTGCTGCTGTGGTGGTGGTGCTGTTGTAATTATATTGCTGCTATTGTGCTGGTGTTGCTGTAGTGGTGGTCCTATTGTGGTGATGGTGCTGCTCTTATAGTGGTGGTGTTGTTATGGTACTGCTGCTGTGGGAGTGCTGGTGGTTGTGCTGCTGCTGCTGCTGCTGCTGCTGCTGCTGTTTCTGCTGCTGCTGTGATGGTAGTTGTGGTAGTGTCATACCCATTAATATGGAATAATAATATAAAATAATTTCAAAACGGTCTATATTTTTCCTGCAACAGTCTTATGGAAAGTTCCCTGGTGGGCAGGAATGACTGGAGGACAGAGAAAGTAGATCCAGCGACCACGGGTGAGACGACTCTTGCACACAGAAGGATGTAACTTGCAACTATTGAGAGGCCTCTCTCTCTCTCTCTCTCTCTCTCTCTCTCTTTTCTGTATGTGAAATAACACCACATAACACACAATAACACTACACAATACATACAATAACACAATAACAAATAATAACACCACATAAAAGCACATCGTAACTCACAATAATATCACATAACACTCAGTCAACTATAATAGCAGAAAAAAACACATGAACACAGTCAGCAAGAGTTTAAACGACAGTTTAAAGACAGGTTAAACGACAGTTTAGTTACATATATTAAAATGACAATAATATAAGATTCTCCTTATTAGGTTTTAATAACGGGGTTAAATGTTGTAACTTAGAGAACATAGGAAAATAAATTACTTTAAATAAAGGGGTAAAATATGTACTTTAATGGTGGGGTTAAATATTTCGGGAATTAATCTCGGGGTTAAATGTATTTGTTAAAATTCTTTGAAGATCATAGTTAAATGGCTGAGTTTAAATATAGGGATTAAATATCATATGTAAATGACTGAGTTAAATGGCTACGATTTATTGGCAGCTTAAAGGGGCTGTTGCCTTTTATTTACAAAATGATATAACAAATTTAAAAAAAGAAATGGTCGATACTTTGAGAGTTATTTTTTGTTATAGATGGAGGCAGCATTATGGTTGTAAATACTCTCATTCAGAAACATTCTAAGTCATTTTATATCTAAATTAAAAATTTCGTTTCCTGACGCCTTCGATTTTTACATCGGTAAAAGTACATAGGTAATAATTAATGAATGCAATTAGCGTTTTTTAATGCATAAATGTGAAATATTAAAGAAAATGTTAAATGGCAGCCTCAGAAACTAACATCACAACACAACATTATCCTGGTAAACTGTTTTAACATTTATACTTTACAGATAATCAGAAAAAACTTTCTTTAAATTTTCAAATTGAAACAAATCTCTTCAATATAATTATCAAATTGAACATCAGACACCTCAAATTCAGTGTAAGTCTTCTTGTGGCCAAAGCCCACCACTGTTGGAAGTTTGAAGCCGATCAGATGAGGCATTCCCATGTTAATACTCAGAATTCAACATTACCAAGTTTATTAGCTTAGTTAATTAGCTTCTACATAGCCTAACCCTATTGGTTTTCATCCAGGTTGAGCCTGTTAGGTCCAACTATCATCCAGGTTGAGCCTGTTAGGTCCAACTATCATCCAGGTTGAGCCTGTTAGGCCCAACTATCATCCAGGTTGAGCCTGTTAGGTCCAACTATCATCCAGGTTGAGCCTGTTAGATCCAACTATCATCCAGGTTGAGCCTGTTAGGCCCAACTATCATCCAGGTTGAGCCTGTTAGTCCAACTATCATCCAGGTTGAGCCTGTTAGGTCCAACTATCATCCAGGTTGAGCCTGTTAGGCCCAACTATCATCCAGGTTGAGCCTGTTAGGTCCAACTATCATCCAGGTTGAGCCTGTTAGATCCAACTATCATCCAGGTTGAGCCTGTTAGGCCCAACTATCATCCAGGTTGAGCCTGTTAGGTCCAACTATCATCCTGGTTGAGCCTGTTAGGTCCAACTATCATCCAGGTTGAGCCTGTTAGGTCCAACTATCATCCAGGTTGAGCCTGTTAGGCCCAACTATCATCCAGGTTGAGCCTGTTAGGGCCCAACTATCATCCAGGTTGAGCCTGTTAGGTCCAACTATCATCCAGGTTGAGCCTGTTAGGCCCAACTATCATCCAGGTTGAGCCTGTTAGGCCCAACTATCATCCAGGTTGAGCCTGTTAGGTCCAACTATCATCCAGGTTAAACCTGTTAGGTCCAACTATCATCCAGGTTGAGCCTGTTAGATCCAACTATCATCCAGGTTAAGCCTGTTAGGTCCAACTATCATCCAGGTTGAGCCTGTTAGATCCAACTATCATCCAGGTTAGCCTGTTAGGTCCAACTATCATCCAGGTTGAGCCTGTTAGATCCAACTATCATCCAGGTTGAGCCTGTTAGGCCCAACTATCATCCAGGTTGAGCCTGTTAGGTCCAACTATCATCCAGGTTAAGCCTGTTAGGTCCAACTATCATCCAGGTTGAGCCTGTTAGGTCCAACTATCATCCAGGTTGAGCCTGTTAGGTCCAACTATCATCCAGGTTGAGCCTGTTAGGTCCAACTATCATCCAGGTTGAGCCTGTTGGTCCAACTATCATCCAGGTTGAGCCTGTTAGGTCCAACTATCATCCAGGTTGAGCCTGTTAGGTCCAACTATCATCCTGGTTGGGCATAATAGGCTAATAGGCTAGTTGAGCTAGTTGGTTATTCGGTATGGTTGGTCTCTTATTTGATCTCTTTTAACATCTTGGTTTGGCCTTATGTACAGTAGGAAGGTACACCACACAACCTCAGTCAACCCTCAACCACGACTAGTGTCACTGGTGGGTACAACTACCATCAACCACGACTAGGTCACTGGTGGTCAACTACATCAACCATGATGTTGTCACTTGTGGTCACAACTACCATCAACCACGATAGTTCACTGTGGTACCAACTACATCAACCAGACACTATCACCAGGTGGGTTACCAACTACATCAACCTGACTAGTGTCACTTTGTGGGTACAACTACCATCACACGATGGTCACTGGTGGGTACAACTACCATCAACATGACTAGTGTCACTTGTGGGTTATCAACTACATCAACCACGACTAGAGTCCTGTTGGGACAACTACATCAACCTGTCATAGGTGTACGGGTAGTGGTTAAACTACCAACTCAACCATGACTAGTGTACATGGGGGTACAACTACCTATCAACCATGACTAGTGTCACTGGTGGGTACAACTACCATCAACCATGACTAGTGTCACTGGTGGGTACAACTACCATCAACCATGACTAGTGTCACGGGTGGGTACAACTACCATCAACCAGACTAGTGTCACGGTGGGTACAACTACCATCAACCATGACTAGTGTCACGGGTGGGTACAACTACCATCAACCATGACTAGTGTCACTGGTGGGTACAACTACCATCAACCATGACTAGTGTCACGGGTGGGTACAACTACCATCAACCATGACTAGTGTCACTGGTGGGTACAACTACCATCAACCATGACTAGTGTCACTGGTGGGTACAACTACCATCAACCATGACTAGTGTCACGGGTGGGTACAACTACCATCAACCATGACTAGTGTCACTGGTGGGTACAACTACCATCAACCACGACTAGTGTCACGGGTGGGTACAACTACCATCAACCACGACTAGTGTCACTGGTGGGTACAACTACCATCAACCACGACTAGTGTCACTGGTGGGTACAACTACCATCAACCACGACTAGTGTCACGGGTGGGTACATCTACCATCAACCACGACTAGTGTCACTGGTGGGTACAACTACCATCAACCACGACTAGTGTCACTGGTGGGTACAACTACCATCAACCACGATTATTGTCACGGGTGGGTACATCTACCATCAACACGACTAATGTCACTGGTGGGTACAACTACCATCAACACGACTAGTGTCACTGGTGGGTACAACTACCATCAACAACGACTAGTGTCACGGTGGGTACAACTACCATCAACCACGACTAGTGTCACGGTGGGTACAACTACCATCAACCATGTCTAGTGTCATGGTGGGTACAACTACCATCAACCACGATTATTGTCACGGGTGGGTACATCTACCATCAACCACGACTAATGTCACTGGTGGGTACAACTACCATCAATCACGACTAGTGTCACTGGTGGGTACAACTACCATCAACCACAACTAGTGTCACGGGTGGGTACAACTACCATCAACCACGACTAGTGTCACTGGTGGGTACAACTACCATCAACCATGACTAGTGTCACGGTGGTACACCTACCATCAACCACGACTAGTGTCACGGGTGGGTACAACCATCATCAACCACGACTAGTGTCACTGGTGGGTACAACTACCATCAACCACGACTAGTGTCACGGGTGGGTACAACTACCATCAACCATGACTAGTGTCAATGGTGGGTACAACTACCATCAACCACGATTATTGTCACGGGTGGGTACATCTACCATCAACCACGACTAATGTCACTGGTGGGTACAACTACCATCAATCACGACTAGTGTCACTGGTGGGTACAACTACCATCAACCACGACTAGTGTCACTGGTGGGTACAACTACCATCAACCACGACTAGTGTCACTGGTGGGTACAACTACCATCAACCATGACTAGTGTCAAGGGTGGGTACACCTACCATCAACCACGACTAGTGTCACGGGTGGGTACAACCATCATCAACCACGACTAGTGTCACTGGTGGGTACAACTACCATCAACCACGACTGGTGTCACTGGTGGGTACAACTACCATTAACCACGACTAATGTCAAGGGTGGGTACACCTACCATCAACCACGACTAGTTTCACGGGTGGGTACAACTACCATCAACACGACTAGTGTCAAGGTGGGTACACCTACCATCAACCACGACTAGTGTCACGGGTGGGTACAACTACCATCAACCACGACTAGTGTCAAGGGTGGGTACACCTACCATCAACCACGACTAGTGTCACGGGTGGGTACAACTACCATCAACCACGACTAGTGTCACGGGTGGGTACAACTACCATCAACCACGACTAGTGTCACGGGTGGGTACACCTACAATCAACCACGACTAGTGTCACTGGTGGGTACAACAACCATCAATCACGACTAGTGTCACTGGTGGGTACAACTACCATCAACCACTAGTGTCACGGGTGGGTACAACTACCATCAACCACGACTAGTGTCACGGGTGGGTACAACTACCATCAACCACGACTAGTGTCATGGGTGGGTACAACTACCATCAACCACGACTAGTGTCATGGTGGTACACTACCATCAACCACGACTAGTGTCACGGTGGGTACAACTACCATCAACACGACTAGTGTCACTGGTGGGTACACTACCATCAACCACGACTAGTGTCACTGGTGGGTACAACAACCATCAACCACGACTAGTGTCACAGGTGGGTACAACTACCATCAGCCACGACTAGTGTCACGGGTGGTACAACTACCATCAACCACGACTAGTGTCAGGGTGGGTACAACTACCATCAACCACGACTAGTGTCATGGGTGGGTACAACTACCATCAACCACGACTAGTGTCAAGGGTGGGTACACCTACCATCAACCACGACTAGTGTCACGGGTGGGTACAACTACCATCAACTACGACTAGTGTCACTGGTGGGTACAACTACCATCAACCACGACTAGTGTCACTGGTGGGTACAACTACCATCAACCACGACTAGTGTCACGGGTGGGTACACCTACAATCAACCACGACTAGTGTCACTGGTGGGTACAACAACCTTCAACCACGACTAGTGTCACTGGTGGGTACAACTACCATCAGCCAAGACTAGTGTCACGGGTGGGTACAACTACCATCAACCACGACTAGTGTCATGGGTGGGTACAACTACCATCAACCACGACTAGTGTCACGGGTGGGTAAAACTACCATCAACCACGACTAGTGTCACGGGTGGGTACACCTACCATCAACCACGACTAGTGTCACGGGTGGGTACAACTACCATCAACCACGACTAGTGTCACGGGTGGGTACAACTACCATCAACCACGACTAGTGTCACTGGTGGGTACAACTACCATCAACCACGACTAGTGTCACTGGTGGGTACAACTACCATCAACCACGACTAGTGTCACGGGGGTACACACTACAATCAACCACGACTAGTGTCACTGGTGGGTACAACAACCTTCAACCACGACTAGTGTCACTGGTGGGTACAACTACCATCAGCCAAGACTAGTGTCACGGGTGGGTACAACTACCATCAACCACGACTAGTGTCACTGGTGGGTACAACTACCATCAAGCAGAGCACTAGTGGTCACTCGTGGTGGTGGTACAACTACCATCAACCACGACTAGTGTCACGGGTGGGTACAACTACCATCAACCACGACTAGTGTCATGGGTGGGTACAACTACCATCAACCACGACTAGTGTCACGGGTGGGTACAACTACCATCAACCACGACTAGTGTCACGCGTGGGTACAACTACCATCAACCACGACTAGTGTCACTGGTGGGTACAACTACCATCAACCACGACTAGTGTCACTGGTGGGTACAACTACCATCAACCACGACTAGTGTCACTGGTGGGTACAACTACCATCAACCACGACTAGTGTCACGGGTGGGTACAACTACCATCAACCACGACTAGTGTCACTGGTGGGTACAACTACCATCACCACGACTAGTGTCACGGTGGGTACAACTACCATCAACCACGACTAGTGTCACTGGTGGGTACAACTACCATCAACCACGACTAGTGTCACTGGTGGGTACAACTACCATCAACCACGACTAGTGTCACTGGTGGGTACAACTACCATCAACCACGACTAGTGTCACTGGTGGGTACAACTACCATCAACCACGACTAGTGTCACTGGTGGGTACAACTACCATCAACCACGACTAGTGTCACTGGTGGTACAACTACCATCAACCACGACTAGTGTCACTGGTGGGTACAACTACCATCAACCACGACTAGTGTCACTGGTAGGTACAACTACCATCAACCACGACTAGTGTCACGGGTGGGTACAACTACCATCAACCACGACTAGTGTCACTGGTGGTACAACTACCATCAACCACGACTAGTGTCACGGTGGTACAACTACCATCAACCACGACTAGTGTCACTGGTAGGTACAACTACCATCAACCACGACTAGTGTCACGGGTGGGTACAACTGCTCACTGAGGCACTGAAGTTGCTGGCTGTATCGCTCCCTCTACTGGTGTTGTTGGTAGACTTCTCAACTTAAAGTTATCACACGATATTAATGATTGATGTGCCTCTGGATACAATAACAACGCCGTTATTTATACTTTATATTTTACGAAATTTTGAAGAGAGAATTTTAGACGTCGCTTATAAAACGTCGTTAAGAAGCCGTCGTTAACAAGACGTCACTAACAAGACGTCGCTTACAAGCCGTCATTAAGAAGACGTCGCTAACAAGACGTCGCTAACAAGCCGTCGTTAGCAAGACTTCGCTTACAGAGATAAAAAATATTAGTTGCAGATTAAAGAGAAACTCTCTCTTTCTCTACGTTTCCTATTTCTTCGGGTATTTCTTCCGTCGCCTCACTTATTTCACTTTTAAAAGTCATGCAACACTGTTTCGCTGTTGCACTCAGCTCTTGCAAGACCGATGATGCCAGCTGGGGAAGTTACACTCGGATCGAGTGCAGAATGGTTGGTCGGCTGGGAAATATTGCTCCGTGAAACTCATTTTCTGGATGAAATGCCTTGGTGGATGATCATCCTTCTCCTTCGGTCTTGAAGGAGGAAGGAAAGGAGAGAGAGAGAGAGAGAGGAGAGAGAGGAGAGAGGAGAGAGAGAGGAGAGAGGAGAGGAGAGAGAGAGAGAGAGAGAGAGAGAGAGAGAGAGAGAGAGAGAGAGGAGGTAAGTAGTAAGTGGGAAGATAAGTAGGGAGAGATGAAAGTAAGGAGTTAAAATCAGATGAAAGTAGAAGAGAGAAGAGGAGGAGCTAAGGAGAGAATAAAGGAAGGGGATGGAAGGTAGAAACGATGTATAGAAGAATATAAGGAAGGGGAGAAGGGGAAGACAGGAAGGAACGAAGAAAAGCACTAAAAAGAAAGAAAAACACATTGAGTGGAAAGCAAGGAATGAAAAAGAAAGCAAGGAATGAAGAAAAAGCAAGGAATGAAGAAGAAAGCAGATGAAGAAATGGATAGGTAGGAAGGAAAGGAAGGAAATAGATGGACTGACAAGGAGGGAAGAAAGAGTTAGAATACCGAGCCCGGTGTTAGTCAGGTCAAACTCGCACATTATCACCAGACATTAAAGAGTTCTTGGCCACACTGCTGCTTTTGTTAGTGTCGTTGTTGTTGTTGTTGTATGTTTGTATGCATACATACACACATACATGTATATGTAAACATATATACATGTAAGCATGTATGTATATACATGTATACATACATACAAACATGTATGTATGTACATATATATATGTCGTGCCAAATAGGAAAAACTGGTCAATTAGTAAAAACTTATTTAAAATTACGTCCTTTATAAAATTTTTTCTTATATGTTGAAAGATAATTTTTTTTCATTTATATTATTGCAAAATTTAATAATTTGATACCAAACGAACCTTAGAAAACTTACTTAACCTTATTATAACAAGAGTGATTTAATTTAGCCTAATCCAACTAAATATATTTTAGACAAGTTTTCAATAATTTAATAATAAATAAACACAATTAAATATATTATTTTCGTTAGGTTCAGAACGATTTTTGCGAAATTATTGCATACAGAAATTTTCGCTTGTCTTATTCGGAAAGAAGAGACTTGATATTTAAACAAAAATCGCAAGTTTTATCTATTCGGCACGACTATAATATATAATATATTAATATATATATATATATATATAATATATATATATATATAATATATATATATATATATATATATATACATGCATATACATTCATACATACCACAACACCAACAGCCACAATGTGAAGACTTACTCAGCCCTGTAAGATCTTAAGTTGGTCTTACCAAGGCTGGCTCCTCAAATGGTTTCCTGGTCAGCCATGCTGTAGTGTATGCGTTGGGTTGTTTGCGTCAAACACCAACAGCTTGATCGACCAGGCCAGCAACCAGAGGCCTGCTTTGGACTGAGTCGCGGGGGCGTTGTGAAGACTTACTCATCCCTGTAAGATCTTAAGTAGATATTACCAAGGCTGGCTCCTCCTCAGGAAAATTAATGAATAGAAAAAGAATAATAACGTACAAATATAAACATTTTATTATTAGAATTGAAAATATAAAACATTTAAACATGAACTTTTATCCTACGTGAAAGAGAAATGAAAAATGAAATATAAAAATGATATTTGAATTCAACGCTATATGTACAGTTAGACTGGGGTGTCTTGTTGATGTTGACACCGCGCCTTGTAGAAATTGTAGCCGTTGCTGATGTGGGGGTGGGGGTCACAGCTGTTTGAGGACAACCCAACGACTAGTTCGTCACAGTGTATCCAGCCTTGAATAATCCGTCAAGATGATAGGAACGCAGGTCCTTCACCACTGCGAAGATGAGGGGTAGTTGCCTGGGGTTGGCTACACTCATCAGGTATGTAGATAAAAAGTGACGTCCCAGAACTCGTGTGAAGTTCGTCTCCTCAACACTATTCCTGTGGTTGCCAGATGACCCAAGCTGACATTCCAAGCTAGAAAGAGACAAAAGTTAACCATTGCTTAAGAAATCACTCTCCATAATAAGTAAAACATTTAAAAGAATGGTGAGGATTTAAAAGCAAAACGTGGAAATCAAGGCAGAATGAACTACGTCTTAGAATTGGTTAAAACTGAAGCTTTTAACCAATATATCCACTAAAATAGGAGCAGAGTCTTTTACTTACAGTTGTGCTGGGAGCTGTGAATCAAGTGATTATCCATTTGGTTGGAGCCCCACACATCACCTTTCCCGGTGGAGAAAAAGGGGGGATAACGGGAGCTATCCCCCCCTACCTTAATAAGCAGACTGGCAATCAAACTATTGTCACCATATACTCGCTCGCTACTCCTGTCTGTTGAACTTTTCCCTCACACACAGCAATATATATATGTGCTCGCTAATAACCTACTTGGAAAAAGAAATACAGAAAATTCACTGATCTGTGTGTGTGTGTCTGTGTATGTCTTTGTGTCTGTGTGTGTCTGTGTGTGTGTCTGTGTGTGTGTCTGTGTGTCTGTGTGTGTCTGTGTGTCTGTGTGTGTCTGTGTGTGTCTGTGCGTGTGTCTGTGTGAGTGTCTGTGTGTGTTCTGTGTGTCTGTGTGTCTGCGTGTGTCTGTGTCTGTGTACTCACCTAATTGTGGTTGCAGGGGTCGAGACTCAGCTCCTGGCCCCGCCTCTTCACTGATCGCTACTAGGTCCTCTCCCTCTCTGCTTCCTGAGCTTTGTCATACCTCTTCTTAAAACTATGTATGGTTCCTGCCTCCACTACTTCACTTGCTAGGCTATTCCACTTCATGACTACTCTATGACTGAAGAAATACTTCCTAACGTCCCTGTGACTCGTTTAAGTCTTCAGCTTTCAGTTGTGACCCCTTGTTTCTGTGTCCCCTCTCTGGAACATCCTATCTCTGTCCACCTTGTCTATTCCCCGCAGTATCTTGTATGTCGTTATCATGTCTCTATTGACCCTTCTGTCCTCCAGTGTCGTCAGTCCGATTTCCCTCAACCTTTCCTCGTACGACATTCCCCTGAGCTCTGGGACTAGTCTTGTTGCAAACCTTTGTACTTTCTCTAACTTCTTGACGTGCTTGACCAGGTGTGGGTTCCAGACTGGTGCTGCATACTCCAGTATGGGCCTAACATACACAGTGTACAGTGTCTTGAACGATTCCTTATTAAGGTATCGGAACGCTATTCTCAGGTTTGCCAGGCGCCCGTATGCTGCAGCAGTTATTTGGTTGATGTGTGCCTCCGGTGACGTGCTCGGTGTTATGGTCACCCCAAGGTCTTTCTCCCTGAGTGAGGTCTGTAGTCTTTGTCCACCTAGCCTATACTCTGTCTGCGGTCTTCTTTACCCCTCCCCAATCTTCATGACTTTGCATTTGGCAGGGTTGAATTCGAGAAGCCAGTTTCTGGACCACATGTCCAGCCTGTCCAGGTCTCTTTGCAGTCCTGCCTCATCCTCATCCGATTTAATTCTTCTCATCAGCTTCACATTATCTGCAAATAGGAACATTTCAGAGTCTATTCCTTCCATCATGTCGCCCCCTGAGGGACCCCGCTCGTCACAGGAGCCCACTGTGATGCCTCTTCACGGACCATGACTCGTTGTTGCCTCCCTGTCAGGTATTCCCTGATCCATTTGAGTGCCCTCCCTGTTATATGCGCCTGATCTTCCAGCTTCTGCACTAATCTCTTGTGGGGAATTGTGTCAGAGGCCTTCCTGCAGTCTAGGAAAATGCAATCAGCCCACCCCTCTCTCTCGTGTCTTACTTCTGTTACCTTGTCATAAAACTCCAGAAGGTTTGTGACACAGGATTTGCCTTCCATGAACCCATGCTGATTTTCATTTATAATCTTGTTCCTTTCCAGGCGTTCCACCACTCTCCTCCTGATAATCTTCTCCATAACTTTGCACACAATACATATCAGAGACACAGGTCTGTTGTTTAGTGCCTCATTTCTGTTTCCTTTCTTAAATATGGGGACTACATTTGCTGTCTTCCATTTCTCAGGTAGTTGCCCAGTTTCAAGGGATGTGTTGAAGATTGTGATTAGAGGCACGCACAGCATCTCTGCTCCTTCTCTAAGGACCCACGGGGAGATGTTGTCCCGTCCCATCGCCTTTGAGGTATCAAGGTCACTCAGCAGCTTCTGCACCTCCTCCTCGGTTGTTCGTATGTCATCCAACACTTGTTGGTATATTCCCTCTTGATGTTCCCTTCTTTGCTGTCTTCCCAGAGCCCTTCCTGTCTCTACTGTGAAAACTTCCTTAAATCTCCTGTTTAGCTCCTCACATAACTCCTGATCATTTCTTGTGAGTTCTCCACCTTCTGTCCTCAGTCTGATCACCTGGTCTTTGACTGTTGTCTTCCTCCTGATGTGGCTATACAAGTTTTGGGTCAGTCTTGATTATCGATGGTATTTTATTTTCATACTGTCGCTGGGCCTCCCTCCTTACCTGTGCATACTCGTTCCTGGCTCTGTGACTAATCTCCCTATTTTCATGTGTTCTCTGCCTTCTGTACTTTTTCCATTCTCTATTGCACTTTGTTTTTGCCTCCTTACACCGTCGGGTAAACCAGGGGCTCGTTCTGGTCTTCCCATTGTTTCTGTTGCCCTTGTGAATAAACCTTTCCACTGCCTCCTTGCATTTTGTTGTTACATAATCCATCATTTCATATACTGGCTTTCCTGCCAGTTCTCTGTCCCATGGAACCTCCTGCAGAAGTTCCTCAACCCTATGTAGTCCCCTCTTTTGTAGTCTGGCTTTTTCCATTCAACTCCTGTTACTCTCTCCACTTGCAACTCTATGTATTCAAAGCACAGAACCACGTGGTCACTAGCTCCTAGGGGACTCTCATATGTGATTTCCTCAATGTCTGAACTGCCCAGAGTGAACACAAGGTCCAATCTTGCTGGTTCATCCTCCTTTCTCACTCTGGTAGTGTCCTTAACATGTTGGTGCATGAGGTTTTCCAGCACCACATCCAACATCTTGGCTCTCCATGTTTCGGGACCCCCATGTGGCTCCAGGTTTTCCCAGTCAATCTCCCTGTGGTTGAAATCCCCCATAACCAGCAACTTTGCTCTGCTGGAGTGAGCTCTTCTTGCCACCTCAGCAAGTGTATCCACTATTGCTCTGTTACTCTCATCATATTCCTCTCTTGGCTTCCTGCAGTTCTGTGGTGGATTATACATCACTGCAATGACCACCTTGTGCTCCCCAGACTGAAGTGTACCTACTATATAGTCCCTTTCTACTGTCTCGTCTGTGCCTCCCATTTTCTCGAATTTTCATCGGTTTTTTACGAGCAGAGCAACCCCTCCTCCCCCTCTGCCCCTTCTATCTTTCCTCATGATCTGGTATCCTGGTGGGAAGATTGCATCTGTTATTGTCTTCCTGAGTTTTGTTTCTGTAACTGCTATGATGTCTGGGGACTTCTCATTGATTCTTTCTTGCCATTCCTCATATTCGTTAATCCATCCGCATTTGTGTACCAAACCTAATACTGTAACTGTGGTCCTGGGCTAATACTGGGGTTGGGAGAGCAGGAGCCCTGGTGGGGGCCTGTGGGGGGTTGCAGTGGAGGTGGAGGAAGAGCTCCCATAGGGGGTTGCTGTAGGGGTAGGGTTCGTGGTGCGGGAGGTGGGAACAGAGGGATCGGTGTGTGATGGTTGGTTTGGATTGTTCAGTTGCCTTAGGGGTGTCGTGACTGGAGTCCTTCTGTAGGTGTTTCTGAGGGTGTGCTTGTCCTTCCACCTGTTCCTGGGTTATTCTGCTCTCCTTTTTCATTTCCTCCCATTCCTCCTTTCGTTTTTGCACTCTCTCTTTCAGTATCATCCTTTCCTCCTGTGTTCTGTCTCAATCGAGGTACACACTCATGAACTCCTGTTTGCCTCTCAGCCGTGCTTTCTCTTGCAGGATCATGGTTCGAGTTGATTCTGCCATGAAAATTACTTTGAGAGGCCGATTCCTTTTCTTTGTGAACCACCCGATTCTCCAAAAATTGGCCACCTGGGTCAAGTCTCCCTCGCCTGTCACCTTCCTGATACCTTCAATCGCTTTTTTCTCCTCCTGCTTTCTTTCATCATAAGTTTCCCCTTTAGCTTCGTCTAGGCCATAGACAAACACTGATCTCTCCCTTTCCACCTCCCACTGTGACTCTCATTGCATCCTCTGAGGTGTTTTAGTTCCTTCCCGTGGAGTGTTCCTTCCTTCAGTCCCTTCCCTAGCTGTGGCCCCTATGCTCATTGGTTTGTCCTTCCTGCTCACCTGTTCCTGGCCCCCACAAGTGTCTGGTAAGGTCCCTGCACATGTCCTAGTTCCTTCAATGTCTTCCAACCTCTCATTCTGTCCTAGTGTGCTCCCTGTCTTTGTTTTGGCCCCATGTTTGTTTGACAGGACCTCTGCATACAGTTTAGCTTCCATGCTCCCTTCAGACCCTTTGTCTGTGTCTTATGTGAACATTGCTGATGCTACTTCTGTATTATCTTTGTCTCTATTCTGTTTCAGATTTCTCAGCTCCTCTTCTAATCTCTGTATCTTGGTTCTGATACTGTGGCATGTTGCTCCCACCTTCTGCATTCTGCTGCTAACCTCTCCTCCATCTTCCTTGCAAGCTCATCTAGCCTCCTTCCCCAGTCTTCCTTCCTTTTTTTGAGCTCTGCCTCCCAGTCCTCCCTCCCAGATTCGTCCTTATGGCCCTTTGTTCTCATCCTAGTTCTAGGTTGCCCCATTGTGTGTCTGTGTGTCTGTGAGGAGAATTTATTGTATATCTATAAAATATAAATTCCTGCTTTAATCTTGAAATTTTAGTCCAATAAATTCTGGTCTTGGCTGGGGAGTTTTTGTATCATGCGGAGAGGTGATCACTAAGAGAATTAAGGTGAGTATATGTGCGACTAGAAGACTGAAAGATAATACATTATAGTATTCTCTCTCATTATAGAATCAAACTAACTCATACTTTAGTGGATAATTCAATATTATTGAGAATTTCTCTGACTGGAGCCCTGTGTAAATGCTGTGGAAGAGACGGAATTACTATGGAGAGAAGAGGAAATTCTTGGAAAGGGTATTTCTCTTGAGAGAAGAGAGGGATTATATTATTGTGTGTGTGTGTGTGTGTGTGGTGTGTGTGTGTGCGCGCACACTTGCGAGAGAATGGGATTACTTTATGAGACAATTTGGTTACTTTGAAAGCTAATGGGATTACTGTGCTAAACAAAAGAAGAATTACTTTGAGAAAGAATAATTTTTTTAGAATATACCAAGGGTTCTGAACCCCTCTAGTTTATACTAATTGGTTCTGTACACCATTACTCTGAGCTGAGGGATTAGGTCTCTTTAGTAGGTTCTTAGAGGTTCTAAACCCCTGTAATCTTCTTGAAAAAAGCGGCGGCCTAAATGGAACAGAGATGGACCATGCTACTAGATGGAACAGAAATGGACCATGCTACTAGATGGAACAGAGATGGACCACGCTACTAGATGGAACAGAGATGGAAAATGCTACTAGATGGAACAGAGATGGACCATGCTACTAGATGGAACAGAGATGGAAAATGCTACTAGATGGAACAGAGATGGATCATGCTACTAGATGGAACAGAGATGGACCATGCTACTAGATGGAACAGAGATGGACCATGCTACTAGATGGAACACATGTGAACCATGCTACTAGATGGAACAGAGGTGAACCATGCTACTAGATGGAACACATGTGAACCATGCTACTAGATGGAACACGTGAACCATGCTACTAGATGGAACAGAGATGGACCATGCTACTAGATGGAATACATTTGAACCATGCTACTAGATGGAACAGAGATGGACCATGCTACTAGATGGAACAGAGATGGACCATGCTACTAGATGGAACAGAGATGGACCATGCTACTAGATGGAACACGTGAACCATGCTACTAGATGGAACAGAGATGGACC
>NC_069439.1:8843126-8863126 GCF_026875155.1 Cherax quadricarinatus
CTGTCGTCCTTCTAAGGACCAGGAGACTGTCATCTATCCTTCTGTCGTCTTTCTAAGGATCAGGGGACTATCGTCTATCCTTCTATCGTCCTTCTAAGGGCCAGAAGACTGTCGTCTATCCTTCTGTCGTCCTTCTAAGGACGAGGATACTGTCGTATATCCTTCTGTCGTGCTTCTAAGGACCAGGAGACTGTCGTCTATCCTTCTGTCGTCCTTCTAAGGACGAGGAGACTGTCGTCTATCCTTCTGTCGTCCTTCTAAGGACCAGAAGATTGTCGTCTATCCTTCTGTCGTCGTGTTGACGTGTACCTGGCTCTGTGAAGACCTGTTTGCGCGCTCTCTAGAATTGAAGCAAGATGCCCTCCATCGAGCAACTTTACCAACAGCTTAAGGAAGAATTGAGGTTGGCGAATATGGAAATTCGGCGACTGACCGAGGAAAACAAGAAGATTCGTAGCAGTCCTCCTGTTTTGAGTCCTCAGGTCAAGAAGGGAAACTGGTCAGTGGCTGGACAGCAGGGAAAGAAGTTGACGATCAAGAAGATGAATGGAAAGGTAGAAACGATGAAGAAGAAAGAGACTGCCGTGGAAACTGTTGTGGAAACATCCAATACATTCTCAGTGCTACCCGACGAATGTGAGTCGACTACTGGGAACGAGACGACGAAAGACATTAAGGAAGGTAAGAATATTGTTGTTGTTGGGGATAGCCAAGTTAGGTATATGGATAGGGCGTTCTGCTTGAAGGACAGGAGTAGGAGACAGAGAGTTTGCTTTCCTGGGGCTGGGATGGAGGATATTGTTAGCCGTCTGGATGACATCATGAAAGGTAATGGGAGCAATCCTATTATCTGTCTCAGTGCTGGAGGCAACGATGTTGGCAGACGTAGGAGTGAGGACCTGATTAGCAGGTATAGGTCAGCAATAGAAATAATTAGAAGTAAGGGTGGGAACCCTCTCATATGTGGTATTTTGCCAAGGAGGGGAGTTGGAAGTGAATGGTTGTCCAGGGCAATTGGTGTCAATTGCTGGCTGGACAAATACTGTAAGGAAAATGCAGTAACATTCATTGACAACTGGGACCTCTTCTATGGCAGAAATGACATGTTTGCTAGGGATGGGGTTCACTTATCTAGGTGTGGGGTGGGAGCACTGGCAACTGCAGTGGAGGGAGCAGTTAGGACTTTAAACTAGGAATAGTTAGTGGTATGGGTTTTGGCAGGAAAGCAGTGAAGTCCCAGTGTAGTAATATTACGAGTTCTAGGGGAACTAGTAATAATAAGAACGAGATAGATATTGAAAAGCCAGGGACCTTGGGTGATAAGGACAGTAATAGGTTTAGTAGAAAAATAGAAATGAGCAGGAAGGGTAAAGAGAAAGGAGAGTCTTTCAATGTTTATTATGCTAATTGCCGTAGTGCTAGGAATAAGATGGACGAGTTGAGATTAGTTGCTAGTGTAGGTAACATTGATGTATTTGCCTTAACTGAGACGTGGTTTAATTCAAAAAGTCGGGACATGCCTGCGGAATGTCATATTCAGGGTTTTAAATTGTTCCAAGAAGATAGAAGTATTGGGAGGGGGGGTGGGGTGGCATTGTATGTCCGAGATCGCTTGAAACTGTTGCATAAAAACGGGTATTAAGTCTGAAGTAACACATACAGAGTCTGTTTGGATAGAATTTTCAGAGGGGCATGAAAAACTGATTTTAGGAGTGATATACCGTCCCCCAAACTTAGATAGGGACCAAGGGAAACTACTATGGGAGGAAATTGTTAAGGCCACAAGGCACGATAATGTAGTAATTCTAGGAGACTTTAACTTTAGTCATGTTGATTGGAATTTCTTGACTGGGAATTTAGAATCATACGACTTCTTAGAAGTATTTCAGGATTGTTTTTTGAAGCAGTTTGTGACAGAACCTACAAGGGGAAATAACCTGCTTGACTTAGTTATGGCAAACAATGAATCCCTTGTTAATAATTTAGAAATTTCAGAGGAACTGGGTGCTAGCGACCACAAATCAATTACATTTAGCATTGAATGGAAGTACGTTAGTAGCGATAACTCAGTAACAGTCCCAGATTTTCGCTTAGCAGATTACGATGGGCTTAGAGAACACTTATCATCTGTTGACTGGGGTAACGAAGAGAGCTATCAATATGACATTTTTTCTGAACACTATACATGCTGCTCAAAGAGCGTTTATCCCATATAAAGAAATTAGATCAAATAAAAAATGACCCAAAATGGATGAATAATAGGCTCAAATATCTACTAGGCAAAAGAAAGGAATTTATAGGCGTATCAAAAGAGGTGGGGGTCTCTTATGAATCAGTATATTGACATTAAAAGGGACATTAAAAAGGGATAAGAAAAGCTAAAAGGGACATGAAATTAAAGTTGCTAGGGTTCTAAAACTAACCCAAAAAGTTTTTTCCAGGTCTATAGAACAAAAGTTAGAGATAAGATAGGTCCCCTTAAAAATAACTATGGGCACCTTACTGACAAAGAGAATGAAAATGTGCTTGATTTTAAAAAAATTATTTTCTCTCAGTTTTTACACAGGAAGACACTAACACAATATCCAGTAATTAATTTTTACAGTGGGCTAGAAGAAGATAAATTATGTAACATCACAGTCCTAGTGAGTGGTTGTGAGGCAGATAGACAGACTGAAGCAAAATAAGTCGCCAGGTCCTGATGAGGTTTTTTCAAGGGTTCTTAAGGAATGCAAAATGGAACTCTGTGAACCATTAACTAATATTTTTAATTTATCTCTTCAAAAAGGTGTAGTGTCTGATATGTGGAAGATGGCTAATGTAACTCCTATTTTTAAAACAGGGGACAAGTCGTTACCGTCAAAATTTCCGCCCAAAAAGCCTGACCTCAATTGTAGGCAAATTACTAGAGTCAATTATAGCTGGATTATAAGAAGCCATCTCGATAAGCATAGCTTGATTAATGATACTCAGCATGGATTTACAAGAGGCCGGTCTTGTTAACTAATTTATTAACTTTCTTTCAGTAAAGCTTTTGAGGCTGTTGACCACAATAAAAAATTTGATATTATTTACTTAGATTTTTAGTAAGGCTTTTGATAGAGTTTCCCCACCATAGACTGTTAAAGAAAGTGGGAGCTCATGGGGGTTGGGGGAAAAGTGCTCTCGTGGATCGAGTCATGGCTCATGACAGGAAGCAGAGAGTGTCCATAAATGGGGGGTTTAAAACCGAGTGGGATCTGTAACAATGGCGTTCCACAGGGATCAGTCTGGGCCCGTTGTTGTTTTTTAATATATATCAATGATCTTGATGAGGGAATTACTAGTGATTATGAGCAAATTCGCCGATGACCCCAAAGATAGGTAGGATAATTGATTCAAACGTAGATGTTAGGGAACTTCGGAGGATTTAAACAAACTCTATTCTTGGTCAGAAAAGTGGCAGATGCAGTTCAATGTAGATAAATGCAAGGTTCTGAGGCTTGGGAGTGCCCATAACACTAGTACTTATAAATTAAATGATGTAGAACTTAGCCATACAGATTGCGAGAAGGACTTGGGGGTTATGGTGAGCAGCAACCTTAAACCAAGACAGCAATGCCTAAGCGTACGTAATAAGGCAATAGATTACTGGGATTTATATCAAGAAGTGTAAGCAACAGAAGTCCAGAGGTCATACTGCAGCTTTATACATCATTAGTAAGGCCTCACCTAGATTATGCAGCTCAGTTCTGGTCTCCGTATTTACAAAATGGACATAAATTCGTTAGAAAACATTCAGCGTAGGATGACTAAATTAATACATAGCATCAGAAATCTTCCTTATGAAGAAAGATTGAAGACTCTTAAGTTACATTCACTTGTTAGACGAAGAATGAGGGGAGACCTGATCGAAGTGTATAAGTGGAAGATAGGTATAAATAAAGGGGATATTAATAAGGTCTTGAGGATGTCTCTCCAAGAGAACGCGCAGTAATGGATTTAAATTAGGCAAGTTTAGATTTAGAAAGGACATAGGAAAGTATTGGGTTTTGGGAAATAGGGTAGTTGATGAGTGGAACAGTCTACCTAGTTGGGTTATTGAGGCTGGGACTTTGGGTAGTTTCAAATCTAGGTTGGATAAGTACATGAGTGGGAGGGGTTGGATTTGAGTGGGACTTTCACATCAGAGCTTATTTCTTGGGTGGCATTGAAAATTGGGTTGGGCAAATGTTTTGTTAGTGGGATGAATTGTAAAGGACCTGCCTAGTATGGGCCAGCAGGCCTCCTGCAGTGTTCCTCCTTTTCTTATGTTCTTATGTTCTTATGTTCCCAAGAGCCAAGAGACTGTCTTCTCCTTTAAGGACTATTAAAAGTTGTTGAAAAAAAAGGTATCGCGAATAAACTAAATTCGGCAGAGCATCGCCAGACGAGCCACTGAGTCCATGCACCAGCCTGGCGCTATCTCTGCATCCTACACACATTTTCCATCCTCCTTCCTGTTCCTCTCTTCCGTTTCTCTTCCATCCCCTCCTCATTCTTGCTGCCCCGTCCTCTGTCTGTCTCTGTCTGTCTGTCTGTCTGTCTGTCTGTCTGTCTGTCTATCTGTCTGTCTGTCTGTCTGTCTGTCTCTCTCTCTCTCTCTCCCTCTCTCTCTCTCTCTCCCCTTCTCCCCTCTCTCTCTCTCTCTCTCTCTCTCTCTCTCTCTCTCTCTCTCTCTCTCTCTCCCTCTCTCTCTCTCTCTCTCTCTCTCTCTCTCTCTCCACAGGCTCTACAGAGCATCTCTCTGCTCTACATTCCTATAGTTATGGTGGCTCTAGTGTCTGGGCATGTCCTATGGGGGAAGATGTTTTCAGAGGATCGCGTGTGGGCGTGTGAGCATGTGGGCGAGGAGACAGAGTTGGAGGAGTGGAGGGAGGGGACAGTGTTGGCGTCGGTGGAGTGTTGGAAGGAAGAGACACGGGGATATTGTTGGGGGTGGTGGAGATTGAGAGTGGAGGTAGACTGGAGTAATGGGGAAAGACAGGTACCAGGAAACTTGAAAGTTCTGAGGCTGTCTGCCGAGAAGAACTATCTACCTCGACCTAGTTTAAGAAGTGTCATGTTTTACCCTGGAGAGTAGTGACGCTTGCCAAACTTTAGTGAGAAGTGAGAAGCTCCTCTGTTACGACAGTAAATATCACAACAACATTCGAATATATGGCTTATAACGTGTTATTAAAACAGTTACAGTTAATGTTAGACCAAAATTATAATGTACAAGTATAGAATTGTGTTCACGTCTTAAAATTATGAAGATATGCTAAAAATTATCATGACATACCGACAAATGTTTGAGAGAGAGAGAGAATGAAATAAGAAGGAAAATAATGAATAAGCCTACGTGCCAATATATGGAGAGAAGAAAACGTAACAGCCACACTTAAGACTATGAAACGAATCTGGGAAACAGATGAATGCAGTATTTAATATCTTTAAACAGGGAAAAGAGACCACAGTTGTTAACCAAGACTAGAACGGTGCAGAGAGTAGGCAAGAAAATCTGTCTCCGTAGATCTGTCACCTGCTGGAATAGTATCCAGGAGGATAGTGTCTGCTTCAACCACTCGCAACATTATGAATTTATATGATGAATTAAGCAGCGAAAGTGGTACACCACCAGCATGATTATGCTGCTGTAACTACGTACACTGAAGACAGGACATCACCTGCATGACTATGTTGCTGTAACTACGTACACTGAACAAGGGACACCACCAGCATAACTATCCTGCTGTAACTACGTACACTGAACACGGGACACCACCAGCATGACTATGTTGCTGTAACTACATACACTGAACAAGGGACATCACCAGCATGACTATCCTGCTGTAACTACGTACACTGAACACGGGACACCACCAGCATAACTATCCTGCTGTAACTACGTACACTGAACACGGGACACCACCAGCATGACTATGTTGCTGTAACTACATACACTGAACAAGGGACATCACCAGCATGACTATCCTGCTGTAACTACGTACACTGAACACGGGACACCACCAGCATAGTCATGCTAGTGTAACTACGAACACTGATTCTTCTTCTTCTTGACACAGGGGTTATATATCGTGTCCCTAACACGGGGGTCATATATTGACCCCATGACACTGGGGTCATATATCGTGGCCATGACACGGGGTCATATATCGTGGCCATGACACGGGGGTCATATATCGTGGCCATGACACGGGGGTCATATATCATGGCCATGACACGGGGGTCATATATCGTGGCCATGACACGGGGTCATATATCATGGCCATGACACGGGGGTCATATATCGTGGCCATGACACGGGGGTCATATCGACACTGAGTCGACCACAGATCATTACAATATTAAAAATTTATTTTCACCTTGGCAGACACAATCACATTCATACCTGCCATTGCCACTCAGATCATTGACTGCCACTCAGATCATTGACTGCCACTCAGATCACCAATGTGCACTGGGCGATCAATAACACATGCAAGCATCATGTGTCACATGCAACACCTACCAAGAAAACACAGTAAAATATTAATATACTTAGAGTATTCTCTGAATAAATACTAAGAATTCCCAAGTAACAGTAACTCCAGTCCTGCTGGAAGAAACCTCTGGAGCTGTCGTTGCTTCTGAAACTGGAGCATTTAACGACATCCTCCTGACGATTACCAGCTCAAGTTGTTTGATTTCTTCGTTTCATCAGCCCATCCTGTGTTGTAGAGAACCAGAGGGAAATACAGCGAGCTTTTGTTCCCACAGCCTCTTATATAGAACAGAATAGAAGCACATTGCAGATGTAAACGGCTTTGATGTATATCCATCCTCTTCCTCTGTTCACTCCTCCATATTTTTTATCCTCTGGGCCTTCTCCACCATCCTTCCGTTCCCTCTGGTTAGCAAGGATTTAATTTACTTTTCAACTTGCCCATCTCAGCAGGCTCCGTGTTTTCCTCAGGACAGGAGTTACTCCTCGTTGATGGTGCTTTAGGAACCTCATATACAGCTAGACGCTGGTTATACTCAGCTGCGACGATGGGTGGGCCACCCCATGCTGTAACGATCGGTAGGCCGCCCCATGCTGCTTTTCTAACTCACACGCCTCTCTGCCGGGACTGTGGGAAGAGAGTAGGGTCACAGTTGGTGTCTGGATAATCTTCCTATTGTAAGCTTCGTGGCTCAGTGACACAGCGTTGGGTCTGCTACCTGCCAGGAAAATTGTTCTGGTACTCTTCCATTTTTCTGTTTACTTACTCAAAACCAGGTGAGTATAATATTAATCCAAACATCACTAGATGAGTATAATATTAATCCCAGCATCACTAGGTGAGTGTAATATTAATCCCAACATCACTAGGTGAGTATAATATTAATCCCAACATCACTAGGTGAGTATAATATTAATCCCAACATCACTAGGTGAGTATAATATTAATCCCAACATTTCTAGGTGAGTATAATATTAATCCCAACATCACTAGGTGAGTATAATATTAATCCCAACATCACTAGGTGAGTATAATATTAATCCCAACATCACTAGGTGAGTATAATATTAATCCCAACATCACTAGGTGAGTATAATATTAATCCCAACATCGCTAGGTGAGTATAATATTAATCCCAACATCACTAGGTGAGTATAATATTAATCCCAACATCACTAGGTGAGTATAATATTAATCCCAACATCACTAGGTGGAGTATAATATTAATCCCAACATCACTAGGTGAGTATAATATTAATCCCAACATCGCTAGGTGAGTATAATATTAATCCCAACATCACTAGGTGAGTATAATATTAATCCCAACATCACTAGGTGAGTATAATATTAATCTCAACATCACTAGGTGAGTATAATATTAATCCCAACATCACTAGGTGAGTATAATATTAATCCCAACATCACTAGGTGAGTATAATATTAATCCCAACATCACTAGGTGAGTATAATATTAATCTCAACATCACTAGGTGAGTATAATATTAATCCCAACATCGCTAGGTGAGTATAATATTAATCCCAACATCGCTAGGTGAGTATAATATTAATCCCAACATCGCTAGGTGAGTATAATATTAATCCCAACATCGCTAGGTGAGTATAATATTAATCCCAACATCACTTGGTAAGTACAGCAAAACAAAACTCTACAATTACTCGTCCACTTCATTATCCACTATCATATATTCGTAATTATCGAGGGATAATGTAAAGTTTTTCAGGTTATAAATTGGTACGTGCTTTTCCTGACGTTCATCCCTGGTTATAGTCTAGATGATTAACACTCCTCTGGTGGGATTATAGTCTCATGACCCTGGGCAGCCTGGGTGGGCGAGTTTAGTTCTGGTTTGTTATTAGTGAACGGAAGCTCGAGGCGTGTGTGTGTGTGTGTGTGTGTGTGTGTGTGTGTGTGTGTTAGTTAGTTACCATGTGTGGTGTGTGTGTGTGTGTGTGTGTGTGTGTGTGTGGTGTGTGTGTGTGTGTGGTGTGTGTGTGTTAGTTAGTTACCATGTGTGTGTGTGTGTGTGTGTGTGTGTGTGTGTGTGTGTGTGTGTGGTGTGTGTGTGTGTGGGGGTTGTTATTTCCCATGTGTTGTGTGTTTTGTGTGTGTGTGTGTGTTATTCCCTTGGTGTGTTGTGTGTGGTGTTGTTAGTTAGCCCTGTGTTGTGTGTGTTAGTTAGTTCCCAGTGGTGTGTGTGTGTGTGTGTGTGTGTGTGGTGTGTGTGTGTGTGTCTGTTGTTTGTGCAACCTAATTTAAATCCCCACCTTTTAAATAAAATCCACCCTAATTTAACTTTTTCCCCTCCTCCCCCCTTTTACTCCTCTCCTCCCCTCCTCCACTTCCTCCCCTCCTCCACTTCTCCTCCCTCCCATTTCCCCCTCCCCTCCTTCCACTTCCCCTCCTCCCCCACTTCCCCTCCTCCCATTCCTCCCCCTCCCCCCATTCCTCTCCCCCACTTCCCCCTCTCCCCCCTCCCCCTCCATTCCTCCCCCCTCCTCCTCCACTTCCCCTCCCCCTCCATTTCCTCCTCCCCATTTCCCTCCTCCTCCTCCTCCATTTCCTCCTCCTCCATTTCCTCCTCCTCCCCTCCTCCTCCACTTCCCCCCTCCCCCTCCCCCATTCCTCCCCTCCCCCCATTCCCTCCTCCTCCTCTTTGGGTTTGCGTAAAAACCAGGACTCTTCCCAAATATTGACACACTGCAGTGGTGGTTGGTACATGTCCCCTCTACCCCTCCCATTCCCCCCCGTCCCTTCCCTTTCTTTCTTTTTTTTTCCTTCCTTCCCCTTATTCTTTCCTTTCCCCCCCTCTATTTCCCCCCTTCTCTCCTCCCCCCCCTACTTCCCCCCTTTTAAAACCCATGTAGTATTTGTGTTGCGTATATATGTGTTGACGTATATATGTTTTGACGTATATATGGTTGACGTTAATGTGTTGCGTATATATGTTTTGAGTATATATGTTTGAGTATTATGTGTTGCGTATATATGTGTTGAGTTTTGTGTTGACGTAATATTTCTTGAGAAAATTAATACATATAGACTAAGAAGCATTTCACTTGCTCTTACTATTTTTAAACCTGTAATGCCCCGTATTATGTAAGTAATAGTACCTAAATACATTAATTGTAAAAATTTCTCTCCCTTTCCTTTCCGTCTTTTTTCTGTTTCTTTAATAAAATTTTGGCCCCAATTTTTAGAAAATAGAGTTATCTCTAAAAAAATTTAATTTTCCTTTGTATATTATGGAAATTTCGAAAAAATAGAGATGTTATAATTATAACCCTATTCTTTAAATGATGGAGGGTGGCCAGGGGAAGGCCTCTGTCAGGGGGACCAAAAGCCCCGGTGGGGGGGTCATCCTAAACCCTTTTCCCGGGTTTCCTGACGAACCTTACCTAACCAAAGTCAGTAATAATAACTTCGTTTTCCTAAAAGGAAACTTGAAGCTCCGTCGGTGAACTATTAGGGGAAACTTGGCGAATGGTCATCTGAATGTCTGTCTCGGCTACACATCACCACTGTCACCCATCCTGTGGCGGAGTGTGAGGAGTGGACAGGGTTTGAGACACATGAACATTTACGTATTTTAATTCGAAACGTTTCAAAATGAAGAACCTAATGTTTATATGTGTCTTACCGGGTGTTGGTATTGCAATTATTTGATATTCATAACAAGATTTAAATTTCCAGTTTAAAAGTTTATTAAGTAATCAGCGCCACTGCGGATGTTGCAAATTGGAAATGAAAAAAATAACCAGTGTTGGTAAAACCCAGGGGTGAGTGTGAGGGTGTGGGAAATGGAGGTTACCTGGAGGTTTCCGGGGATAACCCCCCGCGGCCCGGTCCACGCCCAGGCCCCCCGAGATGGGCCTGATCAACTAGGCTGTTACTGCTGGCCGCACGAGTCCGACGTACGAGCCCAGCCCCCCTGATCCGGACGACTTTTATCTGTCCGCCCCTCTTGAAAGGCGCCAGGGGTTTATTGGGAATTCCCCTTGCTTGGGGGGCTGTTGAAAGTTTTGGGCCCCCCACACTTTGGGGTTTTTTTATGTACCAATGGCGCCCCTACTTTTTATTGGCGGCATTTTTTATCGCCTGCCCAGTTTTTACTTTTTAGGGGGTGATTCTGTGTGCAGATTTGGGGACCATTCCTTCCAAAATTTTTCCCAAATGTAATTTTTTATATATCTCTCCCCCTGCGTTCCAAAGGGGAAAGTCAAGTGCTTCAAGCTTCCCGTAGTTAAGGGGCTTGACAGAACTTATCGTGCAGTAAAGGATCTTGTACATCTTAGATTGCGATTTAACTGTTTTGGGAGGGTGAAATGGGGGTGTGGGGAGGGGGTGATGAGATGTGGGAGGGTGAAGGGGGGGGGTGTGGGGGGGGGTGAGTGGAGGTGTGGGGAGGGTGAGTGGGGTGTGGGGGGAGGGTGAGTGGGGTGTGGGAGGGGGGGAGTGGGGGTGTTGGGGAGGGGGTGAGAGTGGGGGTGGGGGAGGGGGGGGGTAGTGGGGGGGTGTTGGGGAAAAGGGGGTGAAGTGGGGTGTTGGGGGGGGGGTGAGAGTGGGGGTTGGGGGGGGGTGGGGGGGGGGTGTTGGGAGGAGGGTGAGAGTGGGGGTTTGGGGGGGAGGGTGAGATGGGGGGGGGGGAGGGGGTGAGAGTGGGGGTGTGGGGGGGGGTGAGAGTGGGGGTGTGGGGAGGGGGGTTGAGTGGGGGTGGGGAGGGGGGTGAGAGGGGGGTGGGGGAGGGGGTGAGGTGGGGGTGTGGGGGGGGAGGGTGAGAGTGGGGGTGTGGGGGGGAGGGTGGGAGTGGGGGTGTGGGGAGGGGGTGGGGTGGGGGTGGGGGGAGGGGGAGATTGGGGGGGGTGGGGGGAGGGTGAGAGTGGGGGTGTGGGGGGGAGGGGGGTGGGGGGGGGGAGGAGGGTGAAGTGGGGGTGTGGGGAGGGGGGTAGAGTGGGGGGTGGGGAGGGGGTGAGGGGGGGGGGGGAGGGGGGTGAGAGTGGGGGTGTGGGGGGGAGGGGAGAGTGGGGGTGTGGGGAGGAGGGTGAGAGGGGGGGTGGGGGGGGAGGGTGAGGTGGGGGGGTGGGGGGGGAGGGTGGGGGGGGTTTTTGGGGAGGAGGGGGAGGTTTTGGGGGAGGGGAATGGGGGGGGGGGAGGGTAGGGGGGGTTTGGGGGGAGGGGGGAGGGGGGGGGGGTTGGGAGGAGGGGGAGAGGGGGGGGGGTGGGGGGATTTGGGGGGGGGGTGGGGAGGAGGGTGAATGGGGGGGTTTTATGGGGGGAGGTGGGGGGGGGGGGAGGAGGGGGAATTTGGGGGGGGGTTGGGTTTAATGGGTGGGGGGTTGGGGGGGGTAATGGGGGTTGGGGGGGGAAAACAATTTCCCCCAAAAAACAAAATGCCCTTTTTCGGGGGGGGGAAAAAAGGAAAAAAAAGGGGGAAAAAAGGGGGCTTTTTTACTTTTCCATTTAAACCTTTAAATGCAAATTAATTCAAAAAAAATTTAAAGGCAGAAACCTAAAAAAGGAAAAAAAAACCCCTTAAAAAACCCTTTAAAAAACCCAAGAAAAAAAACCACGAAAAAAACACCAATTTAAAAAATACAAATTAAAAACCCCCAAAAAATTCTCATTTTTTTTTTTTCATAAAAAACTTAAATTCGCGATTCAATAATAAGCCATACGCCTCTGCGTTGCCAGACAACAAGTCACATTTTCCATGGCAACGGAAAACAAGGGGTTTCCCGGGGCCTTCGTGTCAAAAAAAACACCCTGTTGTTTCACTGTTGTAAAAGTCGGGTACAGTGCCTGTCGCCTCGGATATGTTACAGATATATATTGTATTATCTGCACAGTATGTTATATACAATGGAAAGAGAGAGATATAGAGGCAGAGAGGGAGGGAGGGAGGGAGGGGGGCAGGCAGACAGCAGGCAGGGAGGGAAAGGAGGGGCAGGCAACAGAAGGAGGTAGACGACGGCAGAAAGGCAGACGGCAGGTAGACGACAGGCAGGAAAGGCAGACAGGGGAGGGGACGAAGGAGGTAGACGACAGGCGGATGGCAGACGGCAGGTTAAAAGACAGGCAGGAAGGAGACCGGCGTAGCAGACAGGAGGTAGACAGACAGGGAGGAAAGGGGGAAAAAGGGGAGGTAGACAGACAGGCAGGGAACAGACAGGCAGGTAGCGAAGGGGGGAGACAGCAGGCAGTAGACAGACAGGCAGGTAGACAGAAAGGAGGAAGGCAGACAGGCAGGTAAAAAGAAGGCAGGTAGACGACAGGCGGTAGACGACAGGCAGGGGAGACAGACAGGCGGTGCAACAGGGGGTGGACAGACAGGGGAGGGAGACAGACAGGAGGTGGCAACAGGCAGGAAGGGGCAGCAGGCAGGAAAGCAGACAGGCAGGTAGACGGACAGGCGGGTAAAAGCAGGCAGGTAGAAGACAGGAGGAAAGCGACAGGGGGTTTAAAAAAGACAGGGGAAGGCAGGAGGAGGTAAAAAGGCAGGGAAGGCGGTGGGGGGGGGGGAAGGGGGGGGTGGGGGGGGGGGGCGGGGGTCCGGGGGGGGGCGGGGCGGTTTGGAAGGGGGAAGGGGGGGGTAAAAAGAAGGCGGAGGGGGGGGGGAAAAAGGCGGGGCGGGCACAGGTAGACATAAAAGGGGGAGGCAGAAAAAACCCCCAAAGAAGGGGAAGGCAGGGAGGACTCAAAAACGTAAAAAAAAAGAAAAAAAAATTTACCAGCTAATTGAAACTCAATTTTAAAACTGTTTGATAGGGAGGAAATTTTCATTAAAAAATTAAAACCCAAATTCCCCCCCCAACCCCATTACCCCCCCCCAAAATTAAAAAATCAATTTTTTTAAAAATACCCCACGCAAACCTGAGTGCCCGTGAAAAAAAAAACCAACCAGCCGTGGGAAAAAAGAGTCCTTTTCCCCTATTTCCCTTTTCCGCCCTCTCCCCCCCCCTCCTTCCCCTTTTTTGGTGTTACCTGGCTACGAACCTTTGGGGTTAGATAATAGTGTCGCAAGTGTTTTGATACTTAGATGCACACCTGCCCCCCCTTTCCCTTCCCTCCTTCCTGCCCTCCTTTGCCCTCCTTCCTTCCCCTTCCTTCCCTCCTTCTTCCCCTTTTTCCCTTCCCTCCTTCCTGCCCTCTTTCCTTTACCCCCATTTTTCCCTCCCTCTTTCCTTTACCCCATTCTCCTGCCCTTTTCTTTTTTCTTCCTTCGTGCCATCTTTCCTGCACCCCACCTTTCCTGCCCTCTTCCTTTTCACCCACCCTTCCCTCCTTCCTGCCTTCTTTCCTTAAAACCCTTCCTTTCCCTCCTTCCTGCCCCTCTTTTTTTCACTCCATCCTGCCCATTTTTTTACACCTCACCCGGCCCCCCCCTCTTCCCCCCTACCACTACCTCCCTCCCTCTGCTTGGTGCGGTGTCAGTATATAACCAGTGGGGTTTCCCCAAGATGTCTTTTTCCCTGGCAAAACTTGCCAAATGCCTCGTTGGGTCACCGCATATCTTCGGCTAGTCAGTTTTTTGACCCTACAGACACAAAAGGTGTAAAGGTCACCAGGGCGTGAAATTTTGGCACTTCCGTTCAAAGTTTCGTCAAATTTTCTGGTGTTCGAACCCCTGACGAGCTAAACTTAAAAAAAGCAGGTCATGGTTTACCCCTGCCCAGCTTCCTAATAAGATATCCCCTAGGAAAGGGTTTGGGATGGGCCCCCAAATTTACCACAAAACAGGTTTTTATAGACGAATCTTACTAGTTTTTGCAAGCTCTACTCAAATCTTTTCAAGCCTCATTTACTCTTTTAAATTGAAGATAAAATAAATGCACTTAAACCCTAGTCACCTGCCTGCAGTTGGTCCGCTCCCCTCTGTGCACCTGCTGAAGTGATCCCACCCCCCTCTCTGTTTAACCTGCCCCTCACGTGCTTTCATGTGATCCTTCCCTCTCTGTGCACCTTTTAATTGCTGCTTACACCACTCTTTTTTCTCCTTCCCCGTGCGTCGGCTAAAAGAATTCTTTATTTTTGAACCTGAGATACTTCTGGGTCCTTTGGGGAACTTAGCGAGTTACTTTGATATACCTTTTAAATTTAATATACCCTGAAGAATTTGAGAGTTATTACTCTCTGAGCCCCTTCCCTGGGCCCGGTCTCTGGGCTTGCCTGGTCAAACCCGGCTTTGCGCTGGAAGCCCGCTGCCCCATATCCATACAGCCTTGTTGACTGGCACCTGGTTTAAGATACTTGTTTTTTTCCTCTTGAAGGCTTCAAACCTTGTTCCCCCAGTATTTCTGATTCTTTTTGGGAAGATGTTGAAAAGTCTGGGGCCCCCGGATGTTGATACAGTGTTCCCCTTTTTGTCCCACCGCACCCCTGCCCTCACTGGGGTTTTTTTACACTTTCCCGCCATATCTCTCACCAGTATGTTGTTATGGCAGTGTGCAGATTTGGGGCCAAGCCCCGAGTACCTTCCCAGGTTATTTTTTATGTACCCCTCTTCCTGCTCCCAAAGGTACATGTTTAAGGGCTTGCGGCGTTCCCCGAGTTTGGGGGTTTTTTCTGCTGTTTTGAGCCGTAAACGATCTCTGTATTTGTTCCGCTCCGATTTTCTGCTGCCCTGAAAAGGGGCTCAAGCAATGAAATATTCTAAGTGAGGGAGCACTTGCGATTTGAAGAGTGTCACCATCGGCAGTTTCCCTTGTTTTGAAAGTTCTCAATACCCACCTAGTTATCTTCCTGGCTGTTAAATTAGACACATGTGCAGCTCTTGGGTATCTTTATTGAGGAAACGTTTCGCCACACAGTGGCTTCATCAGTCCATACCAAGGAGAATCTTGAAGAACAGGAGGAGAATGAGGTAATCAGTCCCTCAACCTTGAATCGATGTGGTCAGTCCATCAATCTTGATGGACTGACCACATCGACTCAAGGTTGAGGGACTGATTACCTCGTTCTCCTCCTGTTCTTCAAGATTCTCCTTGGTATGGACTGATGAAGCCACTGACTCAAGAAATCGTAATGACACGATTGCAAACAAACCATACCCCCGGCCGGGATTGAACCCGCGGTCATAGAGTCTCAAAACTCCAGCCCGTCGCGTTAGCCACTAGACCAGCTAGCCACAATAAGATTCATCCAACTAGGTATATTTCTACACCATAGGAAGGTTGCATTTGTGGTCACAGTGGTGCCTCTGCTAACCTTCCTATGGTGTAGAAATATACCTAGTTGGATGAATCTTATTGTGGCTAGCTGGTCTAGTGGCTAACGTGACGGTCTGGAGTTTTGAGACTCTATGACCGCGGGTTCAATCCCGGCCGGGGTTATGGTTTATGAAGCCACTGTGTGGCGAAACGTTTCGTCAATAAAGATACCCAAGAGCTGCACATGTGTCTAATTTAACAACGTGTCGGTTCTTTGAACCATTCATCTACCATCTTCCTGGCTGTCGTGATCTTTGTCTTATGGTCTTTAAAAGAAAGGTCCGCTGACATAATTATTCCCAGGTCTTTTACATGTTCCTTACGTTCTATTTGGTGACCCTCTTGAGTTTTGTATATAGTGCTCCTTTTGAGTTCTTCATTCTTTCCATACCTAAGCAGCTGGAACTTATCACCATTGAACGTCATGTTGTTTTCCACTGCCCACTGGAAAACCCTGTTTATTTCTTCCTGTATTTTTTCAGTGTCCTCTACCGTACTGACTTTAATGCTTATTTTAGTGTCATCTGCAAATGATGATACAAAAGTGTGCCGGGTGTTTTTGTCTATGTCTGCTATGAGGATGAGGAACAGCAGAGGTGCCAGGACAGTGCCTTGGGGCACTGAGCGAATGAAGCATGAAGCATTTTAGCTTCAGATTCAACTGTTAGAGGTTTTATTCTTTGTGTAAATTGTTTTAAATTAGGTGGACTAGTTTCAGGTTGAGTTGGTGATTATGAAGAATGTTGGTGAAATTGACTCAGGATATTATAATTATATTCGATAACAAGAATTAAACATGTATGGGTCATATATTTACACTGAGTCATGAAAATCTATCTGGTCCATGTTTAACATTTCTTTCCTCCCTTCCTGGCATTCCTCCTTCCTTCTTTCCCATCCTCCTTCCATTCTTCCTTCCCTCCCTCCTCCCTTCTTCCCTCCACCCTGCCTTCCTACCCTCCCTCCCTACTTTCCTCCTGCCACTCTGATACTTGGCTGAGACTGGATAAAACTCTTGTAAGTTAATGTCTTAGGTAAAAAACATTAACTAAGTTTCTCAGGCAGGATCACGTTAATGATTTAGGACACAAAAGTTTTACTAATGTATAGAAGGGTGGGGGTAATTGGTTGCTTAATGGGGTTGAAAACTTATCGGCTACATGAGGATCAATGAGGCTTCATGTCACCTGTTCACCACCAATCAGTACTTCAATGCTTATACACTGAGATACATAACTTTCAGTGTATATACACTGAGAAGTACGTATCTATCTGTGTTTATGTACTGAGACATACACAACGCTGAGTGTATAAAACCTTTGTGGGTGAGAAATACAACACACACACACTCGTGTATGCATGTATGTGTGTGTACTCACCTATATTTGGTTGAAGGGGTTGAGTCACAGTTCTTGGCCCCGCCTCTTCGCTGGTCACTACCAGATCCACTCTCTCCCTGCTCCAAGAGCCTTGTCGTACCTCTTTAAAGTTATGTATGGATCCTGCCTACACTGCTTCATTTTCCAGTGTGTGTGTGTGTGTGTGTGTGTGTGTGTGTGTGTGTGTGTGTGTGTTCGTGGGGGAAAGTGTGGAAGCGTGTACGAGGTGGCGTTGGTAAGGTGTGTAGGCTTTTGTTTGTGTTAAGAATCAGCAGGTGTCTGTTCTTAACCTCAAGTGGCATGCAGTGGCGCCAGGTTGGAGCAGTGGGGGTTAGTGGTGGTGAGGATGGTGCAAGTGGTGTTATGTGTAAGCGAAGGTGGTGGTAGTGATTGCAGGATTGGTTGTGCTGGTGGTGTTGTGCATGATAGTGGTAGTGGTAGGTGGGTGGTGGTGGTGGTGGTGGTAGAAGGAGGAAGTGAGACAGTGGGCGCCAGGTGGTCTGGGAGCCTCGCCCCTGCATGCAATAATCACTTGTGGCTGGTCGTGCCTCAAAGCTTTCTAACAGAATTGCAGAATGTTGCAACCCTCTGTTTTTCAACATTAATGTGTCATGTGGCTTTGTTGAAGGTTGCAGTAGTTATGTGGAAGGTTGTTGTAGGTAAGTTCAAGGTTGCAGTAGTTATGTGGAAGGTTGTTGTAGGTAAGTTCAAGGTTGCAGTAGTTATGTGGAAGGTTGTTGTAGGTAAGTTCAAGGTTGCAGTAGTTATGTTAAAGACTGCAGTAGTTATCTTGAATGTTGTTGTATTTGTGTTGAAGGTTGTTGTAGTTACGTCAAGGCTGTTGTTGTAGTTACGTCAAAGGCTATTGTTGTAGTTACGTTAAAGGCTACTGTTGTAGTTACGTTAAAGGCTACTGTTGTAGTTACGTTAAAGGCTACTGTTGTAGTTACGTTAAAGGCTACTGTTGTAGTTACGTCAAGGCTGCTGTTGTAGTTACGTCAAAGGCTGCTGTTGTAGTTACGTCAAAGGCTATTGTTGTAGTTACGTTAAAGGCTACTGTTGTAGTTACGTTAAAGGCTACTGTTGTAGTTACGTCAAAGGCTGTTGTTGTAGTTACGTCAAAGGCTATTGTTGTAGTTACGTTAAAGGCTACTGTTGTAGTTACGTTAAAGGCTACTGTTGTAGTTACGTTAAAGGCTACTGTTGTAGTTACGTTAAAGGCTACTGTTGTAGTTACGTCAAGGCTGCTGTTGTAGTTACGTCAAAGGCTGCTGTTGTAGTTACGTCAAGGCTGCTGTTGTAGTTACGTCAAAGGCTGCTGTTGTAGTTACGTCAAGGCTGCTGTTGTAGTTACGTCAAAGGCTGCTGTTGTAGTTACGTCAAAGGCTGCTGTTGTAGTTACGTCAAAGGCTACTGTTGTAGTTACGTCAAGGCTGCTGTTGTAGTTACGTCAAAGGCTGCTGTTGTAGTTACGTCAAAGGCTATTGTTGTAGTTACGTTAAAGGCTACTGTTGTAGTTACGTTAAAGGCTACTGTTGTAGTTACGTTAAAGGCTACTGTTGTAGTTACGTCAAGGCTGCTGTTGTAGTTACGTCAAAGGCTGCTGTTGTAGTTACGTCAAAGGCTATTGTTGTAGTTACGTTAAAGGCTACTGTTGTAGTTACCTTAAAGGCTACTGTTGTAGTTACCTTAAAGGCTACTGTTGTAGTTACGTCAAAGGCTACTGTTGTAGTTACGTCAAAGGCTACTGTTGTAGTTACGTCAAAGGCTATGTTGTAGTTACATCAAGGCTGCTGTTGTAGTTACGTCAAAGGCTACTGTTGTAGTTACGTCAAAGGCTACTGTTGTAGTTACGTCAAAGGCTACTGTTGTAGTTACATCAAGGCTGCTGTTGTAGTTACGTCAAAGGCTACTGTTGTAGTTACGTCAAAGGCTACTGTTGTAGTTACGTCAAAGGCTACTGTTGTAGTTACGTCAAAGGCTACTGTTGTAGTTACGTCAAAGGCTGCTGTTGTAGTTACGTCAAAGGCTACTGTTGTAGTTACGTCAAAGGCTGCTGTTGTAGTTACGTCAAAGGCTACTGTTGTAGTTACGTCAAAGGCTACTGTTGTAGTTACGTCAAAGGCTGCTGTTGTAGTTACGTCAAGGCTACTGTTGTAGTTACGTCAAAGGCTACTGTTGTAGTTACGTCAAGGCTACTGTTGTAGTTACGTCAAAGGCTACTGTTGTAGTTACGTCAAAGGCTGCTGTTGTAGTTACGTCAAAGGCTGCTGTTGTAGTTACGTCAAGGCTACTGTTGTAGTTACGTCAAGGCTACTGTTGTAGTTACGTCAAGACTACTGTTGTAGTTACGTCAAAGGTGCTGTTGTAGTTACGTCAAGGCTACTGTTGTAGTTACGTCAAAGGCTACTGTTGTAGTTACGTCAAAGGCTGCTGTTGTAGTTACGTCAAAGGCTACTGTTGTAGTTACGTCAAAGGCTGCTGTTGTAGTTACGTCAAAGGCTACTGTTGTAGTTACGTCAAAGGCTGCTGTTGTAGTTACGTCAAAGGCTACTGTTGTAGTTACGTCAAGGCTACTGTTGTAGTTACGTCAAAGGCTACTGTTGTAGTTACGTCAAGGCTGCTGTTGTAGTTACGTCAAAGGCTACTGTTGTAGTTACGTCAAGGCTGCTGTTGTAGTTACGTCAAAGGCTGTTATTGTAGTTATGGTTACTACTGCTCTATAATGTTCTGAATCTCATGCTTTTGTTTATATTATTTCCTTTTGTTGGCAAATATGTTTTCTGTTGTTGTTTTAAAACTAATACTTCTGTATGCTAATTAATATGCTCACTTTTGGCATTTATTGTGAATAAAATATATCTGGATGTGTATACAATGAGAGCAGCAG
>NC_069439.1:8870626-8885626 GCF_026875155.1 Cherax quadricarinatus
ACACAGTAACAAGGGGACACAGTTGGAAGTTGAAGACACAGATGAATCACAGGGATGTTAGGAAGTATTTCTTCAGCCACAGAGTAGTCAGTAAGTGGAATAGTTTGGGAAGCGATGTAGTGGAGGCAGGATCCATACATAGGTTTAAGCAGAGGTATGATAAAGCTCACGGTTCAGGGAGAGTGACCTAGTAGCGATCAGTGAAGAGGCGGGGCCAGGAGCTCAGACTCGACCCCCGCAACCTCAACTAGGTGAGTACACACACACGCGCGCGCGCGCACACACACACAACAGGACAGGAAAATGAAGGAAAAACATGGAAGGAGATAATAAGAGTGCTTAGAGAGTGCTGGGAGGAGGGAAGAGGAAAATATTCCGCCAGACGAAGGAAGACAGATGAGTCAGACTGATGTCACGGTTCTTGTTCAGTCTGAGTGGTAAGAAAGTGGAATGACTTCGATGAAGACGTCACGAAGACAGACAAACATACACAGCTTTTAGATATGGTAGAGCTAACGAAGCTAGGAGCCTGATCATGCCAAGTGGCGGGGCCAGGAGCTGAGACTCGTCCCCTGTAACCACATCTAGGTGAGTACATACATTTAGTTCAAAATTATTAACCATTTACTACAATCAAAACTAAGCGCTAAACCCGCAAGGGCCATACAGCATTAACCCTTTAAAGGATGTACCTCGACAAAAACTCTTGATCCATGGAACTGGAGTTACCTTCCCTTTCAATCAAAGCTCATTATTACCTTCAATTCTCCAGAAGTATGACCCTTAAGGATTTTCAGTTCCTCACCATGAATTAAAAAAAATAAGATGAAATACAAAGTCACGTGGCAAACACTGTGTTGAACCTGGTGGTGACTGTGTTGAACCTGGTGGTGACTGTGTTGAACCTGGTGGTGACTGTGTTGAACCTGGTGGTGACTGTGTTGAACCTGGTGGTGACTGTGTTGAACCTGGTGGTGACTGTGTTGAACCTGGTGGTGACTGTGTTGAACCTGGTGGTGACTGTGTTGAACCTGGTGGTGACTGTGTTGAACCTGGTGGTGACTGTGTTGAACCTGGTGGTGACTGTGTTGAACCTGGTGGTGACTGTGTTGAACCTGGTGGTGACTGTGTTGAACCTGGTGGTGACTGTGTTGAACCTGGTGGTGACTGTGTTGAACCTGGTGGTGACTGTTGAACCTGGTGGTGACTGTGTTGAACCTTGTGGTGACTGTGTTGAACCTGGTGGCAACTGTGTTGAACCTGGTGGTGACTGTTGAACCTGGTGGTGACTGTGTTGAACCTGGTGGTGACTGTGTTGAACCTGGTGGTGACTGTGTTGAACCTGGTGGTGACTGTGTTGAACCTGGTGGTGACTGTGTTGAACCTGGTGATGACTGTGTTGAACCTGGTGGTGACTGTGTTGAACCTGGTGGTGACTGTGTTGAACCTGGTGGTGACTGTTGAACCTGGTGGTGACTGTGTTGAACCTGGTGGTGACTGTGTTGAACCTGGTGGTGACTGTTGAACCTGGTGGTGACTGTGTTGAACCTGGTGGTGACTGTGTTGAACCTGGTGGTGACTGTGTTGAACCTGGTGGTGACTGTGTTGAACCTGGTGGTGACTGTGTTGAACCTGGTGGTGACTGTGTTGAACCTGGTGGTGACTGTGTTGAACCTGGTGGTGACTGTGTTGAACCTGGTGGTGACTGTGTTGAACCTGGTGGTGACTGTTGAACCTGGTGGTGACTGTGTTGAACCTGGTGGTGACTGTGTTGAACCTGGTGGTGACTGTGTTGAACCTGGTGGTGACTGTGTTGAACCTGGTGGTGACTGTGTTGAACCTGGTGGTGACTGTGTTGAACCTGGTGGTGACTGTGTTGAACCTGGTGGTGACTGTGTTGAACCTGGTGGTGACTGTGTTGAACCTGGTGGTGACTGTGTTGAACCTGGTGGTGACTGTGTTGAACCTGGTGGTGACTGGTTGAACCTGGTGGTGACTGTGTTGAACCTGGTGGTGACTGTGTTGAACCTGGTGGTGACTGTGTTGAACCTGGTGGTGACTGTTGAACCTGGTGGTGACTGTGTTGAACCTGGTGGTGACTGTGTTGAACCTGGTGATGACTGTGTTGAACCTGGTGGTGACTGTGTTGAAGCTGGTGGTGACTGTGTTGAACCTGGTGGTGACTGTTGAACCTGGTGGTGACTGTTGAACCTGGTGGTGACTGTTGAACCTGGTGGTGACTGTTGAACCTGGTGGTGACTGTTGAACCTGGTGGTGACTGTTGAACCTGGTGGTGACTGTTGAACCTGGTGGTGACTGTTGAACCTGGTGGTGACTGTTGAACCTGGTGGTGACTGTTGAACCTGGTGGTGACTGTTGAACCTGGTGGTGACTGTTGAACCTGGTGGTGACTGTTGAACCTGGTGGTGACTGTTGAACCTGATGGTGACTGTTGAACCTGGTGGTGACTGTTGAACCTGGTGGTGACTGTTGAACCTGGTGGTGACTGTTGAACCTGATGGTGACTGTTGAACCTGGTGGTGACTGTTGAACCTGGTTTATTAACCTCTTCTTTTTATTTACTAAATCAACAGGGGAGAGCTGGGCCTCGCGTACAAATATTGTTTCTCTATTGACTTATCAATTCTTGCTATCCTCTTTCCTCTCTGTCATACATGAAGTTGAAAAGCGGGGATAGGAGCTAGGTTTCCACCCCTCCCCGGTCTCGCTCTCTCTCTGATAGATGACATGCACTCACCATGGAGAGAAACTCCAAATGTTTTATCTCTGGCTAAAGTGGTAAGATGAATTCAAGCCGAGGTCAGACCTTTTGACTTTTCTTCCATCTTCTTCCTCTGGTTCCCCTCGCGTCCTCTTCTTTCCCTCCTCTTTTCAGCTTAATTCTGCTCTTTTCTTTCCCTTCTGCTACTTCTGCTCCTCTTATGCGTCCTCTCTGTTAATGCACAAGTCAGGTTACTGCCACTCTTCATTTGTCTATCTTCCTCACCTTCTCCATCTCAAAAAAAGTATACTCGTATTTATTCAAAACCTATCGAACAATATCTACCCAACATAAGAACATAAGAACATAAGAACATAAGAAATGAGGAACACTGCAGCAGGCCTGTTGGCCCATACTAGGCAGGTCCTTTACAATTCATCCCACTAACAAAACATTTGACCAACCCAATTTTCAATGCCACCCATGAAATAAGCTCTGATGTGTTAGGTAAGACACATATGCAACAGTTAGGTATCTTTATTTCGAAACGTTTCGCCTACACAGTAGGCTTCTTCAGTCGAGTACAGAAAAGTTGATAGAAGCAGAAGATACTTGAAGACGATGTAATCAGTCCCAACATCACGAGGCTATAATGTTAACCATAATGTTGCATGTTGGCCATGAAATTCTATTTTTCTCTCATTAAAGCAATGTATTTTTAGTGCAACAAAACATTATTAACAAATTACAGCAATAATTAAACAATTCCAGATGTTTCGGACTAGTTTCCACTAATTTTAGATTAAAATTACTATTTCATGTTCACTGGCCCGCCTCGGTGAGGTCTATGACTATTGGGCCAACCCAGCGTGACTAGTACAAAGGCAGACCTTCATTCATGAAACTCTAAACCTTGAACCAAACAAAAAAGAAATTCTTGTAAGAGTACTTCGGTATTTTTAGTGGTAGCAAGTTACCACTAAAAATGATGGGCATTTTTAGTGATAGCAAGCTACCAAGCACGTTGATAACCACCCACAAGGAGTGACGAGAAAGAGAAAATAGGTTATGTAAAGTGGATAGAATCCAGTTTGTGGTGGACAGACGTCAGAGTTTAGCTGTAAGGTCACGCTATCCAGAGACCAATGCCTATAACTTTTTCTTCACAGAGTGGAAACAGACTAAGCTTTTTAATTCAAGCATAGATACGTTTAAAGTTGAACAGAGTCCATTAACTGACAGAAAAAATGAATTAAAATTTCCTTGACTGAGTATAATGTTGACAGTCTAACTCCCTTGATGGAAGAACCTACATCTAGTTTTATTGACGGAGTTGAACTGTGGACAGAACCCATAAATCGGTAGTCATATTCCATGACTAAGTAAAACTGTGGACAGTGTTAATTCTCTCACTGAAAGAAACAGCCATTTTCCTTGAGGAGAATCTCTATACAGAGGACAAATATTAACTATTTTACTAAAGAAATCAGTCATATTACTTAACCTAATAAAGCCAATGATAAAAATCCAAATTCCCTTGAAAGAAACTAGCCATTATTCTTGTGTAGAACAATTCCTCGAATGAAACAATTATTTTCCTTGACCAATTATCATGGATACACCCCACAAGTTTGAAGAAAAAATTGTCTTTTGAGTAAAATATGGAGAACCAGCTCCCTTGAGAGAATGGAAATATAAACACAAATGCAGTATAACGTGATCCTTTATTGACAACGTTTCGCCCACACAGTGGGCTTTTTCAAGTCACACACGGATCCGTGTGTGACTTGAAAAAGCCCACTGTGTGGGTGAAACGTTGTCAATAAAGGATCACGTTATACTGCATTTGTGTTTATATTTCCATTGTGTCAGTATTTTATACCATTTATTTCCATCCCTTGAAAGAAATTATAGAGGCGCCATTATCCTTGACTCAACACTGTGTAACTGAAGTCAAATTCCTTCTAAAGATTTGGGCATTGTCATTGAGTAGATGAAACTACAGCCACTGTATATCCACTATGCGGGTAAGAGTATATCCACTATGCGGGTAAGAGTATATCCACGACGATATAAAATCTCAGCCAAATCTGAGGTCTGTAGTTATGACTGATAAATTAGACACATGTGCAACACTTGGGTATCGGTCCATCAGTCTTGAAAAGATTGATGGACTGGCCACATCGCTCAAGGCTGAGGGACTGATTATCTCAAACTCCTCCTGTTCTTCCCCGTTCTCCTTTGTTATGGACTGATGAAGCCACTGTGGCGAAACGTTTCCTTAATAAAGATACCCAAGCGTTGCACATGTGTCTAATTTATCAACTTGTCGGTTCTCTGAACCATTCATCCAGTTATAACTGAGCATAACTACAGACCTTAGTCATTTTCCAAGAGTAGAACTACAGACAAAAGTCCCTTACCTTCCTGAACAAAAACTAGACACTTTCTGTGACCGAGAAGTGTTAGCAGAGTCCATAAACTTCTTTGACAAAATATACTTAAGCCATTTTCTTTTAAGAAAACTGTGGAGATGGACCATCAATTTCCCTGACGAAAGAAACATACTGTACAATCCAACAGCAGCGAGTCAAACTCCCTTGATAATAGAAACTACATCTCATTTACTTCGCTGACTAGTTGTGTAACCTATGAGCAGCACGCCCCTCAACAAGAGGTGTCTTTATGCCAGCAAGGGGCCCCTATATCAAAAGAAAATCAACCTATCCTCATTTCCCTGGACTCCCCATTCCCTTCCATTTCTCCAAGCACTGTATGACCCCTAGGTATTTAGTGCTCTTGTGAATGAATGTGGATAATAAACAATTCCCTCGACAAAACCACAACCATTATCCTTGGCAGAGTAGAAATATGGACAAATTCCCTTGACAAATACACAAGCTTCTGTCTTTTATGTGCGGGTTATTTGTGTATCGTTCCAGTCACGGTATTGTGCCTTTTTGTTATTTATTCCCTTGACAAAACTCAACAGTCATTCCTCTTGGCAGAGCCTATAACATACATTTCAAGAGATGAGACTACTCCCATTCATTAAATATTTCTTCACTTGTCTTTTACGCCTTCCATTGTACTCACTAGTATTTTCTATTATTTCTCACTTTCAACCTAAAATCCCTTAATCTTTTAATAGGACATTTTCATATGCACTCCTCGCTTTCCCCACCTACCTTTGATATACCTTTGAAGAATTTCGAGAGTATATCTACTCTCTGAGCCCGGCCATAGGCCAGGCTCGTCTGGTGCTCGCCTGGTCAACCAGGCTGTTGCTGCTGGAGGCCCGCTGCCCCACATATCCATCACAGCCTGGTTGATCTGGCACCTGGTGAAGATACTTGTCTAGTTTCCTCTTGAAGGCTTCAACACTTGTTCCAGCAGTGTTTCTGATATCTTCCTAGTTCATACTGCCATCCTACATTTCCTGTATTCTACCTTAAATACGCAGTATATTTCCCCTCCACGTTTACTATATTTTTTAAACACTTATCCTCAACCATATTCTAAAAACTGAGTTATTAATCAGTAACTCATTAAACTACGATACGGGCGGAGATTGAATTCGCGGCTAGCGAGTCGTAAAATTCCAGACCAGCGCGTTAGCAATCGTATCATAACGATTTCGCGAGTCAGTAACTTATTATTTTGACACTCGTATCAATTCCTAAACTGTAATTGAATTATCGGCAATTATACTATACAATTATTGTTTTCTCAAATTTAACTAAGGAGTGACACAACGGATAAGGCTCAAGGTGCAGCCATATATTAATACTGTGACTCTAACTCTTCTCATACTCTACTTTTCATTTTAGTTATATTTACAGGGCAATGTGTAATTAAATAGGTAGCAAGACTTACCTTTAAACTCTTCTGGTCACATATACTACTCTCGTAAGCGGTTTCTGTTATTTTCACTCCTCCCCTAAGATATACATAGTCATACCCTTGCTCACTGAGATACACTGTCAACACGAACCTTGACTTATAGTTGCAGTATATAGCTGTAAATACGAAAATACTGAACTTCACATTACGTTTAACTTCTGGTAACTTACACAAATTAACAAGCTGAAAATAAGTTGTCCAATGATCGACAAATTATACCACATGTAGTATTATTCGTGCTAATTTTCAAGTGTAATATACTGTGATCAGATTCAGTAGTATGTATTTTGAAAAAAAAAAAAACGACTAAAATGAACTACTGATACAAACAAGTAAACCTTACTGCAAGGAAAGTCCTAATGGGTACAACTATAAAAAATAAGATTAATATTGGTAGGATAAAAGTTAGGCATTACAAAAATTATTTACTATTTAGAATATGACAGGCTGTAAGGTAATGTACATTGAAAAGTTGGTGGCCCGGTGGCCCGGTGGCTCGGTGGCCCGGTGGCCTGGTGGCCCGGTGGCTAAAGCTCCCGCTTCACACACGGAGGGCCCGGGGTCGATTCCCGGCGGGTGGAAACATTTCGACACGTTTCCTTACCCCTGTTGTCCTGTTCACCTAGCAGCAAATAGGTACCTGGGTGTTAGTCGACTGGTGTGGGTCGCATCCTGGGGGACAAGATTAAGGACCCCAATGGAAATAAGTTAGACAGTCCTCGATGACGCACTGACTTTCTTGGGTTATCCTGGGTGGCTAACCCTCCGGAGTTAAAAATCCGAACGAAATCTTATCTTATCTCTTATCTTATCTTATGCAGAATGAAATACTGAAACTGGTAAAAATTATAAGGCTAAATGTAGATAAAAATATTTTTAGCTCTAATGCAAAAAAAATTAAAGGTAATATTAAGGGGCTATGAAATATTTAACTGAACGAGAAAATATAGGCTTGGAGGGGTAAAAAACATATTGTATTAGACTGAAATAAAAAAAAGTATATTAACCTGAAAAAAAAAATTTATTACACTGAAAGAAAAAAATACAGTAAGCTGAAACAAATGCATGTGATACCATAAGAAAAAAAAAGTATTTTGCTGAAAAGGGAAAAAATATATTAGGCTAAAGGAAAAAAAAATATATATATATATATTAGACAAATGGAAAAAAGTATTAAACTGAGAGGAAGAAAATATATTAGGTTGAAAGGAAAAAAAATATTAGGCTGAAAAATAAAAATATATATTAGCCTGAAAGGGAAAAAAATATATTAGGCTGAAAAGGAAAAAATATATTAGGCTGAAAGGGAAAATATATTAGGGTGAATAGGAATATGTATATATATATATATATAATATATATATATATATATATATATATATATATATTATATATATATATATATATATATATATATATACATATATATATATATATATATATATATTAGGCTGAAAAAAATATATCAACGAAAAAAAACTAACCTGAAAGGAAAGCATATTTTATGTTATTTAGGCTGGAAGGAAAAAATAAGGCAAAAAAAATCATTAAGTTTGAAAATAAACAGTATTTGAAAAACATAAATGTGCCTCAAGTTGCCATTATAAACATTAAAAATTCTGTTTTAAGATGTTCAACATCTTAACTGTAAAATTTTATGTTTGTTATACTAGCAAGTCTAACTATGCTCCTGGCAGAGCAGATATAAAAGCAAGACTCTGGCTAGCTTCACGAGGCAGAGTAGATATACAACCAAGTGTCGTGCTATCTTGCTGAGAGCTGGCAAGAAACCTTCCTAGAAAGGAAATAAGAAGAGTTAAAATTTATCTTACACAGTATTAACTTCAGTTGCTTTTAGAGCCTTCAGTAAATCGTAAGAATCAGTATTAAGTAGTTGGGTCTTGTTCCATAATAAGAAAAACAAATTATACCTATTCGGCATGACATGTAATACTGGCCTTAAAGCCTATCGACTACACGTAACCTGTTCACCAGTAGTTAAATTACTTTAAACCCTAGAACAGTAATTAAGTAAACAGTAAATATACAGGACATACACCTCACACTGTATGTGGCACATGCGCTAACACGTATGGAGTATATATTAAAGATATAATCTCAAAAAACGTATTATTTAGGACACCGTCCAAAAATCATACATCCGGAAATTTACGTACGTAAACGCATCAGAAACTAACAATGAAATTTGAAGATGGTTTGAAAATCGAGGCTGAATCCTAGTAGCCACCCATCCCCTCCCCCCACCCATCCGGTTACTGGCCATACCAAACCTGACTCGCCAAGGTAAAGCACATCTCGACCATATTCATTCGTAAATACATAGCTCGCAGTGTCTTGGCACTCGTCGAGCGTGCTAATGACACCCTTTCGAGCGTGCTAATGACACCCTTTCGAGCGTGCTAATGACACCCTTTCGAGCGTGCTAATGACACCCTTTCGAGCGTGCTAATGACACCCTTTCGAGCGTGCTAATGACACCCTTTCGAACGTGCTAATGACACCCTTTCGAGCGTGCTAATGACACCCTTTCGAGCGAGCTAATGACACCCTTTCGAGCGTGCTAATGACACCCTTTCGAGCGTGCTAATGACACCCTTTCGAGCGTGCTAATGACACCCTTTCGAGCGTGCTAATGACACCCTTTCGAGCGTGCTAATGACACCCTTTCGAGCGTGCTAATGACACCCTTTCGAGCGTGCTAATGACACCCTTTCGAGCGTGCTAATGACACCCTTTCGAGCGTGCTAATGACACCCTTTCGAGCGTGCTAATGACACCCTTTCGAGCGTGCTAATGACACCCTTTCGAGCGTGCTAATGACACCCTTTCGAGCGTGCTAATGACACCCTTTCGAGCGTGCTAATGACACCCTTTCGAGCGTGCTAATGACACCCTTTCGAGCGTGCTAATGACACCCTTTCGAGCGTGCTAATGACACCCTTTCGAGCGTGCTAATGACACCCTTTCGAGCGTGCTAATGACACCCTTTCGAGCGTGCTAATGACACCCTTTCGAGCGTGCTAATGACACCCTTTCGAGCGTGCTAATGACACCCTTTCGAGCGTGCTAATGACACCCTTTCGAGCGTGCTAATGACACCCTTTCGAGCGTGCTAATGACACCCTTTCGAGCGTGCTAATGACACCCTTTCGAGCGTGCTAATGACACCCTTTCGAGCGTGCTAATGACACCCTTTCGAGCGCGCTAATGACACCCTTTCGAGCGTGCTAATGACACCCTTTCGAGCGTGCTAATGACACCCTTTCGAGCGTGCTAATGACACCCTTTCGAGCGTGCTAATGACACCCTTTCGAGCGTGCTAATGACACCCTTTCGAGCGTGCTAATGACACCCTTTCGAGCGTGCTAATGACACCCTTTCGAGCGTGCTAATGGCACCCTTCGAACGTATTAATGACACCCTTTAAGCGTGTTAATGACACCCTTTGAGCGTGTTAATGACACCCTTTGAGCGTGTTAATGACACCCTTTGAACGTATTAATGACACCCTTTGAGTGTGTTAATGACACCCTTTGAGCGTGTTAATGACACCCTTTGAACGTGTTAATGACACCCTTTGAGCGTGTTAATGACACCCTTTGAACGTGTTAATGACACCCTTTGAGCGTGTTAATGACACCCTTTGAACGTGTTAATGACACCCTTTGAACGTATTAATGACACCCTTTGAGCGTGTTAATGACACCCTTTGAGCGTGTTAATGACACCCTTTGAACGTGTTAATGACACCCTTTGAGCGTGTTAATGACACCCTTTGAACGTGTTAATGACACCCTTTGAACGTGATAATGACACCCTTTGAGCGTGTTAATGACACCCTTTGAGCGTGTTAATGACACCCTTTGAACGTGTTAATGACACCCTTTGAACGTGTTAATGACACCTTTCGAGCGTGTTAATGACACCCTTTCGAGCGTGCTAATGGCACCCTTCGAACGTATTAATGACACCCTTTAAGCGTGCTAATGGCACCCTTTGAGCGTGTTAATGACACCTTTCGAGCGTACAAATAATGACACGCTGCCAACGTGCAAATATTTGACACACTGCAATGACTCTTTCTCTTAAGCACACTCTATTAACTCATTAGGGAGCACTAAACTCGTAGGGCTTACACAACGCCTGGAGGATCAATCAGGTTCAATCCGAGAAACAGGAAATCGGGAACAAATCCTTGGATCAAGAGTCCTTTACCAGCATCAAGGTCTTCCAAACCCACTATGGTCCATAATAATGGTAGGCACGTCATGGGGCAGCGCTAAACCCGTATGGGGGTTAAAAACTGCACGGGAAACACTATCGTTTGTTGACAGCGGAGAGCAGCTCAGTCCTTGGATCAAGAGCCTTTCACCGTCGGCAAGACATCAGTATAAAGGATGACAGAAAACTAAAAAAATTATGACCAAAACAATCCTAGTCATATATTATTTAAATTAATTCAATCCTAGTCACATTTCAAATAATAATATCACTATGCACTAAACCCGCCGTAATAAATACCTAGAAATTGGACAATGTAGCTGTTAAGAATTACCGTCTGGGTCTGCCACTTCCCTGGAATAAAAAACATTCATGGGTTTTGCTAACTTAGGTTCGATCTGATAAAAATCAATATACATCAATAATTCACACATATATGTCAGGTCTACAGCTTCACGTACATCCTACACTGACTATACTATCACGTCAAAGCGTTGATGAACGTAAATAACCAGGTAACGACCCCAAAAATGGGAAAAAAAAATGTATTTACCAGAGGCACGAGCACCCACACTCTACGTCGTCTTGAGCTTCACTGATGCTGCAGTTTTCCCGCGTAGTTTGACTTCCCTCCCCCCACGCGTGCTCTGATTGGCTAATCCAGTAATGCAACTACTGCTGATTGGCTGGTTGGTTTTGGTATTCGATACCTTGACGTCATAAATTGAATGTGGATTCTAATTGGCTGCGCCTTCGCGCCAGTGAATCAAACTTGAGTTCTCATTGGCTCTGCCCAGAACCATGAAAATGTATAGCTTAACGCTGGTGAAGGATTTCTGATCCAGGGAATTTTTGATACCTTCCCTTCCCTCGGATTATACCTGATTACCACTGAGGGATTTTATATACCATGTTTATGAATTTATTTTAAGGCCTACTTCGGGTATTAAAGTACGTATATATATATATATATATATATATATATATATATATATATATGCTCATCCTCTCAATCCACGTTCATTTGTAACTTGATAAAGCCCACTAGGAGCGAAACGTCGTCGAAAAAGAATATCTTTACACTCCAATTTGTGCTTGTTTCCATCACCAGACGGAGCTGTCACTTGTGACTTACTGGTTATCAGTAGAAGAAATTAAAAGCCCAATACGGACTGACGGTCATACAGCATTACACACAACCCCCCCCCCCCTTGATACATTGAACGTCTGAATCTCTTGTTTCTCACTGAACAAATGGAAAACAGGAATAAATAAATGGGATATAAATACCGCTCTGAAAATATCTAACCCGGACAGAACTCGCAGCAATGGATTCAAGTTGGAGAAATTTAGATTTAGAGGGGATATAGGGAAGTACGTATTGGTTTGGCTATAGAGTTGTAACTTAGTGGAAGAAACTCCGAGGTAGTGCCATTGAGGTGAAAACTTCGGGATGTTTTAAATATAGGTAGGTAAAAAAACGTCACGGAGCGAATTTAGATTAATTTAAAATAGTATAGATTAAGTTAGGTTAGATTAAAATTAGCTTAAGTTAGGTTAGTTTAAAATTAGGTTATGTTAGTTTAAAATTAGGTTAAGTTTGGTTAGTTTAAAATTAGATTAAGTTGGGTTAGTTTAAAATTAGGTTAAGTTAGGTTAGCTTAAAATTAGGTTAAGTTAGGTTAGTTTAAAATTAGGTTAAGTTGGGTTAGTTTAAAATTAGGTTAAGTTAGGTTAGTTTAAATTTAGGTTAAGTTAGGTTAGTTTAAAATTAGGTTAAGTTAGGTTAGCTTAAAATTAAGTTAAGTTAGGTTAGTTTAATTTAGGTTAGTTAAGTTAGTTTACAATTAAGTTAAGTTAGGTTAGTTTAAAATTTGGTTAAGTAGCTTAGTTTCATTTAGATTAGGTTAGATTAGGTTATGATAATTAGATTAGATTAGGTTAGGTTCACTGACACTGTGTCCGACCACAAACAATTTATGACTATCACCTAGACTGGACCCAGCTACGGGTGTTTCCCTGACCGTTCTCAGATGGCGTGCAAATACACACTTATCTTCACTTGCAACTGTCTTAATAGGCTCTCTGGACACTTTTTGTGTGTTGAGCTGTTGGAGGGTGTTGGTGGGGGGGTAATGAAGAGGGGGAGGGGGATTGAAGAGGGGGAGGGGGAATTTAAGAGGGGGAGGGGGAAGGGATGTTTGGGATGGCGTGCCGAAAATAAAGATACCGGTAGCACGAAGTCTTTTATTACGATGTTACACAAAAGGCTGATCTTTATTAAGTATACCGGAATCAGCAAATACACAGTGTAATAAGGTTGAGATTAGGATCAGAAAGATAGGTCAGCGCTCAAACGTGAGATTACGTACTGACAGGCTTATTGGGTCTCGCACATAGTATTTTTATTCTACTAATCATAGACAATGTGGGCAGTGGGTTTAGCTAACATATACTGTACATTACATTGTGTTCACTGGTAAGGCGGATCTTGGCTGCTTCTAAAATTCTGTATCTGGTTCTGTCATTGTGATTCTGTGACTGTTGTGCTCTCCCTAAGTATAAAATGTGAAAATGTACGGTGCGACGCACCACGCATGCGTTATTGGTGTTATCCATCCTGCAGGTATTTTGGAGTCCGTGATGGAGTATCTCAAGGTCTCGGCCGGTCTCCCCGACGTGGAATTGATCGCATCTCGGTCTAGGGCTTCCGGTAACCTATATTGATAGTTTTGGTGGCATGGACTCCCACCATAACTATCACATGGTCGTGGGTTGCTAACATGGATGTGGTTTGCCACTTCTATGTTGGCTTCGGGGAGTATTGTTACGATGATGATGGCAGTCTGCCCTGTGGACAGGTCCAGTTGCCTATCAAAATTGTTATCCTCCTCGAGCGCTGACGTTGTGTCCACAAGTGTGATATATGGTGGGGAAATGGGGGAAGCGAATACTGCTCAATATAATTTTTTTAATATTTTCAAAGACATTCGTCAATGCAAATTAGCAGGGCTCGTAGGAAGACAGTTTCCGTTCCACCCAGCATGGTTCTGAGGTCATGATGAGAAGTAGTGTACCTGGCCTGCCATATATAACATAAGAATAGTCGAGCCCCCTACCCATGTTAGGCAGATTGAAGAACTGAAACACTTATGCAACATATGGGAATCTTTATTAAAGAAACGTTTCGCCACACAGTGACTTCATTAGTCTTTGTATAAGACTGATGAAGTCACTGTGTGGCGAAACATTTCTTCAGTAAAAATTCCCATATGTTGCATAAGTGTCTTAATTCTTCAACTTGGTTTTCAAAACCATTCATCACATGTTAGGCAGGTCCAACTCACACTCACCCACACCCACTCATGTACCTGTCTATAATATTTTTGAGGCTTCCCTAATTTTTAAAGCTGTGTGTACTTTGTGTCCAAGAATATCTTCCTCCGTCAGAATTTGTAACGATGAGCGTTCCAGCTCTCAACATTACCTCTGACCTCACATATGCCTGACCTCACTTTTGACCTTTGACCTGTGTTTCTCCGAGCCTGACCTCGGGACGCTCATGTGCTTTATAAGGCAGCGAATTTTTAATTGTTTAGTGATAAGCACCATCATGGTGGTATGCCACTCCTCTAGCACCATCATGGTGGCATGCCACTCCTCTAGCACCATCATGGTGGCATGCCACTTCTCCAGCACCATCATGGTAGTATGCCACTCCTCTAGCACCATCATGGTGGCATGCCACTCCTCTAGCACCATCATGGTGGCATGCCACTCTTCTTGCACTATCATGGTGGCATGCCGCTCCTCTAGCACCATCATGGTGGCATGCCACTCCTCTAGCACTATCTTGGTGGCATGCCACTCCTCTAGCACCATCATGGTGGCATACCACTCTTCTTGCACCATCATGGTGGCATGCCACTCCTCTAGCACCATCTTGGTGGCATGCCACTCCTCTAGCACCATCATGGTGGCATGCCACTCCTCTAGCACCATCATAGTGGCATGCCACTCCTCTAGCACCATCATAGTGGCACGCCACTCCTCTAGCACCATCATGGTGGCATACCACTCTTCTTGCACCATCATGGTGGCATGCCACTCCTCTAGCACCATCTTGGTGGCAT
>NC_069439.1:8890626-8901028 GCF_026875155.1 Cherax quadricarinatus
TTCTCTCGCCAAAGTGTGGTTTTTTCTTGCTTCTGGCTGGTTTTTATTGCCTCTCGAAGGTTTTTCTTGCCTCTGGCTGGTTTTTCTTGCCTCTGGATGGTTTTTCTTCGCCTCTGGATGGGTTTTCTTGCCTCTGGATGGTTTTTTCTTGCCTCTGGATGGTTTTTCTTGCCTCTGGCTGGTTTTTCTTGCCTCTGGATGGTTTTTTCTTGCCTCTGGATGGGTTTTCTTGCCTCTGGATGGGTTTTCTTGCCTCTGGATGGTTTTTCTTGCCTCTGGATGGTTTTTCTTGCCTCTGGATGAGTTTTCTTGCCTCTGGATGGTTTTTCTTGCCTCTGATGGTTTTTTCTTGCCTCTGAATGGTTTTTCTTGCCTCTGGATGGTTTTTCTTGCTTCTGGATGGTTTTTCTTGTCTCTGGATGGTTTTTCTTGCCTTTCAATGGTTTTTCTTGCGTCTTGATATTTTTTCTTGCCTCTGGATGATTTTTCTTGCCTCTGGATGGTTTTTCTTGCCTCTGGATGATTTTTCTTGCCTCTGGATGGTTTTTCTTGCCTCTGGATGGTTTTTCTTGCCTCTGGATGGCTTTTCTTGCCTCTGGATGGTTTTCTTGCCTCTGGATGGTTTTTTCTTGCCTCTGGATGGTTTTTCTTGCCTCTGAATGGTTTTTCTTGCCTCTGGATGGTTTTTCTTGCTTCTGGATGGTTTTTCTTGTCTCTGGATGGTTTTTCTTGCCTTTCAATGGTTTTTCTTGCGTCTTGATGGTTTTTCTTGCGTCTTGATGGTTTTTCTTGCCTCTGGATGGTTTTTCTTGCGTCTTGATGGTTTGTTTTGCGTCTTGATGGTTTCTTTTGGTCTTGATGGGTTCTTCTTTTGCGTCTTGATGGGTCTTCTTTTGCGTCTTGATGGGTCTTCTTTTGCGTCTTGATGGGTTTCTTTTGCGTCTTGATGGGTCTTCTTTTACGTCTTGATGGTCTTCTTTTACGTCTTGATGGGTCTTCTTTTGCGTCTTGATGGGTCTTCTTTTACGTCTTGATGGGTCTTCTTTTGCGTCTTGATGGGTCTTCTTTTTACGTCTTGATGGGTCTTCTTTTACGTCTTGATGGGTCCTTCTTTTTACGTCTTGATGGGTCTTCTTTTGCGTCTTGATGGTCTTCTTTTACGTCTTGATGGTCTTCTTTAGCGTCTTGATGGTTTCTTTTGCGTCTTGATGGGTCTTCTTTTGCGTCTTGATGGGTCTTCTTTTGCGTCTTGATGGGTCTTCTTTTGCGTCTTGATGGTCTTCTTTTTGCGTCTTGATGGTTTCTTTTGCGTCTTGATGGGTCTTCTTTGCGTCTTGATGGGTCTTCTTTTGCGTCTTGATGGGTCTTCTTTTGCGTCTTGATGGTTTCTTTTGCGTCTTGATGGGTCTTCTTTTGCGTATTGATGGTTTCTTTTGCGTCTTGATGGTTTCTTTTGCGTCTTGATGGTTTCTTTTGCGTCTTGATGGGTCTTCTTGGAGAAATGTTTCCTAGATAATAGAAAAAGTATTTCCTGAACATTACTAAAAAGTTGATGAGTCTTTATAAAGAACACTTGAACACTGACACTGAGGTTCAGAACACTTGAACACTGACACTGAGGTTCAGAACACTTGAACACTGACACTGAGGTTCAGAACACTTGAACACTGACACTGAGGTTCAGAACACTTGAACACTGACACTGAGGTTCAGAACACTTGAACACTGACACTGAGTTCAGAACACTTGAACACTGACACTGAGGTTCAGAACACTTGAACCTGACACTGAGGTTCAGAACACTTGAACACTGACACTGAGGTTCAGAACACTTGAACACTGACACTGAGGTTCAGAACACTTGAACACTGACACTGAGGTTCAGAACACTTGAACACTGACACTGAGGTTCAGAACACTTGAACACCGACACTGAGGTTCAGAACACTTGAACACTGACACTGGGGTTCAGAACACTTGAACAACCCAACTGAGGTTCAGAACACTTGAACAACCGACACTGAGGTTCAGAACACTTGAACACTGACACTGGGGTTCAGAACACTTGAACACTGACACTGAGGTTCAGAACATTTGAACACTGACACTGAGGTTCAGAACACTTGAACACTGACACTGAGGTTTTAGAAAAACTTGAACACTGACACTGAGGTTCAGAACATTTGAACATGACACTGAGGTTCAGAACAAATTTAACATGACATTGGGGGTTCAGAACACTTGAACACTGACACTGAGGTTCAGAACACTTGAACACTGACACTGAGGTTCAGAAACACTTGAACACTGACACTGGGGTTCAGAACACTTGAACATGACACTGAGGGTTTAGAAACATTTGAACACTGACAACTGTGGTTTAGAACACTTGAACACTGACACTGGGGTTCAGAACACTTGAACACTGACACTGAGGTTCAGAACACTTGAACACTGACACTGAGGTTCAGAACACTTGAACACTGACACTGAGGTTTCAGAACACTTGAACACTGACACTGAGGTTCAGAACACTTGACACTGACACTGAGGTTCAGAACACTTGAACACTGACACTGAGGTTAGAACACTTGAACACTGACACTGAGGTTCAGAACACTTGAACACTGACACTGGGGTTCAGAACACTTGACACTGGGCCGGGGGTTCAGAACACTTGAACACTGACACTGAGGTTTTAGAACACTTGAACACTGACACTGGGGTTCAGAACACTTGAACATGACACTGAGGTTCAGAACACTTGAAAAACTGACACTGAGGTTCAGACACTTGAACACTGGGCACTGGGTTCAGAACACTTGAACACTGACACTGAGGTTCAGAAAACTTGAAAAACTGACACTGAGGTTCAGAACACTTGAACACTGACACTGGGGTTCAGAACACTTGAACACGACACTGAGGTTCAGAACACTTGAACACTGACACTGAGGTTCAGGGAACCCCTTGAACACTGACACTGGGGTTCAGAACACTTGAACACTGACACTGAGGTTCAGAACACTTGAACACTGACACTGAGGTTCAGAACACTTGAACCCCTGACACTGAGGTTCAGAACACTTGAACACTGACCTGAGGTTCAGAACACTTGAACACTGGGCACTGAGGTTCCAGAAAAACTTGAACACTGACACTGAGGTTCAGAACACTTGAACACTGACACTGAGGTTCAGAACACTTGAACACTGACATGAGGTTCAGAACACTTGAAAAACTGCACTGAGGTTCAGAACACTTGAACACTGACCTGAGGTTCAGAACACTTGAACACTGACACTGAGGTTTAGAACACTTGAACACTGACACTGAGGTTCAGAAAACTTGAACCTGACACTGGTTCAGAACACTTGAACACTGCACTGAGGTTCAGAACACTTGAACACTGACACTGAGGTTCAGAACACTGAACACTGACACTGAGGTTCAGAACACTTGAACACTGACACTGAGGTTCAGAACATTTGAACATGACACTGAGGTTTTAGAACACTTGAACACTGACACTGGGGTTCAGAACACTTGAACACTGACACTGGGGGTTCAGAACACTTGAACACTGACACTGGGTTCAGAACACTTGAACACTGACACTGGGGTTCAGAACACTTGAACACTGACACTGAGGTTCAGAACACTTGAACACTGACACTGAGGTTCAGAACACTTGAACACTGACACTGGGGGTTTAGAACACTTGAACATGACACTGAGGTTCAGAACACTTGAACACTGACACTGAGGTTCAGAACACTTGAACACTGACACTGGGGTTCAGAACACTTGAACACTGGGCACTGGGTTCAGAACACTTGAACACTGACACTGAGGTTCAGAACACTTGAACACTGACACTGGGTTCAGAACACTTGAACACTGCACTGAGGTTCAGAACACTTGAACCCTGACACTGAGGTTTAGAACACTTGAACACTGACACTGAGGTTTAGAACACTTGAACACTGACACTGAGGTTCAGAAACACTTGAACATGACACTGGGGTCAGAACACTTGAACACTGACACTGAGGTTCGAACACTTGAACACTGACACTGAGGTTCAGAACACTTGAACACTGACACTGGGGTCAGAACACTTGAACACTGACACTGAGGTTCAGAACACTTGAACACTGAAACTGAGGTTCAGAACCCCTTGAACACTGACACTGGGGTTCAGAACACTTGAACACTGACACTGAGGTTCAGAAAAACTTGAACACTGACACTGAGGTTCAGAAAAACTTGAAAAACTGACACTGGGGTTCAGAACACTTTAACACTGACACTGAGGTTCGAACACTTGAACACTGACACTGAGGTTCAGAACACTTGAACACTGACACTGGGGTTCAGAACACTTGAACACTGACACTGAGGTTCAGAACACTTGAACATGACACTGAGGTTCAGAACCCTTGAACACTGACACTGGGGTTCAAGAACACTTGAACACTGACACTGAGGTTCAGAACACTTGAACACTGACATGAGGTTCAGAAACACTTGAACACTTACACTGAGGTTCAGAACACTTGAAACACTGACACTGAGGTTCAGAACACTTGAACACTGACACTGAGGTTCAGAACACCTGAACACTGACACTGAGGTTCAGAACACTTGAAACCTGACACTGAGGTTCAGAACACTTGAACACTGACACTGAGGTTCAGAACACTTGAACATGGGCACTGAGGTTCAGAACATTTGAACACTGACACTGAGGTTCAGAACACTTGAACACTGACACTGAGGTTCAGAACACTTGAACACTGACACTGAGGTTCAGAACATTTGAACACTGACACTGAGGTTCAGAAACACTTGAACACTGACATGGGGTTCAGAACACTTGAAAACTGACACTGAGGTTCAGAACACTTGAACACTGACACTGAGGTTCAGAACACTTGAACACTGACACTGGGGTTCAGAACACTTGAACACTGACACTGAGGTTCAGAACACTTGAACACTGACACTGAGGTTCAGAACACTTGAACACTGACACTGGGGTTCAGAACACTTGAACACCAGTGTCAGTGTCAGCGTCTTGATGGTTTTTCTTGCCTCTGGATGGTTTTTCTTGCGTCTTGATGGTTTGTTTTGCGTCTTGATGGTTTCTTTTGCGTCTTGATGGGTCTTCTTTTGCGTCTTGATGGGTCTTCTTTTGCGTCTTGATGGGTCTTTTGCGTCTTGATGGGTCTTCTTTTGCGTCTTGATGGGTCTTCTTTTGCGTCTTGATGGGTCTTCTTTTACGTCTTGATGGGTCTTCTTTTACGTCTTGATGGGTCTTCTTTTGCGTCTTGATGGGTCTTCTTTTACGTCTTGATGGGTCTTCTTTTGCGTCTTGATGGGTTCTTCTTTTACGTCTTGATGGGGCTTCTTTTACGTCTTGATGGGTCTTCTTTTACGTCTTGATGGGTCTTCTTTTGCGTCTTGATGGGTCTTCTTTTACGTCTTGATGGGTCTTCTTTTGCGTCTTGATGGGTCTTCTTTTGCGTCTTGATGGGTCTTCTTTTGCGTCTTGATGGGTCTTCTTTTGCGTCTTGATGGGTCTTCTTTTGCGTCTTGATGGTTTCTTTTGCGTCTTGATGGGTCTTCTTTTGCGTCTTGATGGGTCTTCTTTTGCGTCTTGATGGGTCTTCTTTTGCGTCTTGATGGTTTCTTTTGCGTCTTGATGGGTCTTCTTTTGCGTCTTGATGGTTTCTTTTGCGTCTTGATGGTTTCTTTTGCGTCTTGATGGTTTCTTTTGCGTCTTGATGGGTCTTCTTGGAGAAATGTTTCCTAGATAATAGAAAAAGTATTTCCTGAACATTACTAAAAAGTTGATGAGTCTTTATAAAGAAAAACTTGAAACACTGACACTGAGGTTCAGAACACTTGAACACTGACACTGAGGTTCAGAACACTTGAACACTGACACTGAGGTTCAGAACACTTGAACACTGACACTGAGGTTCAGAACACTTGAACACTGACACTGAGGTTCAGAACACTTGAACACTGACACTGAGGTTCAGAACACTTGAACACTGACACTGAGGTTCAGAACACCCTTTAAAAACTGACACTGAGGTTCAGAACACTTGAACACTGACACTGAAGTTCAGAACACTTGAACACTGACACTGAGGTTCAGAACACTTGAAAAACTGACACTGAGGTTCAGAACACTTGAACACCGACACTGAGGTTCAGAACACTTGAACATGACCACTGGGGGGTTTAGAACACTTGAACACCGACACTGAGGTTCAGAACACTTGAGCACCGACACTGAGGTTCAGAACACTTGAACACCGACACTGAGGTTCAGAACACTTGAACACTGACACTGGGGTTCAGAACACTTGAACACTGACACTGGGGTTCAGAACACTTGAACACCGACACTGAGGTTCAGAACACTTGAACACGACACTGAGGTTCAGAACACTTGAAAACTGGGCACTGGGGTTCAGAACACTTGAACACTGACACTGAGGTCAGACATTTGAACACTGACACTGAGGGTTCAGAACACTTGAACACTGACACTGAGGTTCAAACTTGAACATGACACTGAGGTTCAGAACATTTGAAAAACTGACACTGAGGTTCAGAACACTTGAACACTGACATTGGGGTTCAGAACACTTGAACACTGACACTGAGGTTCAGAACACTTGAACATGACACTGAGGTTCAGAACACTTGAACATGACACTGGGGTTCAGAACACTTGAAAAACTGACACTGAGGTTCAGAACACTTGAACACTGACACTGAGGTTTTAAGAACACTTGAACACTGACACTGGGGTTCAGAAAACTTGAAACACTGACACTGAGGTTCAGAAAACTTGAACACTGACACTGAGGTTCAGAACACTTGAACACTGACACTGAGGTTCAGGGAAACCCTTGAACACTGACACTGAGGTTCAGAACACCCTTTAACACTGACACTGAGGTTCAGAAACACTTGAACACTGACACTGAGGGTTTAGAACACTTGAACACTGACACTGAGGTTCAGAACACTTGAACACTGACACTGGGGTTCAGAACACTTGAACACTGACACTGAGGTTCAGAACACTTGAACACTGACACTGAGGTTCAGAACACTTGAACACTGACACTGGGGTTCAGAACACTTGAACACTGACACTGAGGTTCAGAACACTTGAACACTGACACTGAGGTTCAGAACACTTGAACACTGGGCACTGGGGTCAGAAACACTTGAACACTGACACTGAGGTTCAGAACACTTGAACACTGACACTGAGGTTCAGAACACTTGAACACTGACACTGGGGTCAGAACACTTGAACACTGACACTGAGGTTCAGAACACTTGAACACTGACACTGAGGTTCAGAACACTTGAACACTGACACTGGGGTTCAGAACACTTGAACACTGACACTGAGGTTCAGAAACACTTGAACACTGACACTGAGGTTCAGAACACTTGAACACTGACACTGAGGTTCAGAACACTTGAACACATGACACTGAGGTTTTAGAAACTTGAACACTGACACTGAGGTTCAGAAAAACTTGAAAAACTGACACTGAGGTTCAGAACACTTGAACACTGACACTGAGGTTCAGAAACACTTGAAACACTGACACTGAGGTTCAGAACACTTGAACACTGACACTGAGGTTCAGAACACTTGAACACTGACCCCTGAGGTTCAGAACACTTGAACACTGACACTGAGGTTCAGAACACTTGAACCTGACACTGAGGTTCAGAACACTTGAACACTGACACTGAGGTTCAGAACACTTGAAAACTGACACTGAGGTTCAGAACACTTGAACACTGACACTGAGGTTCAGAACATTTGAAAACTGACACTGAGGTTCAGAACCTTGAACACTGACACTGGGGTTCAGAAAAACTTGAACACTGACACTGGGGGTTCAGAACACTTGAAAAACTGGGCACTGAGGTTCAGAACACTTGAACACTGACACTGAGGTTCAGAACACTTGAACACTGACACTGAGGGTTCAGGACACTTGAACACTGACACTGGGTTCAGAACACTTGAACACTGACACTGAGGTTCAGAACACTTGAACACTGACACTGAGGTTCAGAACACTTGAACACTGACACTGAGGTTCAGAACACTTGAACACTGACACTGAGGTTCAGAACACTTGAACACTGACCTGAAGGTTCAGAACACTTGAACACTGACACAGGTTCAGAAAAACTTGAACACTGACACTGGGGTTCAGAACACTTGAACACTGACATGAGGTTCAGAACACTTGAACACTGACACTGAGGTTCAGAAACTTGAACACTGACACTGGGGTTCAGAACACTTGAACACTGACACTGAGGTTCAGAACACTTGAACACTGGGCACTGAGGTTCAGAACACTTGAACAATGACACTGAGGTTCGAACACTTGAACACTGACACTGAGGTTCAGAACACTGAACATGACACTGGGGTTCAGAAAACTTGAACACTGACACTGAGGTTCAGAAACACTTGAACACTGACACTGAGGTTCAGAACACTTGAACACTGACACTGGGGTTCAGAACACTTGAACACTGACACTGAGGTTCAGAACACTTGAACACTGACACTGAGGTTCAGAACACTTGAACACTGACACTGGGGTTCAGAACACTTGAACACTGACACTGAGGTTCAGAACACTTGAACACTGACACTGAGGTTCAGAACACTTGAACACTGACACTGGGGTTCGAACACTTGAACACTGGACACTGAGGTTCAGAACCCCTTTAACACTGACCAATGAGGTTCAGAACCCTTGGGAACATGACACTGAGGTTCAGAACACTTGAACACTGACACTGAGGTTCAGAACACTTGAACACTGACACTGAGGTTCAGAACACTTGAACACTGACACTGAGGTTCAGAACATTTGAACACTGGACACTGAGGTTCAGAACACTTGAACCCCTGACACTGAGGGTTCAGAACACTTGAACACTGACACTGAGGTTCAGAACACTTGAACATGACACTGAGGTTCAGAACACTTGAACACTGACACTGAGGTTCAGAAAAACTTGAACACTGACACTGAGGTTCAGAACATTTGAACACTGACACTGAGGTTCAGAACACTTGAACACTGGACACTGAGGTTCAGAACACTTGAAACACTGACACTGAGGTTCAGAACACTTGAACACTGACACTGAGGTTCAGAACACTTGAACACTGACACTGAGGTTCAGACACTTGAACACCCGACACGGAGGTTCAGAACACTTGAACACTGGCACTGAGGTTCAGAACACTTGAACACTGACACTGGGGTTCAGAACACTTGAACACTGACACTGAGGTTCAGAACACTTGAACACTGACACTGATGTTCAGAACACTTGAACACCGACACTGAGGTTCAGAACACTTGAACACTGACACTGAGGTTCAGAACACTTGAACACCGACACTGAGGTTCTGAACACTTGAACACTGACACTGAGGTTCAGAACACTTGAACACCGACACTGAGGTTCAGAACACTTGAACACTGGGGCACTGAGGTTCAGAACACTTGAACCCGACACTGAGGTTCAGAACACTTGAACTGACACTGAGGTTCAGAACACTTGAACACCCCACAACTGAGGTTCAGAACTCTTGAACACTGACACTGAGGTTCAGAACACTTGAACACCGACACTGAGGTTCAGAACACTTGAACACTGACACTGAGGTTTAGAACACTTGAACACCGGGCACTGAGGTTCAGAACACTTGAACACTGACACTGAGGTTCAGGGAAAACTTGAACACTGACACTGAGGTTCAGAACACTTGAACACTGACACTGGGTTCAGAACACTTGAACACTGACACTGAGGTTCAGAACACTTGAACACTGAACTGAGGTTCAGAACACTTGAACACTGACACTGAGGTTCAGAACACTTGAACACTGACACTGAGGTTCAGAACACTTGAACACTGACACTGAGGTTCAGAACACTTGAACACTGACACTGAGGTTCATTCCTCAGCTGAACATGAGTAATTTGAGAGGGAAAGGACGGGAGAGGGAAGAATGAGTGGGGAGGGAGTATCAGGTGAGGAAGAATGGGGGAGGGGAATGAGGGGGGGGGAATGAGGGGAGGGGGAAGGAATGATGAAGGAAAAGAATGAGGGGGGGGAAAAATGGAAAAAAGGGGGAAGAATGAGGGGGTTTGGGAAGATGAGGGTGGGGAAGAATTAGGGAGGGAGGAAAAAATGAGGGAAAGGGGGAATTAATGAGGGAGGGCGGAAGAATGGGGGAAGAATGCGGGTGTGGAAACAATGAGGGGAGAGGGAGAATGGGGGATGGGAGAATGAGGGGGGGCGGAAGAATGA
>NC_069439.1:8901528-8931528 GCF_026875155.1 Cherax quadricarinatus
TAAAATTTTGCAAAACCCAAAACGAGTCCAAGTCAGGCCCCTTCTATTCCACAACCTGACAACACATCAAAAAATGCAACTAAAACTTTAGTGAATCGGGTAAACAGTGTCCTCCTCTCGAAATTTCACAAGTTTAAATTTAAACCTCTCTAAGCTGAAATATATCAAGATATTTTTCCCCTACCTGCAGAGAACGCAAGCCAGGCAAGGCAGTGTTGAGGGCCACAGAGTGTAGCCCTGGTGAGCACCACACTCACTACACCTACAATGTACAGCTCAAAAAAATATTTTATTATTATACTCTAAAATCAACTTAATTAACTATCATTCACTTGCTAAAATCTCAAGTTTTATATAAATATATGTATATTCAAATGCAGAAAAAAATAATGGAACACAAATATAAATATAATATAATATAATATTATATAAATATATATATATATATTTTATATATATATATATATAAAATATAATATGATGTGCATTTAGTAAGGGTTTCCTCCACATCTGAAATTTGATTAAGACCGTCCTAAAACACTAATTATGCAAAAAAATGAGAAGCAATATATTTGTTTTCTATACAAACAAGAAACATTTTAAGAAATTTGCGACCATATTTAAGATGTAGACACAGGTGCCCTTACTAGAAGCTGAGATTTATATTATATTCCCTTATATAATTGGGTAGTGTCAATACCTGATATATGCAGCATTAGAGAGCACCCAGCAGTAGTCAGCTCTACTGGACAGTTAGACAGGCTTCAACACACATTTTAATGCTAAAGAGTTTACTAAGAGTATTCAAGAGTCTATCCTAGATTCACTAAAAGGGTATATAGTATTAATTGCAGTTGCTACGAAATATTTAGAAACTAAGCTAAGTGTTGTGGAAAAAGTTGATGACACTGGTGAACATCAGTACAGAAATATGGGGAAAAAATTATATATAGGCATTTGTGCTTGCAAAGGTTTAAAAAAAAAAAATGTTCTACTTTGGTGCAAACTGAAGCATGTCTCGTTACCGCCTGTCCTTTGTAGGGATCGGCTATGGTAAAAAAAAAAAAGGGAAATGTCAACTGAGTATCAGTAATTACCCGGGGATTATGAAACAACGATATTTGGGGGGAAAAGGGTTGAAGGGGGGGGAGAGTTTTGGGGGGAGAGTTTTGGGGGGACGGAGGTTGGGTGGGCCGGGGGGGGGGACATAAGATTCCAAGACTAATGTTTTTAGTGGCATTGACGACTACTTTCTTGGAGGGGGGTGAGTGGTACACATAAAGGATCCTATACCTTGTTTGAGATTACATGCTACTTGGAGGGGAGGGGGGAGAGGAGAGGGGCAGGAAAGGGGTGTTAAATGCCATATTAAAGAGGATTCTAAGGTGACATGGAGTTGATTACATCTAAAACAGAGACTTGGGGAGCAGGACTACTAACTCTAGTGTTAGAAAAGATTACTTAACACAAGGATACGCACATCCTACACACTTTGAAATCTGAGCAAATCTACCGTTCACAACATTAATTATATATATATATATATATATATATATATATATATATATATATATATATAATATATAATATATATATATATATATATTAGTTTTATTTATAAATGGAATTTCAGTCTATATGACTTATTATAAAGCACATAAATTTAGGGTTAGCTAAGAAGTTATTTAATACATTAGGGGAAGAAAAGCCTCGATTAAACTAGGTGAGGTCTGGGGAGAGGAATTTTTACTAGAGCGGGATGGTAGTGTTGAAGAGAGGAAGTAAGTTGAGATTGTCACCAGCGTTGTACGTACGTCAACCTGACACTCCAGGAGGCACCACCTTTGTAACACTTAACAAATGTTAAGACATGCGTCTTGAAAGACTTTTCCAGGGTCATGTTGGCAACCATAATAATGTACATTGATGCAGTAACCAAGACGATGTCAACTCCAAGGAGAGCCAAGTTAACCAGGCCGTTCAATGCTGGTTTGGCTGAGGGTGTAACTAGTTGGTGGAGTGAGGAGTCTTAACAGACGGGCTAGAAAATGTGGGTATTACCCGTCTTGCTAGCAGCACCTCCCTCCCCCAACGAACACCAGGACGTGGGGACTGGGTCATAGGGGTGGAGAGGGGGGGGCATGATATTTTACAACTACTGTTATAAAGGTAGTTATTACATCAATCTAAGTCATTGGTAATAAAGGTAGCAAAATTCTGTAATTTCTACTATTAATCAAAGAATTTAGATAGTTGAGCTACAATCTAGATCATATGCAATTAATTTATAAGAATATTTAGAATGTTAGTTTGTGGGTTTACACCCTTGTATACCCTTGAAGGAAACACATTAACTCTTGGGAACTTAAATCTATTACTCGTGTTCAACAAAAATCTATCGTTCGTTTATGTCTACCTAGATTGTGATTAATATTTCCAGTGCTACAATAGTGTTTTGAATGCACTAATTACCTAGATAAACATTTGAACCTTCTGTGTTGTTAATAAGCACAGTGTTAGATAATAGGTTCCTCATTCATATGTGTGCCACACAAAATGATCAATAATACCATCGTACCTGGTTAAGGAATTAGGTTCAGAAGATACTTGAGTAGGGTTCAGAACTTATTCTAGAGGATTAGAAGGAGAGGACGGAAATCAAGGCAAGGATACTGGGCATTATACAGTGTGGTACTTGTAGGTTTCACTACCAGAGTTAGAAAGGATCAGAAAAAAGGTAAACAAAGTACAGGGTAACCTATACAGGATCAGATACAAACTGTGTGGTACTTGAAAGCTTGTCAGTAGACAGTGAAAGAAAAGTTATAGAAGAGAAACGCGAGTATTAAAAAAAAAAATAAGCCAAAAGCAGACTCCCTGTATCATATTCTGGAACTGTAACTGTCCAGTTTCGGACTTTCACATAATTTTTTTTGCTACATCACATAACCTTGTCGGCTGGTGAGGTGATGCTACAGAGCACCACCGTCACCACTTAACCATGCACCTACGTCACCAGTAACGTAACTTACGTTTATCTAGGAACGAATTATCGTGGACTGGAGAACCCACATGCAGACACAGTGTAAAAAGAGACTATTCAATCTTCTGAGATTTTCAGATCTTTACTGCTGATGATGGTCTCAAATGAAGATCGAAATTATCTTTTTTAATACAGTTTCCGTCTCCATGTGACCTTCCTCTATTCGTCGACACGAAATTACTACATTTTACTTCAAGAATTATCATATTAAAATTATGGAAAAAAACAAACAAAAACGCAGTATAATGCGATCCTTTATTGACAACGTTTCGCCCACACAGTGGTCTTTATCAAGTCACAAACAGATCTACCTGGGTGAAACATGCATGAGTATTTATTGGATGAGAATGCTGCGTCAGGTGGAGAAAGCTGCATGTGACAATTTTCCGAGTAGATAGTCTTAAAATTTGGGTAGCTTTTAAGACTTTTTAGGCTATCTACTCGGAAGATTGTCACGTGCAGCTTTCTCCACCTGACGCAGCATTCTCATCCTATAAATACTCACGTATGTTTCACCCAGGTAGATTTGTTTGTGACTTGATAAAGACCACTGTGTGGGCGAAACGTTGTCAAATAAAGGATCACATTATACTGCATATGAGTTTATATTTCCACAAACACATCTACCTGTACGGGTGAAACGTAGTCAACAGAGCAGCGCATTATGCTGCATTTGCGTATTTTTCCATCTCCACACTGAAGTTGTCGCCGTCTAGACGAAGTGGCGATTAAAAACGTTGTAATTAGTTTTGTTTTAAGAATCTGCAGCTTCACAGGATTATCAGCTTTAAAGACTCGTTTAGCAACTGTTAAAAATCGTCGACACTGCAGCTCTTCTCGCTTGGTTATAATCAATAGGAAGTGCTAAACCTATAAGGGCCATCTATCCTCGCCTGAGAGACCACAGCACTGCTCTCGCTCTTCACGTTTATCAGGTTATTCCAAATTCTTATTTTCTCAGAATTATTCCTATTTCTTAAAATTCTTCTCTTTTTTTTTTTTCAAAATGATTCTTAGTTCCCATTTTTCTTCCAAAGTTCTTCCTTTTTTTTCAAAATTCTTCCCGTTCTTCAGAAATTTTAATTTTTTCAAAATTCTTCCCATTCTTCAAAATTCTCCCAGTTCTTATAAATTCTCCGTTCTTCAAAATTCTCCGTTCTTCAAAATTCTCCCCGTCTTTAAAATTCTCCCTGTTCTTCAAAATTCTTCCCGTCTTCAAAATTCTCCCTGTTCTTCAAAATTCTCCCTGTTTCTCAAAATTCTTAATTTTTTCCCTAAACTCTTTCAGATTATTAGACTAAGAAACACCTATTTTTTTGCTTTGCTTGATCCTGGGCTCAGATCAGTCTAGTAGTCTACCTGTTGCTCTCAGCTACGTTCCTATCTACCACAATCTCGACCTCCAGGAAGGCCCCGCTTTACAGCGCTTCACTTCACAGCGTTATGCACCGGTTTTCAATTAAACTCATTCATTTATTCAGACTTCCTACAATAAATATATTTACCACTCACTATAAGCTACAGACAAAAATATTTTAAATAATGTGTGTACTATATATGCATTTTTTAGACCTAGCGTTATCGTTAATATGTGTTTCACTTTACAGCGGTATAAGACCCTAACCTGCTGTATAAGCGGGGCCCTCCTGTATAAGCAAATGTAGTTTTTTAATGTATGGAATCATAAAATCTATGAATTATAGATGTCATTTCTAGAGTTGATGGTACATCTGCAAAATATATAAGAATGGATAATCCACTGTCCATCCGCCTTCAATCTCAACTAATTTATTAATGGAAAACTCTGAATCATTACCGGAGATAACCCTGGTTGAGATGGTTAATGGACAATAGGGTTTCAAGCCTATCTACTACACGAGGGTCGTAACCTTTACAACACCAACTGAGAGACGTACCACATCTGGGTATATGTTGATATGCATATGTATATGTTGTATACTGTATATGTTGATATACAGCATACAAGAGGTCTTTTATAAGTGTAGACAGGACAAAATTTCGAGATCTTTGAGAAATTGTGGACTAAGTCATTCCATCAGAATAAAAGTGAATCATACTATTATTCTTCATTGTTTTAATTAAGAGATTTGATGATAACACTACAGTGTGTATATACATGAGTACACTAGAGTACACATACACTAGAGTACACATACACTAGAGTACACATACACTAGAGTACACACACACACACACACACACACACACAACACACAGTGGGGGTACACACGCTGAAAAACACACACATTCTGTAATACACACACATACTGATACAACACACACAGTATGTAATCACACACGTTTGTAACCACAAGAGTACACACAACATCGAGTGCAATACACACTAACAATCACACACATACACTAAGTACACATCATACACTGACGTAACACATCCACTAAACACAACTAGAGTGCACCATACACTAGAACATACGCACACAAGCACAATAAACACACTGGAGTACACACACACACACACACAACACAACACACACACACACAACACTAAGACTCGACCCCTGCAACCACAACTATGTAAGTACTCACACACACACACACATATATAACACACACACAACACAGTAATATACAATAATCAACAAAACAACACTACTGTACTATCATCAACGTTTCTTAAGTTGGTCTTCACTGTCTTCTCCTAAATTATAACATGACATAATCTCAGAATGAAACATAATATTATCAAAGACTTATTATACTGGTCGGAGGATCGAGCCTCCACTCACGTATACACAAACTCATCTGATTAACTTCCCTGTTTTAATTTTTTAACCAACAATATCTTTACTTTAGTGAATAAACTGTAATAACATTGCTAGAACCTTAAAAATGATAAAATAATAAGGAACTCTAGGTTAATGAATTCAGTTATAGCGTGGTGCTAGTTTATATATATATATATATATATATATATATATATATATATATATATATTATATATAATATATATATATATATATATATATATATATATATATATATATATATATATATATATATATATATATATATATATAATATTATATATATATATATATATATATATATATATATAAATATATATATATATATATATATATATATATATATATATATATATATTTGTGCCGAATTGGTAAAACTTGCGATTCTGGCTTAAATAGCAACGCTCTTCTTGCCGAATACAACATGCAAAAATTGTGTATTCAATAATTTCACAAAAATCATTCTAAACCTAACGAAAAAAATATATTTCATTGTGTTAGTTTATTAAATTATTGTAAACTTATCTAAAATATATTTAGTTGGATTAGGCCAAATTAAATTGTGCTTGTTATGATAAGGTTAGGTGAGTTTTCTAAGTTTCTTTTAGTGCAAAATTATCAATTTCTACATTAACATAAATGAAAAAAATATATCTTTAAACGTATAAGAGAAATTTTTTTAGAAAGGACTTAATTTTAAACGAGTTCTTGCTAATTGACCAATTTTACCTATTCGGCACGACAATATATATATATATATAATATATTATATATATATATATATATATATATATATATTAATTATGCAATGTATACGTACATACACAAATCAAGAAATTAGTTAGAAATTTAAGCCCAGGATTAGTCAAGATATCTATAATTATTTTGTGGTACAGACGATCATGGGTACCTAGACGCCTTTGCCTTTATTTAGCAAGACTCAGTACATCAGTAATGTGCTGCCGCCGTCTTGTACAGTGGAAACAAAAGCTAGCTGCATTTACCTATTACATTCCATCACGCAGGATGGGACTCTTACAAATTATCGAAATCTGTCCGTCTGAGCTGAGGGACTTCAGTAACGCAGTGAGGATGTCTTCCAGTGTTCCATTACAGTTTCAATAGCTACGGCAGCTTCAAAGGTTTCCTTCCAGCAGAGCTGGAGTTACCATCACCTAGGAATTACCTAGACGCTGGTGAAAGTTCTTGATCAACGCTGATACACCTCCCATTCCCCAGGTGCTGTGGGGGATCCCTACCAGGTTATGTTTTAGTTACTGCAACAATAAGTCTCCCTCAGCAATGTTCCCTTGAAGACTATACTGGGACAACAGGAAGAAGTTTGTATAAGCAAGTATATAAACGGAAATAAAGAGTTGTTAGAACAGTGAGAGAAGTGCTGTGTTCTGTCGTCTGTGCAACTATGGCCATAATGCTTAGATAATTGCAAACTAGTTTGATTTTAATTTGTGTAAAACGATGAAGTGTTTTAGCAGTAATCTTCAGTTAGTGTTTATCGCAACCTGAACAGATGTGGGTCTTGGTTACAAAATGACTTGTTTTTCCCAGTGGATATTTTGGTAGGTAGACTGAGGCCTTCCGCTGGCTTACCGGTCCACAACGTGAAAATCAGTATTTTACATCACAAGATGTTTAACAACAAAGGCAAGTAATGTAGCGAGAAATTTTTGATCTCTGACATCTTCACTATTAGTAGTTTCATTTTTTATTACGAAAATATCGAGATACGTATTATTATTATTATTATTATTATTATATTATCGAGCGAGCTAGAATATGATACAGAGTAGGCAAGTACAGGCTGGCTAGACGCCGTCATGTGTAGGCTCTGAAGCCTCATTGCTAGTGCTCATGCAAACTATGTCTAGATGTCCCTTCCTGATGGGGAGGAGACTGCAGGTAGCAGCGGATCTGTCTGTATCGTCAGCATGTTATGGTGTGTGAGAGACATGACACGTGTGGAAGCTGGACTTCACTCAGCACCACAAGTGGCAACAAGACATGCTCGACCTGCATCAAGGAAGGCATGTTTGAGGACCTTTAACAGATAAGCTTTCGAAGACCAATTTTTCGAGCGATTAACTCAGTAAAAATGGGTCTTAACGTATTCAGTTTAAATGACAATAAAAAGAGGTCAGCGGTGGCTGAGAGGTCTTGCCACACACTTCTGGTATTGCTCTGAGGTCTGTCAGGCAAGTCTCACTGACACAACACCCCCAGTTAAAGTTATCTACCCGCATGCACATGTCAAACAGCAGGTGTGAAGGTATCATCCAGTCAGTTCGTTAATGCTTGTAGCGCCAGAGTTGGCGGTGGAAAAAAAAAAAACAAAGAACAAAGGCAGGGCATAACCAAGCGTGGGTCCTGCGGCCAATTACAACTCAAGGATGGACGGCCGTGAATTGTCATTGGTTACGGCTTGGGCATTGGGCATTACCCATTCACATGGCTTGGATTAATACCCAGCGCAGTATAGTGGTCGAGCGGGGAACAGGTCCATGGTATGGTTCGTTTCAAAGTACTTAGCAATGATGCGTTCGTAAAGCACTATCTAAACATTGACTAGTGTTATGTGTACATATTTACACGATGTTTATGGTATATGAGGGAAGCAGGAACGTAGCATCATCGTGCGAATGAATGTCATTTTTTTTTTTGCCTTGGGTGCAAGGGCACACGTCTGTCGTTAAGTTTATCTACAGCTCAGACCTCTTCCCCGCCCGCCCGGCGCGACCATGTTAGTACAAGTGTGTGTGTGTGTGTGTGTGTGTGTGGTGTGTGTGTGTTGTGTGTGTGTGTGTGTGTGTGTGTGTGTGTGTGTGTGTGTGTGTGCGTGTGTGCGTGTGTGTGTGTGAACGGACATGCTGGCATGGGTGTGTCTGTATGTGTGGTATGTACTTGTGTATATGTGTATGTACGTTTGTATGTGTGTATGTATGTACGTGTATATATGTGTATGTTTGTGCCTGTATCTATATGTATGTTTGTGTGTGTTATCTATATATATGTTTGTGGTGTGTGTGTGTGTGTGTGTGTGTGTGTGTGTGTGTGTGTGTGTGTGTGCCGCTGAGAGCTGGTAAGGCTCGCCGGGTTAATGACATGCAGGATAGCCACAGGAGGCTCATGTGACCCGTACGTCATATCTCCATAGCCCACTGTTGTCATGGTGACGACCGCCCACCAGAAGGCATCAGGAATAGACTTGAAGTAGGATTTTTCTGAGCCTGCCTCGGCGAAGTACACAGCACTTGAGAAGAGTACCACACCTGTAATAGGAACAGACACATTGAGGCCTCACTCCCCAGGGCAGAACAAGAAGGGGCGGGAAGGTTCTCAGGGGTGCTCTGGGGGGACTTTAAGGGGACCCCCAGTAACACGACCCCCCAGTCTACGCCTCCTAGCTTCCCCCTGGTGAGGAAGGCGCTGGGGAAAAGCTGGGGATGAAAGACTAGCGCGAGTGGTTGGTAGGGAAGTTGGGCTGCAGGAAGGAGCATCAGGCGTCCACTCCTTCAGAAGTGGACGCCTGTGACAGACACCTCCGGCTGTTCCTGACTGTGCACGTGCTACTTCGAGCAACGCCCGCCTCCAACGGGGAATGTTTACAAGTGAAAAGTATTCGCAAAAGAAACTCTAACCCAGAAGACCAATTCGAGACTAAACCAAAAATATCGACGGCAGAATCCTAACCCCTGCCGTCCAAGATAAGTCTGTTACCGGTCCGCCTGGTAGAGAATATCCTTTTGCAATCCTGGAGAGAGTCCTCCTGAGGATGCCCTTATCTGACCAGGATTATTGGGGCGGGCGTTGCTTATTACCTGCAGCGGCACCGTCAGGATTTCCGGGAGGAAGAGTGAGAGAGCAGCATGAGCAGCGTCACCCATTTACCTCATGTCTCCATATCCCACTGTGGTCATGGTAACAACGGCCCACCAGAACGCGTCAGGGATGCTCTTGAAGCAAGAACGTTCAGAGCCGGCATCAGCGAAGTACACAGCAGAGGAGAATAACACGACCCCTGTAATATAACCCTGGGGTTGGTCACCTCCGCCTGCCTGCCTGCCTGCCTGCCTGCCTGCCTGCCTGCCTGTCTTACTGCCTGCCTGCCTGTCTTACTGACTGCCTGCCTGCCTGCTTGCCTGTCTGCCTGCCTGTCTGTCTGCCTGCCTCGTCCAACCTTGCCCCAGTCTTCAGCACCGTTCCGCCGTCAACCCAATCCCCATCCCTCACCCAGCTCCGCTCCTGTACCTTATCTAGCCCTGCCCAAGCCCTCAGTCCTGCTTTCAACCTTTACTCATCATTGCCCCCATTCCTCACCCATCCCTGCTCCTTTACCCAGGTCTACCCACTTCTTTAACCAAGCCTCATCCCAGCACTGCCCCAGTCCTGTTACTGTCCTGCCTCAGCGCTGAGCCTTCACCCGGCCTTGCCCTCAGCACTCATCTAGCCCTATCCCAGCCCTGCCCTAGCTCTGCCCCAGCTCTGCCCTCAACTCTTATCTAGCCCTGCCCCAGCCTTGCCTCAACCACACCCCAACACTAGCAACACCGACACAGACTAACAATATAGTAGTCTCAGCAGATGTTAAGTAGCTGGCTTGTTTTATCAGCTTCTAGATACATCATACACTCTATACAATACATGGTTAGTATACATGGGAAGTATACATGACACAGGAGGGTGACACAGCAATAATGAATGTTCATGCATACTATGTATAAATTCAACAAGACAAGCATGTGCATATGAAGGCCTATGTATGTTGACTTAACCCTCCACACACACACACACACGCACATACACACGCGCACACACACACACACACACACACACACACACACACACACACACACAGCAAGTGAAAGAGAGTTGACCAAATTTACACACGAGAATAACCGTTCCAGGTCACTACCACGTCATTACCACTTCACATTTGACATCACAGAAGGTGCTCTGATGTTAGGAAAGACTCTTGATTCAGGGTATTGGAGCTACCCTCCCTATCCCTGGATCAATTCTGATTACATCCCATTTATCATGAGCTGTATGGTCCCCACGAGTGATAATAATAATTATTATTATTATAGAATTGAGAAATGAAAGACGTATTTTTATTTAATGAATTAATTTTATTATTATTTCCATAAAGTTATAATCGTATTATCACGTAATGATGAAAATGATAATTGGCTAATGATGGTGGTGGTGATAATGACTGTGGTGGTAGTGGTGATAATGACTGTGGTGGTAGTGGTGATAATGACTGTGGTGGTAGTGGTGAAATGACTGTGGTGGTAGTGGTGGTGATAATGACTGTGGTGTAGTGGTGGTGATAATGACTGTGGGGGTAGTGGTGATAATGACTGTGGTGGTAGTGGTGATAATGACTGTGGTGGTAGTGGTGATAATGACTGTGGTGGTAGTGGTGGTGATAATGACTGTGGTGGTAGTGGTGATAATGACTGTGGTGGTAGTGGTGATAATGACTGTGGTGGTAGTGGTGATAATGACTGTGGTGGTAGTGGTGATAATGACTGTGGTTGGTTAGTGGTGATAATGACTGTGGTGGTAGTGGTGATAATGACTGTGGTGGTAGTGGTGGTGATAATGACTGTGGTGGTAATGGTGATAATGACTGTGGTGGTAGTGGTGATAATGACTGTGGTGGTAGTGGTGATAATGACTGTGGTGGTAGTGGTGGTGATTAATGACTGTGGTGGTAGTGGTGATAGTGACTGTGGTAGTAGTGGTGATGACTGTGGTAGTAGTGGTGATAATGACTGTGGTGGTAGTGGTGATAATGACTGTGGTGGTAGCGGTGGTGATAATGACTGTGGTGGTAGCGGTGGTGATAATGACTGTGGTGGTAGTGGTGGTGATGGGCTTGTAGTGATGGTGGTAGTAATGGGCTTGTAGTGGTGGTAGTAGTAATGGGCTTGTAGTGGTGGTAGTAATGGTCTTGTAGTGTACTCTTGCTCAGGAAAGAGTGTAATGGTGCTAATGATAGTTGTAATGATGGGTCATAATGATGGTAATTAGTGGTCATAATGGTTGTAATGAGGGATCAATAATGGTAATGAGAGGTCAAAATGGTGGTTATGAGGTGTCATAATGGCATTGAGGAGTCATAATGGTGATAAAGACAATGGAAATGAGGGGGTCATAATGATAGTGGTAATGATGATGGTAACAGTGGCAATGAGGGGTCATAATAGTGATGAGGGGTCATAATAGTGGTAATGAGGGGTCATAATAGTGGTAATGAGGGGTCATAATAGTGGTAATGAGGGGTCATAATAGTGGTAATGAGTAGTTATAATAGTGGTAATGAGGGGTTATAATTGTGGTAATGAGGGGTTATAATAGTGGTAATGAGGAGTTATAATAGTGGTAATGAGGGGTTGTAATAGTGGTAATGAGGGGTTACAATAGTGGTAATCATGGTGGTAACAGTGGTAATGAGAGGGATATAATGATAGTCGTAATGATGCTGGTAACAGTGGTAACGAGGGGCCATAATGATAGTGGTAATGATGGTGATAACAGTGGCAATGAGAGGGATATAATGACAGTGGTAATGAGGGGTCATAATAGTGGTAATGAGGGGTCATAATAGTGGTAATGAGGGGTCATAATAATGGTAATGAGGGAGTCATAATAGTGGTAATGAGGGGGTCATAATAGTGGTAATGAGGGGTCATAATAATGGTAATGAGGGAGTCATAATAGTGGTAATGAGGGGGTCATAATAGTGGTAATGAGGGGTCATAATAGTGATAATGAGGGGTCATAATAGTGGTAATGAGGGGTCATAATAGTGGTAATGAGGGGTCATAATAATGGTAATGAGGGGTCATAATAATGGTAATGAGGGATCATAATAAGTGATGATGGTGATAATAGTGGTAATGAGGCGTGTCATATTGGTAATGAGGAGGCGTAATAGTGGTAATGAGGGTGGTAATGATAGTGTCAATCGGCAAAAATATAAAGAAAAAATGAATAACATGATTTAGAAGTTTTCTGATCAATTATCACAATTATTTTGAAAATAATTTGGTGATAATCATCTTTATTATAGCAGTAACTACGAAACTGACATTATATAATTCACTCCGCTACAAGGAATCGAAACCTAATTTTATACCATTGACAATATTTAAACTAACCTCTGAATCCTTTCTTATTGAACTGATCTTTGACCTTATAAAACTGACCCTTGAATCCTTTGTCTTTTGTAAACTGGCCTTCATAAGAACATAAGAAAGGAGGAACACTGCAGCAGGCCTGTTGGCCCATACTAGGCAAGTCCTTTACAATTCATCCCACTAACAAACATTTGACGAACCCAATTTTCAATGCTTCCCAAGAAATAAGCTCTGATGTGCAAGTCCCACTCAAATCCAACCCCTCCCACTCATGTACTTATCCAACCTAAATTTGAAACTACCCAAAGTCCCAGCCTCAATAACCCAACTAGGTAGACTGTTCCACTTATCAACTACCCTATTTCCTATGTCCTTTCTAAATCTAAACTTATCTAATTTAAATCCATTACTGCGGGTTCTCTCATGGAGAGATATCCTCAAGACCTTGTTAATATCCCCTTTATTAATACCTATCTTCCACTTATACACTTCGATCAGGTCTCCCCTCATTCTTCGTCTAACAAGTGAATGTAACTTAAGAGTCTTCAATCTTTCTTCATAAGGAAGATTTCTAATGCTATGTATTAATTTAGTCATCCTACGCTGAATGTTTTCTAACGAATTTATATCCATTCTGTAATATGGAGACCAGAATTGAGCTGCATAATCTAGGTGAGGCCTTACCAATGATGTATAAAGCTGCAGTATGACCTCTGGACTTCTGTTGCTTACACTTCTTGATATAAATCCCAGTAATCTATTTGCCTTATTACGTACACTTAGGCATTGCTGTCTTGGTTTAAGGTTGCTGCTTACCATAACCCCCAAGTCCTTTTCGCAATCTGTATGGCTAACTTCTACATTATTTAACTTATAAGTGCTAGGGTTATAGACACTCCCGAGCTTCAGAACCTTGCATTTATCTACATTGAACTGCATCTGCCACTTTTCTGACCAAGAGTAGAGTTTGTCTAAATCCCCTGAAGTTCCCATAACATCTACGTTTGAATCAATTATCCTACCTATCTTCGTGTCATCGGCGAATTTGCTCATATCACTAGTAATTCCTTCATCAAGATCATTGAATATATATATAAACAACAACGGGCCCAAGATTGATCCCTGTGGAACGCCACTTGTTACTGATCCCCACTCGATTTAACCCCATTTATGGACGCTCTCTGCTTCCTGTCTGTGAGCCATGATTCGATCCAGAGAGCACCCTTCCCCCAATGCCATGAGCTGCTACTTTCTTCAACAGTCTTGGTGCGGAACTCTATCAAATGCCTTACTAAAATCTAAGTAAATAATACAAATTCTTTATCGTGTTCAACAGCCTCAAAAGCTTTACTGAAGAAAGTTAATAAATTAGTTAGACATGACCGCCTCTGTGAATCCATGCTGAGTATCATTAATCAAGCTATGCTTATCGAGATGCTTCTTATAATCTCAGCTATAATTGACTAGTAATTTGCCTACCAATTGAGGTCAGGCTTATTGGGCGGTAATTTGACGGTAACGACTTGTCCCCTGTTTTAAAAATAGGAATTACATTAGCCATCTTCCACATATCAGACACTACACCTGTTGAAGAGATAAATTAAAAATATTAGTTAATGGTTCACAGACTTCCATTTTGCATTCCTTAAGAACCCTTGAAAAAAACCTCATCAGGACCCGGTGACTTATTTTGCTTCAGTCGGTCTATCTGCTTCACAACCATTTCACTAGTGACTGTGATGTTACATAATTTATCTTCTTCTAGCCCACTATAAAAATTAATTACCGGAATATTATTAGTGTCTTCCTGTGTAAAAACCGAGAGAAAATAATTATTTTAAATCGAGCACATTTCATTCTCTTTGTCAGTAAGATGCCCATAGTTATTTTTAAGGGGACCTATCTTATCTCTAACTTTTGTTCTATATACCTGGAAAAAACTTTTTGGGTTAGTTTTAGAATCCCTAGCAACTTTAATTTCATAGTCCCTTTTAGCTTTTCTTATCCCCTTTTTAATGTCCCTCTTAATGTCAATATACTGATTCATAGATGACCTCGCCTCTTTTTGATACGCCTATAAATTCCTTTCTTATGCCCTAGTAGATATTTCAGCCTATTAATTCATCCATTTTGGGTCATTTCTATTTGATCTAATTCTTTGTAAGGGATAAACGTTCTCTGACAGCATGTATTGTGTTCAGAAAACTGTCATATTGATAGCTCTCTTCGTTACCCCAGTCAACAGATAAGTGTTCTCTAAGCCCATCGTAATCTGCTAAGCGAAAATCTGGGACTGTTACTGAGTTATCCCTACTATCATACTTCCATTCAATGCTAAATGTAATTGATTTGTGGTCGCTAGCACCCAGTTCCTCTGAAACTTCTAAACTATTAACAAGGGATTCGTTGTTTGCCAGAACTAAGTCAAGCAGGTTATTACCCCTTGTAGGTTCTGTCACAAACTGCTTCAAAAAACAATCCTGAACTACTTCTAAGAAGTCGTATGATTCTAAATTCCCAGTCAAGAAATTCAATCAATATGACTAAAGTTAAAGTCTCCTAGAATTACTACATTATCGTGCCTTGTGGCCCTAACAATTTCCTCCCATAGTAGTCTCCCTTGGTCCCTATCTAAATTTGGGGGACGGTATATCACACCTAAAATTAATTTTTCATGCCCCTCTGAAAATTCTATCCAAACAGACTCTGTATGTGTTACTTCAGACTTAATACCCGTATTTTATGCACAGTTCAGCGATCTCGGACATACAATGCCACCCCACCCCCTTTCCGACACTTCTATCTACTTGGAACAATTTAAAACCCTGGATGTGACATTCTGCAGGCATGTCCCGACTTTTTGAATTAAACCACGTCTCAGTAATGGCAAATACATCTATGTTACCTGCACTAGCAACTAGTCTCAACTCGTCCATCTTATTCCTAGCACTGCGACTATTTGTGTAGTAAATATTTAAAGACCCTCCTCTCTTTTTACCCTTCCTGCTCCTTTCTTTTTTTCCACTAAACCTATTACTGTACTTGTCAATTAGTGCCACTGGCTTTCCAATATCCACCTCATTTTGCCTATTACTAGTTCTCCTAGTATTCATATTACTACCCTGCGACTTCACAGTTTTCCCGCAAAAACCCATACCACTAACTATTTCTAGTTTAAAGACCTAACAGCTCCCTCCACTGCGTTGGCCAGTGCTCCCACCCCACACCTAGATAAGTGAACCCCGTCCCTGGCATACATGTCATTTCTGCCATAGAAGAGGTCCCAGTTGTCAATTTAATGTTACTGCATTTTCCTTACAGTATTTGTCCAGCAGCAATTGACACCAATTGCTCTGGACAACCATTAAATTCCAACTCCTCTCCTTGGCAAAATGCCACATATGACAGGTTTCCCACCCTTCCTCTAATTTAAATCTCTATTGCTGACCTATAACCTGCTAATCAGGTCCTCACTCCTACGTCTGCCAACATCGTTGGCCTCCAGCACTGAAACAGATAATAGGATTGCTCCCATTACCTCTCATGATGTCATCCAAACGGCCTAACAATATCCTTCATCCCAGCCCCAGGAAAACCCCACACTCCTCCTCCTTACTCCTGTCCTTCAAGCAAAATGCCCTACCCATGAAACCTAATCGGGCTATCACCAACAACAACAATGTTTTTACCTTCCTTGACGTCGTCCTCGTGATGCTCCGAGTATTCGACTCACATTCGCCGGGTAGCATTACACCACTTGTAGAATTCGTCAAGACTCTCGATGGTCTTCTTTGGGGTTTCTAGGGATGTCTCACTCACGTCTGCCAATGCTTCTTTGGGTGCTCTTGTGGCATTCCATAGAACACTCACATTCGTCAGGTAGCACCGAGAATGGGTTAGAAGTTTCCACGGTAGTCTTCTGGTTTCTCTTTGTTTCTGCCTCTCCAACCGTTTTCTTGATCTTCAGCTTGGTTCCATGTTGCCCGGCCACTGACCAAGCTCCCCTCTTAACCTGGGGACTCACAACAGGAGGATTACTACGAATCCTCTTGTTCTCCTCCGTTAATCGCCGTATCTCCAGTTTAGCAACTCTGAGTTCTTCTCTCAGCTGCTGGTAAAGTTGCTCAAGAGAGGGCATCCTGGTTCAGATTCACAGAGAGCACACAAACAGGTCTTCACAGAGCTAAGTACACGTCACCACTCCCTTATATCTCATTAAACTGACCTTTGAATCCCTTGTCTCTTATAAAGCCGACCTTTGGATCCCTTGTATCAAATTAAACTGACTTTTGGATTCCTTGTCTCCTATATAAATCACATTTGGATCCTTTCTCTTTTAAAGCTGACTCATGAATTCCTTGTCTCATAAAACTGAGCTTTGGATCCCTTGTGTCGTATGAAACTGACCTCTGAATCTCTCAGCCCTTATAAACTGACACTTGGATCCTTTGTCTCTTATACACCTGACCTCTAGATCCCTTATTCGTTATATAACTGATCTCTGAATGCATTACTCCCAGGAACTAAACACTGAACCCTACATCTATATCATTGATCAACGGACTATTTTCTCTTAATAGTCGCTGAGTCTTTTATCACTTATAAAATTGGCCTCTAAATCCCTTATCGCCTATAAAATAAGATAATAAATCCCCTATTTCTTATAATAAACACTGCTGAATCCTATACCCTCGTTAAAATAGTTTTTATGCCAATATTCATTATTAAAGATGAATTAATCCTTTATCCTCTTTAAAACAGGCTACTGAATCCTATGTGAAAAAGACTGATCTTCCTTTCATAATAAACGTCTGAATCATAAGAACATAAGAAATGAGGATAACTGCAGCAGGCCTGTTGGCCCATACTAGGCAGGTACTTTACAATCCATCCCACTAACAAAACATTTACCCAATCAAATTTTCAAAACTACCCATGATATAAGCTCTGATAACTCTATCCACTCATATGCAAGTCCCACTCAAATCCAACCCCTCTCACTCATGCATTTATCCAACCTAAATTTGAAACTACCCAAGGTTTTAGCCTCAATAACCCAACTAGGTAGACTGTTCCACTCATCAACTACCCTATTTCCAAACCAATACTTTCCTATGTCCTTTCTAAATCTAAACTTCGTCTAATTTAAATCCACTACTGCGGGTTCTCTCTTTGAGAGATATCCTCAAGACCTTATCAATTTCCCCTTTATTAATACCCATCTTCCACTTATACACTTCGATCAGGTCTCCCCTCATTCTTCGTCTAACAAGTGAATGTAATTTAAGGGTCTTCAATCTCTCTTCATAGGGAAGATTTCTAATACTATGTATTAATTTAGTTATTCTACGCTGAATGTTTTCTAACGAATTTATGTCCATTCTGTAATATGGAAACCAGAACTGAGCTGCATAGTCTAGGTGAGGCCTTACTAATGATGTATAAAGCTGCAGTATGACCTCTGGACTTCTGTTGCTTACACTTCTTGATATAAATCCCAGTAATCTGTTTGCCTTATTACGTACACTTAGGTCTTGGTTTAAGGTTGCCGCTCACCATAACCCCCAAGTCCTTTTCGCAATCTGTATGGCTAAATTCTACATTATTTAACTTATAAGTGCTAGGGTTATGGACACTCCCGAGCTTCAGAACCTTGCATTTATCTACACTGAACTGCATCTGCCACTTTTCTGACCAGGTAATGAGTTTGTCTAAATCCCCCTGAAGTTCCCTGATATCTACGTTTGAATCAATCCTATCTTTGTGTCATCGGCGAATTTGCTCATTTCACTAGTAATTCCCTCATCAAGATCATTGATATATATTATAAACAACAACGGGCCCAAGACTGATCCCTGTGGAACGCCACTTGTTACAGATCCCCACTCGGATTTAACTCCATTTATGGACACTGCTTCCTGTCTGTGAGCCATGACTCGATGCACGAGAGCACTTTTCCCTGAATACCATGAGCTGTCACTTTCTTTAACAGTCTTTGGTGCGGAACTCTATCAAAAGCCTTACTAAAATCTAAGTAAATAATATCAAATTCTTTATCATGATCAACAGCCTCAAAAGCTTTACAGAAGAAAGTTAATAAATTAGTTAGACAAGAACGGCCTTGAATCCATGCTGGGTACCATTAATCAGATTATGCTTATCCAGATGGCTTCTTATAATCTCAGCTATAATTGACTATGCTCATGTAATAGATTCCTGAAGTCTTCTATCTTAGCAACAGAAGGGCAACAGGTACTTCATGTACCACAGAAAGGGCAACTGATACTCTATATAACATGGAACAGGTGAATAAATTCTTTATCTTTAATAAAGTAGAAGAGTGAATCGTTTGTATATAAAAAAGCAGAAGCTTCAATATTTTCGTAAAATAGAGAACCGAACTCTCTAACCCGATTAAAATAAACGACTGAACCCTCTGAAGGTACTTGAATAGATAAACGGATCCCGTGAGACTACTTCAATAAATGAATGAATCCTGTGAAACTACCGCAATAAATGAATGAATCCTGTGAAACTACCGCAATAAATGAATGAATCCTGTGAAACTACCGCAATAAATGAATGAATCCTGTGAAACTGCCGCAATAAATGAATCCTGTGAAACTATCGCAATAGATGAATGAATCCTGTGAAACTACCGCAATAAATGAATGAATCCTGTGAAACTGCCGCAATAAATGAATGAATCCTGTGAAACTACCGCAATAAATGAATGAATCCTGTGAAACTACCGCAATAAATGAATGAATCCTGTGAAACTACCGCAATAAATGAATGAATCCTGTGAAACTATCGCAATAGATGAATGAATCCTGTGAAACTACCGCAATAAATGAATGAATCCTGTGAAACTACCGCAATAAATGAATGAATTCTGTGAAACTACCGCAATAGATGAATGAATCCTGTGAAACTACCGCAATAGATGAATGAATCCTGTGAAACTATCGCAATAGATGAATGAATCCTGTGAAACTACCGCAATAAATGAATGAATCCTGTGAAACTGCCGCAATAAATGAATGAATCCTGTGAAACTACCGCAATAAATGAATCTTGTGAAACTACCGCAATAATTGAATGAATCCTGTGAAACTACCGCAATAAATGAATGAATCCTGTGAAACTACCGCAATAAATGAATCTTGTGAAACTACCGCAATAAATGAATGAATCCTGTGAAACTACCGCAATAAATGAATCTTGTGAAACTACCGCAATAATTGAATGAATCCTGTGAAACTGCCGCAATAAATGAATGAATCCTGTGAAACTACCGCAATAGATGAATGAATCATGTGAAACTACCGCAATAAATTAATGAATCCTGTGAAACTACCGCAATAAATGAATGAATCCTGTGAAACTACCGCAATAGATGAATGAATCATGTGAAACTACCGCAATAAATGAATGAATCCTGTGAAACTATCGCAATAAATGAATGAATCCTGTGAAACTACCGCAATAGATGAATGAATCATGTGAAACTACAGCAATAAATGAATGAATCCTGTGAAACTATCGCAATAAATGAATGAATCCTGTGAAACTATCGCAATAAATGAATGAATCCTGTGAAACTATCGCAATAAATGAATGAATCCTGTGAAACTACCGCAATAGATGAATGAATCATGTGAAACTACCGCAATAAATGAATGAATCCTGTGAAACTATCGCAATAAATGAATGAATCCTGTGAAACTATCGCAATAAATGAATGAATCCTGTGAAACTATCGCAATAAATGAATGAATCCTGTGAAACTACCGCAATAAATGAATGAATCCTGTGAAACTACCGCAATAAATGAATGAATCCTGTGAAACTATCGCAATAAATGAATGAATCCTGTGAAACTACCGCAATAAATGAATGAATCCTGTGAAACTACCGCAATAGATAAATGAACCATTGTAAAATCATGAAGATGAATTAACCCTCTAAAGCCGCTGCAATAAACGACTTGACTCTCCAAACCTATTAGAATAGACGACAGAATCCTCCAACACTACTCCGATAGAATTAACCCTTTAAACCATGCCAGACAACAACAAAACATCCACCTGAGACAAGGAATTCAATTCCATTCATCTCTCATACACACCTGATATGAACCCACTACAGAAGGTAGGAAAGAACAAGGAGGATCAAACTCCCTCTCTGAGAGTAAATAATGACTCATTTCTCGAATCTCTGGTACAGGATTGGATCCCAAATCGTCGATTTCATTAAAATTTGATGCTATAACACACAGATCCAAACTTTTATGCAAAAAATGTATAAATTATAATCATTATTTACCCAGTTCAAGTTAAAACAATTATAAAACTATGCATGCGTATAAAACCTAAAAAAAAAAAAAAATAAATAAAAAAACGCAATAAAAAAACGCATACATGCAATAGGTAATTAAAATTTGTATTAATATGCAAGAAAAAACACACGGAGATATAATGAATAAAAATAAAACACACGGGATACAATGATTATCTGAATTCTATAATGTGTAGCCATAATGGTTTATTAAAACATGCAGGAGAAAAAACATGCATAGGAAACGCAAAGAGAAGAAAGCGGGAAACTGATGAATAAAGAGGCAAAAAGATAATTATTTAAATTTAGAATTAATAATTATAAAGGAAGCGAGAGTACGCTGAAGTAATGTTTATTAGTTTTCGGGTTTCTGAACACCTGTCTGAACACCTGTTTATTGTATTTGTAAAGCAGCTGATTAAACACCTGCTTGCGGAATAGCTTTAAAACACACCTGTTTGGAAAAAAATAACTGTTTTTAAAACGTTTGGTTAAGAGATTCTTAAAAAAACTGGTTTTGAAAAAGTCGTTTTAAAACGCCACACTCAACACCTGCTAGCGAAGAATTCGTTTTAAAACACCATACTCAACACCTGCTAGCGAAAAAATCGTTTTAAAACACCACACTCAACACCTGCTAGCGAAAACCTCGTTTTAAAACACCACACTCAACACCTGCTAGCGAAAACCTCGTTTTAAAACACCACATTCAACACCTGCTAGCGAAAACCTCGTTTTAAAACACCACACTCAACACCTGCTAGCGAAAACCTCTTTTTAAAACGCCACACTCAACACCTGCTAGCGAAGAATTCGTTTTAAAACACCACACTCAACACCTGCTAGCGAAAAACTCTTTTTAAAACACCACACTCAACACCTGCTAGCGAAGAATTCGTTTTAAAACACCACACTCAACACCTGCTAGCGAAAACCTCTTTTTAAAACACCACACTCAACACCTGCTAGCGAAGAATTCGTTTTTAAAACACCACACTCAACACCTGCTAGCGAAAAACTCTTTTTAAAACACCACACTCAACACCTGCTAGCGAAGAATTCGTTTTAAAACACCACACTCAACACCTGCTAGCGAAAAACTCGTTTTAAAACACCACACTCAACACATGGTTACTAAAGAGTGTTTTTAAAACACTGTCAACACCTTGTTTCGTATTTCATTACCAAACAACCGTGTTTTCAGGTGTTTTCTTGTATACTTGTTCTCTTTTAGTCATCCCTCCTACTACAAAAATAATCAATAATTATGAAAGTAATATTAATGAAAATAAAATTATAATTATGAAGTAATAATAATAATAATAATAATAATAATATAATAATAATAATAATACTGACCATCATCATCAGAGGAAGGGGAGAGCAACTCCATTTCCTCAGATCAAGAGACCTTCACCAGCATTAAAGCATCCACCTCCCTCTGAATAAGACGGAATTTATATAATATACTATAATAATATATATATATATATATATATATATATATATATATATATATATATTATATATATATATATAATATATATATAATATATATATATCGTGCCGAATAGGTAAAACTGATCAATTAGCAAGAATTCATTTATAAAGTCCTTTTTAAAATTCTGTCTCATACGTTTAAACATATGTTTTTAATTTGTTAACGTAAAAAATTAAAAATTTTGTACCAAAAGAACCTTAGAAAACTTACCTAACCTTATTATAACAAGCGCAATTTAATTTAGCTTAGTCCAACTAAATATATTTTAGATAAGTTTACAAGAATTTAATAATAAACAAACACAAAGAAATATGTATTTTTTTTTCGTTAGGTTCAAAATGATTTTTGCGAAATTATTGCATACGCAAATTTTCACTTGTCTTATTCGGCAAGAAGAGCGTTACTATTTAAGCCAAAATAGCAAGTTTTACCTATTCGGCACGAGATTATATATATATATATATATATATATATATATATATATATATATATATATATATATATATATATATATATATATATATTATATATATATATATTATATATATTAATTTTTTCAGCTCTATGGACATGAAGAATTTCTGTGAAGGCTGATAGACTGAGCAGTCAGACTCTCTTATTCAACTGTCTGCAGTACGCTAGTCTCCTATATATTAGACTGAAGAAACCTGCTATGCAGGCGATACTTTTCATCAGTAAAGATAAGCAAGTGTTGCATGTGTGTCTTTCACAGCAACATGAAGATGGTTACTTGAGGTCCAGTGAGGACACTTTTGACATGTTCTCTTAACGTGACTTCCATCTGTATCTCAGATAGAACCACACCAGCTGTGTTAGAACCATGCCAAATGTGTGTCAGAACCACGCCAGCTGTGGTTCCATCTGTATCTCAGATAGAACCACATCAGCTGTGTGTCAGAACCACGCCAGCTGTGTGTCAGAACAATATTAGTCTGCAAGAACCACACTAGCTGTCTGCAAGAACCACACTAGCTGTCTGCAAGAACCACACTAGCTGTCTGCAAGAACCACACTAACTGGCTGCAAGAACCACACTAACTGGCTGCAAGAACCACACTAGCTGGCTGCAAGAACCACACTAGCTGGCTGCAAGAACCACACTAGCTGGCTGCAAGAACCACACTAGCTGGCTGCAAGAACAACACTAGCTGTCTGCAAGAACCACACTAGCTGGCTGCAAGAACCACACTAACTGGCTGCAAGAACCACACTAGCTGGCTGCAAGAACCACACTAGCTGGCTGCAAGAACCACATTAGCTGGCTGCAAGAACCACACTAGCTGGCTGCAAGAACCACACTAGCTGGCTGCAAGAACCACACTAGCTGGCTGCAAGAACCACACTAGCTGGCTGCAAGAACCACATTAGCTGGCTGCAAGAACCACACTAGCTGGCTGCAAGAACCACACTAGCTGGCTGCAAGAACCACACTAACTGGCTGCAAGAACCACACTAGCTGTTTCTTTCAGACGGTCAAATCAGCTCTCTCTCTCTCAGGATCACACCAGCTGTCCCAGGACCACACCAGCTGTCTCTCTCTCTCTCTCTCTCTCTCTCTCTCTCTCTCTCTCTCTCTCTCAGACACGGCCACACCAGCTCTCTCTCTCTCTCTCTCACTCTCTCCCCTCTCTCTCTCTCTGAGGGCCATACCAGCTCGCTTGCTCAACAGGGCCACACCAGCTCTCTCTTTCTTCTCTCTCTCTCTCTCTCTCTCTCTCTCTCTCTCTCTCTCTCTCCTCTCTCTCACACACACACACACACACACACAGGACCACACCACTGTCTCTCTCAAGAGGCCACACCACTCTCTCTCTCTCTCTCTCAGACACGGTCACACCAGCTCTCTCTCTCTCTCTCTCCTCTCTCTCTCTCTCTCTCTCTCTTCTCTCTCATCTCTCTCTCTCTCTCTCTCTCCTCAGCTCTCTCTCTCTTCTCTCTCTCTCTCTGAGGGCCATACCAGCTCGCTCTCTCAAACAGGCCACACCAGCTCTCTCTTTTCTTTCTTTCTCTTTCTCTCTCTCTCACACACACACACAGGACCACACCAGCTGTCTCTCTCAAGAGGGCCACACCAGCTCTTTCTCTCTCTCTCTCTCTCTCACACACACACACAGGCCACACCACTCTTTCTCTCTCACACACACAGGGCCAGACCAGCTCTCTCTCTCTCTCTCTCTCTCTCTCTCTCTCTCTCTCTCTCTCTCTGACAGTACACCACACATTCCCCTGACTTCACGTTGTCTTGACATGTCTTAAAAACCAAATCCTCGCTGTAAAGATTTACAACGTCTACCAATACCAGGCACAGCATCTGGCCATTTCTGTGATAAATTCTCCTTCATAAGGTACAACCTGCAGCCTCTCCCGCATCTCTTGGCAGCAGAGATATCGTCATGGTGTTTCATCTCCAGTTGAAACACTTCTGTAGATCAGATGCAGCATCTGCAGTGTTGAAATATCTCGTTCATTTGTCATAGGCATCTTGCATCTTCAGTTCTGCGATCCGGTTTTGCAACACCTCATTAAGGAGCTCTTGTTGCAATGTGAGAGTGTGCTTTCTTGGAGCACCGACCTTATTCATACAATGAATTAAATATTTTTTTATTTTCTTCCCAGAGCCTACGACTCCTCGTAAGAAAGATTATTGAATTAGAGGTTAAACACACACATACATACACAGAGTATATATAATATATATATATATATATATATAATATATATATATATATATATATATAATATATATAAATATATATAATATATTCGTGCCGAATATGTAAAACTGGTCAATTAGCAAGAACTCATTTAAAATTAAGTCCTTTCTAAAATTTTCTCTTATACGTTTAAAGATATATTTTTTCATTAATGTTAATGTAAAACTTTTTAATTTTGCACCAAAAGAATCTTAGAAAACTTACCTAACCTTATTATAACAAAAACAATTTATTTTAGCCTAACCCAACTAAATATATTTTAGATTTGTTTACAATAATTTAATACTAAAGAAACACAGTGAAATATATTTTTTTCGTTAGGTTCAGAATGATTTTGGCGAAATTATTGCATACACAAATTTTCGCTTGTCTTATATGGCAAGATGAACGTTGCTATTTAAGCCAAGATCGCAAGTACTGCCTATTCGCCACGACATTATGTCGTGCCGAATAAACTTGATCAATTAGCAAAAACTCATTTAAAATTAACTCCTTTCTAAAATTTTCTCTTATACGTTTAAAGATATATTTTGTCACTTATGTTAATATAAAAAATAATAATTTTGTACCAAAAGAACCTTAGAAAACTTACCCAACCTTATTATAACAGGCACAATTTGATTTAGCCTAATCCAACTAAATATATTTTAGATAAGTTTACAATAATTTAATAATAAACAAACAATGAAATATATTTTTTCCGTTAGGTTCAGAATGTTTATTGCGAAATTATTGCATACACAAATTTTCGCTTGCCTTATCCAGCAAGAAGGGTATTGCTATTTAAGCCAAAATCATAAGTTTTACCTATTCGGCACGACATTATATGCAAAACAAAAACTGGGAGTTGAATGATAGCTCTAGGCCTTTCATGTTCAATCAACATCAGGGGCTTGCAATGTTGCAGAAATGAGTAGGAAGGCCAGGTAGATCCGTTCAAGGGAATGACTAACTAGAATATAATGGCATCCAGCAAACCAGTGCCAGGTGCCAGAAAGATGAAGTCAAGATATTAAAACAGCAGTAGAAAGTATATAAAAGCACATTGACATTAAATGTTTAATAATGATCTAGTGACCATAACATTAGTAATATGACAAATATCATCATGTCAGTGTTCATATTATGTCACTATAAAAGACTAATATTCTGATCTCAAAAGTATCTGTCATCTATCAATAGGAAAATTCCTTCGCATAAGAAGAAAATAGGTCAAGAGGAAGCAGAAAAAATAAAAACAATCCTATTCCCAGCGGCTGACCCACTTCACCATTAGGTAAAGGCTGGTTTATCTATAAGGTTGAGTGGGAACTGCACACCCTGAATGATACTCAATTTGTCAGTGTAGAACTGTGTTTACGACAGTTCAAAGAGTTCGGGTAGGAATCCGGCTTCAGATTATATTATATAATGAACGTTTATCATGTTTTATACTTGCCAATTCTAAAATATTTCATTCCAGTCAAGAGGAGCAAGGAACCACGGCTCTGGCTTCTAACCAGTCTGCAGAGTTATTGTACACTCTAATGTGGTTGAAAATGGCATTGATTCCTGCACAGTTCATACTGAATATCGATGTTGTGTTATCCTGACATCTAGAGGTTTGTCGGTCTTTCCCACTTAAGATAAGCTGCAGCCATTGCAACCGATCCTGTAGACACCACAAACACAGTATTGAGGAGAATTCTTTATCAAAACCCTTATAACACTCCATGAATTCTTAAAATCCACTTGTATGTTGAATCTTTTAAGAACATTGTATGGTAGAACCAGCACATTCTTGAACTGAGGTGTTGTCCTAGGTTCAGTCCTATGATAAGTGCAACAATTAGGGATCTTTACTCTGAAACATTTTACCTACACAGAAGGCTTCTTAAGTCGTGTACAGAAGAGTTAACAGAAGAAACAGAAAATATTTGACATTTCCTAGCTGCGAGCTAGAAAATGTTAAATATGTTCCTAATTTCCACATCGAGGAACTCCGGGCTGCACACTCGGTAAACTCTCAAACATAGTGAGAAAGATATTCCTTTTTACTCTTGTCTCGCGGTTGAAACAATGAAGAATGTATTAGTAAACATTAATGGCCTTCCTGTATACTGTGAACTTGGACTTTCTATATTAACTTGGTGTATCAAAACATCTAAGAATGAATGTTTAGATTGCACTTCTTTCTCCATGGTGAATTTAACAGATGGGGTCAGAGCGTTAAGTATCAGCAAAAATATATCCAGGTCCATATCATTCGGCCAAAGACAAGATGTTATCCACATATCTGAACCATTTAGCTGCACAGGGCAGGATATCTTTCAACAGCCTCGCCTCGAAAAACTCGAAATACAGTTCGCTTGATAGGGGAGGCAATCTATTTCCCATCGCCATTTTTTGCCTTTGAGCGTAATATTTCCCTTCAAACTCAAATTTGCAATCAAATGCGTACACATAACTTAATCAGCTTAGTAATAGTGTTCTTGTCGAATGGGATGGAAAATTCATCTAATTCTTCTTCCAGATAACAGATCGGGAACAGGGACTCAGGTTAAAAACGCCATGACGCCAAAACTTACTAGTTTTAAATCATTAGACATGTTAACGTTTTTCAATTTCCCAGTAAAGAGAACGTTGTCTTTTATGTGGGCTTCAGAGATGTTTCCAAGCATTGGATTTAGTTTTACCAACCATTTTGACAAAACATATGTAGCCGACCGAGCTAATAATATATCTCGCTGGGAAACCGGGCTTGTGGGTTTTAATCAATCTATGCGTATAAGGAGTGTCGCCGTCCTAGCTGATAACTATATAATCAATTCCTCATTGCCTCTCAGTAATGTTCTAATTTGTTTATTAAATTTAATATTAACCTGGTCCAATAGGTTCTTATTAAGGGGCATGCAAGTATCTCTGTCTTCTAAGAAAATGTTCATTTTCCGCTATAATCTACCTTGTCCATAATTACTATCGTGTTTACTTTGTTTTTGTAAGATGAAGTCTAGGATCTTTCTTTAATTCATGGTATGATTCAACAAATCTCATACAATTACCATTCCAACCATGAGACAAGAGTAAAAAGGAGTGTCCGTCTCACTAGGTTTCTGAGAGCTTGTTGAGTATGCAGTCCAGAGTTTCTCGAAGAGTAAAATATTTGACATCGCCACGAAACTGCGGTACCCTAAAGAGTTTGTAGAATCAGAGTTGCTGGAAGCTACGAAAACTTATCATAGGACTGAACCTTGGACCACACCTCAGATCAAGAATGTGCTGGTTCTACCATACAATGTTCTTAAAAGATTCAACATACAAGTGGATTTTAAGAATTCATGGAGTGTTATAAGGGTTTTGATAAAGAATTCTCCTCAATACTGTGTTTGTGGTGTCTACAGGATCGGTTGCAATGGCTGCAGCTTATCTTAAGTGGGAAAGACCGACAAACCTCTAGATGTCAGGATAACACAACATCGATATTCAGTATGAACTGTGCAGGAATCAATGCCATTTTCAACCACATTAGAGTGTACAATAACTCTGCAGACTGGTTAGAAGCCAGAGCCGTGGTTCCTTGCTCCTCTTGACTGGAATGAAATATTTTAGAATTGGCAAGTAAATAAACATGATAAACGTTCATTATATAATATAATCTGAAGCCGGATTCCTACCCGAACTCTTTGAACTGTCGTAAACACAGTTCTACACTGACAAATTGAGTATCATTCAGGGTGTGCAGTTCCCACTCAACCTTATAGATAAACCAGCCTTTACCTAATGGTGAAGTGGGTCAGCCGCTGGGAATAGGATTGTTTTTATTTTTCCTGCTTCCTCTTGACCTATTTTCTTCTCATGCGAAGGAATTTTCATAAGAACATAAGAAAGGAGGATCACTGCAGCAGGCCTGTTGGCCCATACTAGGCAGGTCCTTTGCAATCCATCCCACTAACAAAACATCTGCCCAACCCAATTTTCAATGCTCCCCAAGAAATAAGGTCTGATAACTATCCACTCATTTGCAAGTCCCACTCAAATCCAACCCCTCCCACTCGTATATTTATCCAACCTAAATTTGAAGCTACCTAAAGTCCTAGCCTCAATAACCCAACCAGGTAGACTGTTCCACTCATCAACTACCCTATTTCCAAACCAATACTTTCCTATGTCCTTTCTAAATCTAAACTTGTCTAATTTAAATCCATTACTGCGGGTTCTCTCTTGGAGAGACATCCTCAAGACCTTATTAATATCCCCTTTATTAATACCCATCTTCCACTTATACACTTCGATCAGGTCTCCCCTCATTCTTCGTCTAACAAGCGAATGTAATTTAAGGGTCTTCAATCTTTCTTCATAAGGAAGATTTCTAATGCTATGTATTAATTTAGTCATTCTACGCTGAATGTTTTCTAACGAATTTATGTCCATTCTGTAATATGGAGAC
>NC_069439.1:8944028-9009028 GCF_026875155.1 Cherax quadricarinatus
TGAGAGCATATAGAGGAGCACTGCTGCAGGCCTACTGGCTCATGCTGGCGGGTGTTTCTCGATCCTACCAATCTCACTGCTAAGGTGTCACAGTGAAGGCTTCTTTCCCAAAGTGAAAAATGAATAATATACAGACTAGATACTGTGTAAAGTTATACAAAGATTTGAGAAACTGAGTAGAATATGGAGGAACAGGACGCTTATGAAATAATATTAACATGCAAGGCACCAGGATAGATTAAAGAATACCAGAATGATACGAACAGAGGAGCCATAATCATATTAAGTGTTAATTTAGTAAAGTGTGTCTTGTGTACACCCTCAAAGATCACTATTATGTTCCAAATTGCTCCTAGTGCATACAATTTTCCAACAAGGAAAGGCACCTACAGCCTTGTTGGAAGTTCCAGAACTCCTGACATCACTCAAGCAACAAGGATTGTGAAGAGCCTTAAAATACTAAATCTTTATTTTCTATCTTAGGAAACGAAGACCACGAAATTTTCTTCAAATTCATATGATATTGAATAACCTTGACACACTCACACGTAAGGAACTCTTTAAAGAGCTGAATGAGTCCATAATCTATACAATGGAGTGAAAGTGCAAGAACACAGAGTAACAGCTGGGAGCTGGCTTATAGAGATCAAGACTGGTAGGAGAAGTGGTCGCTGGAGTTTAAAACCAGAAAATGGAAAAAAAGACGGGGAGGGGGGGGGGGGGGTAGACCGGAGACAGAGTATGCACTGTTGAGACAAAAATGAAATCCGTCTAGGAAATGGACCAAAGAATGACTGATACCCCGAAACCTGTCCTTACAAGAGCACACTGACACTGTATAATAACACCATCAGATTCTAAGATAAAAACAAAGAAATTTTTCAAAAAAATTATGCATGGAGACGTTCCAGACGTTCTTTACATCATATATTCAACTTGAACTGCATCTACTTGACAAGGTAAGGGTTCCACACCATTGCTGCATACTGGAGAATAAGTAGTTTCCACTCTAGTGCCCGAGTCGAGGATTTTCAGAGTAGAGACTGACACACCTACTGTAGATCTCCAGTCATCAGAAGAATCAGAAATATGGGCGCACATGATCACGAAATAACTGTGGGAAGAGGCGAGGCAGACAAGGGTAGCCTCTTTAAAAAGAGAAGGAACCAGAAGCCGAGGGTGTGTAAGCAGCAACACAAGAGTAAACAACAGCGGTATCGGAAAACACTTCTTAACACTAGTGATAAAATAGTGGAAACAGCCGAACAACGATGGTGTAAAAGGTCTCTTAATACACCTTCAGCAGTGTACACAACAACGTTAAGCCTCTGGGAAGCTGAGAGACGGGGACAAGAGCTAGTTTTCACAATCCAAAAACCTCCAAAGAGCAATTATAAATAAATAATCGTTAGGCTACAGAGACAAAACTGAAAATGAGAGAACCACAAGAAACATCAACAACGAGAGTTTAAAAGTTAAAAAGGTACCATAGAGGAGGAGTCATGGACTGGAGAACAGATTAAAAAATAACACTAATTGATTTATGTCTCTAACACAAAAATGTGAAGAAACAATGTAACAAAGGATGACAAAATTCACGAAGATTCACACACTAGAAATGAGATGAAAACCTGGGTGTTGAGGTACGTCTGGCAGCCACCTGCCTCAACTCCAGTACCTGTCACCTGCCTCAACTCCAGTACCTGTCACCTGCCTCAACTCCAGTACCTGTCACCTGCCTCAACTCCAGTACCTGTCACCTGCCTCAACTCCAGTACCTGTCACCTGCCTCAACTCCAGTACCTGTCACCTGCCTCAACTCCAGTACCTGTCACCTGCCTCAACTCCAGTACCTGTCACCTGCCTCAACTCCAGTACCTGTCACCTGCCTCAACTCCAGTACCTGTCACCTGCCTCAACTCCAGTACCTGTCACCTGCCTCAACTCCAGTACCTGTCACCTGCCTCAACTCCAGTACCTGTCACCTGCCTCAACTCCAGTACCTGTCACCTGCCTCAACTCCAGTACCTGTCACCTGCCTCAACTCCAGTACCTGTCACTGCCTTACAACTCCAGTACCTGTCCACCTACCTCACAACACCTCCAGTACTTGTCACCTGCCTCACAACACCTCCAGTACCTGCACCTGCCTCACAACACCTCCAGTACCTGTCACCTGCCTCACAACACCTCCAGTACCTGTCACCTGCCTCACAACACCTCCAGTACCTGTCACCTGCCTCACAACACCTCCAGTACCTGTCACCTGCCTCACAACACCTCCAGTACCTGTCACCTGCCTCACAACACCTTCAGTACCTGTCACCTGCCTTACACCTCCAGTACCTGTCACCTGCCTAACAACACCTCCAGTACCTGTCACCTGCCTCACAACACCATCCAGTACCTGTCACCTGCCTCACAACACCCTCAGTACCTGTACCTGCCTCACAACACCTCCAGTACCTGTCACCTGCCTCACAACACCTTCAGTACCTGTCACCTGCGTCACAGCACCTCCAGTATATGCCATCTGTCTCCCAACAATTCCAGTACCTGTCACCTGCATCACAACACCCCAGTACCTGTCACCTGCCTCACAACACCTTCAGTGCCTGTCACCTGCCTCACAACACCTCCAGTACCATGCCATCCTGCCTCCCATCAATTCCAGTACCTGTCACCTGCCTCACAAAACCTCCAGTACCTGCCACCTGTCTCACACCTCCAGTACCTATCACCTGCCTCACAAAACCTTCAGTACCTGCCACCCGCCTCACAACACCTCCAGTACCTGCCACCTGCCTCACAACACCTCCAGTACCTGCCACCTGCCTCACAACACCTCCAGTACCTGTCACCTGCCTCACAACACCTCCAGTACCTGTCACCTGCCTCACAACACCTCCAGTACCTCTCACCTGCCTCACAACACCTCCAGTACCTGCCACCTGCCTCACAACACCTCCAGTACCTGTCACCTGCCTCACAACACCTCCAGTACCTGCCACCTGCCTCACACCTCCAGTACCTGCCACCTGCCTCACAACACCTCCAGTACCTGTCCACCTGCCTCACAACACCTCCAGTACCTGTCACCTGCCTCACAACACCCCCAGTACCTGCCACGTGCCTCACAATACCTCCAGTACCTGGCACCTGCCTCACAACGCCTCCAGCACCTGTCACCTGCCTCACAACACCTCCAGTACCTGTCACCTGCCTCACACCTCCAGTACCTGTCACCTGCCTTACAACACCTCCAGTACCTGCCACCTGCCTCACAACATCTCCAGTACCTGTCACCTGCCTCACAACACCTCCAGTACCTGTCACCTGCCTCACACCTCCAGTACCTGTCACCTGTCTCACACCCTCCAGTACCTGTCACTTGCCTTACACCTCCAGTACCTGTCACCTGCCTCACATCTCCAGTACCTGTCACTTGCCCTCACACCTCCAGTACCTGTCACCTGCCTCACACCTCCAGTACCTGTCACCTGCCTCACACCTTCAGTACCTGCAACCTGCCTCACAACACCTCCAGTACCTGTCACCTGCCTCACAACACCTCCAATCCCTGTCACCTGCCTCACAACACCTCCAGTACCTGTCACCTGCCTCACAACACCTTCAGTACCAGCCACTTGCCTCACACACCTCCAGTACCTGCCATCTGCCTCCCAACAATTCCAGTACCTGTCACCTGCCTCACAACACCCCAGTACCTGTCACCTGCCTCACAACACCTCCAGTACCTGTCACATGCCTCACAACACCTTCAGTACCAGCCACTTGCCTCACAGCACCTCCAGTACCTGCCATCTGCCTCCCAACAATTCCAGTACCTGTCACCTGCCTCACAACACCCCCAGTACCTGTCACCTGCCTCACAACACCTCCAGTACCTGTCACATGCCTCACAACACCCCCAGTACCTGTCACCTGCCTCACAACACCTCCAGTACCTGTCACCTGCCTCACAACACCTCCAGTACCTGCCACCTGCCTCACCAACACCTCCAGTACCTGTCACCTGCCTCACAACACCTCCAGTACCTGCCACCTGCCTCACACCTCGAGTACCTGTCACCTGCCTCACAACACCTCCAGTACCTGTCACCTGCCTCACAACACCTTCCAGTACCTGTCACCTGCCTCACAACACCTCCAGTACCTGTCACCTGCCTCACAACACCTCCAGTACCTGTCACCTGCCTCACAACACCTCCAGTACCTGTCACCTGCCTCACAACACCTCCAGTACCTGTCACCTGCCTCGCAACACCTCCAGTACCTGTCACCTGCCTCACAATTCCAGTACCTGTCACCTGCCCCACAACACCTCCAGTACCTGTCACCTGCCTCACAACACCCCAGTACCTGTCGCCTGCCTCACAACACCTCCAGTACCTGTCACCTGCCTCACAACACCTTCAGTACCTGTCACCTGCCTCACAGCACCTCCAGTACCTGCCATCTGCCTCCCAACAATTCCAGTACCTGTCACCTGCCTCACAACACCCCCAGTACCTGTCACCTGCCTCACAACGCCTCCAGTACCTGTCACCTGCCTCAACACCTTCAGTACCTGTACCTGCCTCACAGCACCTCCAGTACCTGCCATCTGCCTCCCAACAATTCCAGTAACTGTCACCTGCCTCACAACAACCCTCCAGTACCTGTCACCTGCCTCACAACACCTCCAGTACCTCTCACCTGCCTCACAACACCTCCAGTACCTGTTACGTGCCTCACAACACCTCCAGTACCTGTCACGTGCCTCACAACAATTCCAGTACCTGTCAACTGCCTCACAACACCTCCAGTACCTGTCACCTGCCTCACACCTCCAGTACCTGTCACCTGCCTCACAACACCTCCAGTACCTGTCACCTGCCTCACAACACCTCCAGTACCTGTCACCTGCCTCACAACACCTCCAGTACCTGTCACCTGCCTCACAACACCTCCAGTACCTGTCACCTGCCTCACAACACCTCCAGTACCTGTCACCGCCTCACAACACCTCCAGTACCTGTCACCTGCCTCACAACACCTCCAGTACCTGTCACCTGCCTCACAACACCTCCAGTACCTGTCACCTGCCTCACAGCACCTCCAGTACCTGCCATCTGCCTCCCAACAATTCCAGTACCTGTCACCTGCCTCACAACACCCCCAGTACCTGTCACCTGCCTCACAACGCCTCCAGTACCTGTCACCTGCCTCAACACCTTCAGTACCTGTAACCTGCCTCACAGCACCTCCAGTACCTGCCATCTGCCTCCCAACAATTCCAGTACCTGTCACCTGCCTCACAACACCTCCAGTACCTCTCACCTGCCTCACAACACCTCCAGTACCTGCCACCTGCCTCACAACACCTCCAGTACCTGTCACCTGCCTCACAACACCTCCAGTACCTGCCACCTGCCTCACACCTCCAGTACCTGTCACCTGCCTCACAACACCTCCAGTACCTGTCACCTGCCTCACAACACCTCCAGTACCTGTCACCTGCCTCACAACACCTCCAGTACCTGTCACCTGCCTCACACCTCCAGTACCTGTCACCTGCCTCACAACACCTCCAGTACCTGTCACCTGCCTCACAACACCTCCAGTACCTGTCACCTGCCTCACAACACCTCCAGTACCTGTCACCTGCCTCACAACACCTCCAGTACCTGTCACCTGCCTCACAACACCTCCAGTACCTGTCACCTGCCTCACAACACCTCCAGTACCTGTCACCTGCCTTACACCTCCAGTACCTGTCACCTGCCTCACAACACCTCCAGTACCTGTCACCTGCCCTCACAACACCTCCAGTACCTGTCACCTGCCTCACAACACCCTCAGTACCTGTAACCTGCCTCACAACACCTCCAGTACCTGTCACCTGCCTCACAACACCTTCAGTACCTGTCACCTGCCTCACAGCACCTCCAGGATATGCCATCTGTCTCCCAACAATTCCAGTACCTGTCACCTGCATCACAACACCCCCAGTACCTGTCACCTGCCTCACAACACCTTCAGTGCCTGTCACCTGCCTCACAACACCTCCAGTACCTGCCATCTGCCTCCCATCAATTCCAGTACCTGTCACCTGCCTCACAACACCTCCAGTACCAGCCACCTGTCTCACACCTCCAGTACCTATCACCTGCCTCACAAAACCTTCAGTACCTGCCACCTGCCTCACAACACCTCCAGTACCTGCCACCTGCCTCACAACACCTCCAGTACCTGCCACCTGCCTCACAACACCTCCAGTACCTGCCACCTGCCTCACAACACCTCCAGTACCTGCCACCTGCCTCACAACAACTCCAGTACCTGCCACCTGCCTCACAACACCTCCAGTACCTGCCACCTGCCTCACAACACCTCCAGTACCTGTCACCTGCCTCACAACACCTCCAGTACCTCTCACCTGCCTCACAACACCTCCAGTACCTGCCACCTGCCTCACAACACCTCCAGTACCTGTCACCTGCCTCACAACACCTCCAGTACCTGCCACCTGCCTCACACCTCCAGTACCTGCCACCTGCCTCACAACACCTCCAGTACCTGTCACCTGCCTCACAACACCCCCAGTACCTGCCACGTGCCTCACAATACCTCCAGTACCTGCCACCTGCCTCACAACGCCTCCAGCACCTGTCACCTGCCTCACAACACCTCCAGTACCTTTCACCTGCCTCACACCTCCAGTACCTGTCACCTGCCTTACAACACCTCCAGTACCTGCCACCTGCCTTACAACACCTCCAGTACCTATCACCTGCCTCACAACACCTCCAGTACCTGCCACCTGCCTCACAACACCTCCAGTACCTGTCACCTGCCTCAAACACCTCCAGTACCTGCCACCTGCCTCACAACACCTCCAGTACCTGCCACCTGCCTCACAACACCTCCAGTACCTGTCACCTGCCTCACAACACCTCCAGTACCTGTCACCTGCCTCACAACACCTCCAGTACCTGTCACCTGCCTCACAACACCTCCAGTACCTGCCACCTGCCTCACAACATCTCCAGTACCTGTCACCTGCCTCACAAACACCTCCAGTACCTGTCACCTGCCTCACACCTCCAGTACCTGTCACCTGTCTCACACCTCCAGTACCTGTCACTTGCCTCACACCTCCAGTACCTGTCACCTGCCTCACATCTCCAGTACCTGTCACTTGCCTCACACCTCCAGTACCTGTCACCTGCCTCACACCTCCAGTACCTGTCACCTGCCTCACACCTCCAGTACCTGCCACCTGCCTCACAACACCTCCAGTACCTGTCACCTGCCTCACAACACTCCAGTACCTGTCACCTGCCTCACAACAACTCCAGTACCTGTCACCTGCCTCACAACATCTCCAGTACCTGTCACATGCCCCACAACACCTCCAGTACCTGTCACCTGCCTCACACCTCCAGTACCTGTCACCTGCTCACACCTCCAGTACCTGTCACCTGCCTCACAATACCTCCAGTACCTGCCACCTGCCTCACACCTCCAGTACCTGTCACCTGCCTCACACCTCCAGTACCTGTCACCTGCCTCACAACACCTCCAGTACCTGTCACCTGCCTCACACCTCCAGTACCTGTCACCTGCCTCACACCTCCAGTACCTGTCACCTGCCTCACACCTCCAGTACCTGCCACCTGCCTCACACCTCCAGTACCTGTCACTTGCCTACACCTCCAGTACCTGTCACCTGCCTCAACACCTCCAGTACCTGTCACCTGCCTCACACCTCCAGTACCTGTCACCTGCCTCACACCTCCAGTACCTGTCACCTGCCTCACACCTCCAGTACCTGCCACCTGCTTCACACCTCCAGTACCTGTCACCTGCCTCACAACACCTCCAGTACCTGTCACCTGCCTCACAACACCTCCAGTACCTGTCACCTGCCTCACAACACCTCCAGTACCTGTCACCTGCTCACAACACCTCCAGTACCTGTCACCTGCCTCACAACAACTCCAGTACCTGTCACCTGCCTCACAACAACTCCAGTACCTGTCACCTGCCTCACAACACTCCAGTACCTGTCACCTGCCTCACAACACCTCCAGTACCTGTCACTGCCTCACACCTCCAGTACCTGTCACCTGCCTCACACCTCCAGTACCTGTCACCTGCCTCACACCTCCAGTACCTGTCACCTGCCTCACAATACCTCCAGTACCTGCCACCTGCCTCACACCTCCAGTACCTGTCACCTGCCTCACACCTCCAGTACCTGTCACCTGCCTCACAACAACTCCAGTACCTGTCACCTGCCTCACAACATCTCCAGTAACCTGTCACCTGCCTCACAACACCTCCAGTACCTGTCACCTGCCTCACACCTCCAGTACCTGTCACCTGCCTCACACCTCCAGTACCTGTCACCTGCCTCACAATACCTCCAGTACCTGCCACCTGCCTCACACCTCCAGTACCTGTCACCTGCCTCACACCTCCAGTACCTGTCACCTGCCTCACAAACACCTCCCTTACCTGCCACCTGCCTCACACCTCCAGTACCTGTCACCTGCCTCACACCTCCAGTACCTGTCACCTGCCTCACCCCTCCAGTACCTGCCACCTGCCTCACACCTCCAGTACCTGTCACCTGCCTCACACCTCCAGTACCTGTCACCTGCCTCACACTCCAGTACCTGCCACCTGCCTCACACCTCCAGTACCTGTCACTTGCCTCACACCTCCAGTACCTGTCACCTGCCTCACACCTCCAGTAACCTGTCACCTGCCCACACCTCCAGTACCCTGTCACCTGCCTCACACCTCCATACCTGCCACCTGCCTCACACCTCCAGTACCTGTCACCTGCCTCACACCTCCAGTACCTGTCACCTGCCTCACACCTCCAGTACCTGTCACCTGCCTCACACCTCCAGTACCTGTCACCTGCCTCACACCTCCAGTACCTGTCACCTGCCTCACAAGACCTCCAGTACCTGTCACCTGCCTCACAAGACCTCCAGTACCTGTCACCTGCCTCACAACACCTCCAGTACCTGTCACCTGCCTCACAACACCTCCAGTACCTGTCACCTGCCTCACAACACCTCCAGTACCTGTCACCTGCCTCACACCTCCAGTACCTGCCACCTCCTCACACCTCCAGTACCTGTCACCATGCCTCACACCTCCATAACCTGTCACCTGCCTCACACCTCCAGTACCTGTCACCTGCCTCACACCTCCAGTACCTGTCACCTGCCTCACACCTCCAGTACCTGTCACCTGCCTCACACCTCCAGTACCTGTCACCTGCCTCACAAGACCTCCATACCTGTCACCTGCCTCACAACACCTCCAGTACCTGTCACCTGCCTCACAACACCTCCAGTACCTGTCACCTGCCTCACAACACCTCCAGTACCTGTCACCTGCCTCACAACACCTCCAGTACCTGTCACCTGCCTCACAAGACCTCCAGTACCTGTCACCTGCCTCACAACATCCTCCAGTACCTGTCACTGCCTCACAACACCTCCAGTACCTGTCACCATGCCTCACAACACCTCCAGTACCTGTCACCTGCCTCACAACACCTCCAGTACCTGTCACCTGCCTCACAACACCTCCAGTACCTGCCACCTGCCTCACAACACCTCCAGTACCTGTCACCTGCCTCACAACACCTCCAGTACCTGCCACCTGCCTCACAACACCTCCAGTACCTGTCACCTGCCTCACAACACCTCCAGTACCTGCCACCTGCCTCACAACACCTCCAGTACCTGTCACCTGCCTCACAACACCTTCAGTACCTGCCACCTGCCTCAACACCTCCAGTACCTGCCACCTGCCTCAGAACACCTCCAGTACCTGCCACCTGCCTCACAACACCTCCAGTACCTGTCACCTGCCTCACACCTCCAGTACCTGTCACCTGCCTCACAACACCTCCAGTACCTGTCACCTGCCTCACAACACCTCCAGTACCTGCCACTGTGGGAACAACACTATCACTATCTAGTTCCCACACATTTATTAACATGTTTGTGAAGTTATTTCAGTGTATGAATTAACTTCACAAGCAGATATTTGTGACTGTGAAAGACGCCACTGTGAAAGACGCCACTGTGAAAGATGGCACTGTGAAAGACGCCACTGTGAAAGACGGCACTGTGAAAGACGCCACTGTGAAAGACGCCACTGTGAAAGACGCCACTGTGAAAGATGGCACTGTGAAAGACGCCACTGTGAAAGACGCCACTGTGAAAGACGCCACTGTGAAAGACGCCACTGTGAAAGACGCCACTGTGAAAGACGCCACTGTGAAAGACGGCACTGTGAAAGACGCCACTGTGAAAGACGGCACTGTGAAAGACGGCACTGTGAAAGACGGCACTGTGAAAGACGCCACTGTGAAAGACGGCACTGTGAAAGACGGCACTGTGAAAGACGGCACTGTGAAAGATGGCACTGTCAAAGACGGCACTGTCAAAAACGGCACTGTGAAAGACGGCACTGTGAAAGACGGCACTGTGAAAGACGCCACTGTGAAAGACGGCACTGTGAAAGACGCCACTGTGAAAGACGCCACTGTGAAAGACGCCACTGTGAAAGACGGCACTGTGAAAGACGCCACTGTGAAAGACGCCACTGTGAAAGACGCCACTGTGAAAGACGCCACTGTGAAAGACGCCACTGTGAAAGACGGCACTGTGAAAGACGGCACTGTGAAAGACGGCACTGTGAAAGATGGCACTGTCAAAGACGGCACTGTCAAAAACGGCACTGTCAAAAACGGCACTGTCAAAGATGGCACTGTCAAAGACGGCACTGTCAAAAACGGCACTGTCAAAAACGGCACTGTCAAAGATGGCACTGTCAAAGACGGCACTGTCAAAGACGGCACTGTCAAAGACGGCACTGTCAAAGACGGCACTGTCAAAGACGGCACTGTCAAAGACGGCACTGTCAAAGACGGCACTGTCAAAGACGGCACTGTCAAAGACGGCACTGTCAAAGACGGCACTGTCAAAGATGGCACTGTCAAACTCAAACCTGCATCAGTTTATATTTAGATGTTGTTGAGGGACGCTAGGACAAACTGGGGTGTCACACCTCACCTCGGCTGTCTCGAAGGCAACAATGAGGGGCCAGGAGCTGAATCTCGATCCGGAAAACAACTCGGCGAGCACATAAACACACACTCCTAGACAGGGGCGGATCCCCTATGAAACCAATAAAGCTTGAGCTTCAGGGCCCCTAATCCTGGGGGCCCCGGAAGTCACTTTAAATATCTTGAATCTACTGTATGACAAAGGGTTGCGAAGGGCCCCCATAACAGTTCAAACTTCAGGGCCTCAGTGTAGGTCCGCCACTGGTCCTAAATCATACCAGACCAGCAGGAGATTAATAAATTCTCACACACCCCGTGAATTAAATTTCAACGCTTTAACATTTTTCAAATGCTACTTAAAAGCTCCAAAAAAGTGAAATTTATTTTTAAAATGCTACTTAATAAATAAATTCTAAATATCCTTATTTACTACCAGTACATGTACAAGGTATACAGACCATAGCTGACATCAGTGACATACTACTATAAATAACAAAAGAAGGCACAATACCGTGACTGGAACGATACACAAATAACCCGCACATAAAAGAGAGAAGCTTACGACGATTTTCGGTCCGACTTGGACCATTTACAAAGTCACACTAACCACCTCTTCCTGCCTATATATAGCCGTCCTGCCCCACTTCTGGTTAGTGTGACTTTGTAAATGGTCCAAGTCGGACCGAAACGTCGTCGTAAGCTTCTCTCTTTCATGTGCGGGTTATTTGTGTAACATACTACTATATAGAAAGCCGCTTGTTGTGCTGATCATTTCCCGCAAATTAGATCAGTTTTGTCCCAGGATGCGACCCACACCAGTCCACTAACACCCAGGTACCCATTTTGAACTGATGAGTGAACAGGGACAGCAGGTGTCTCATGGAAACACGTCCCTAATGTCTTCCAGCCGTACCGGAGCAGATTCGAACCCCGGACCTCAGTGTGGGAGTTGAGTGCGCTAGCGATCGAGCTACGGGACACCTTAAGGTTTCAAAAAACGTATTTTATTTTTCAAATGCTACTTAAACGTTTAAAAAAAGTGCAAGTTATTTTTCTATCGCTTAAACTTGAGTTTAACAACTTGGTAAGTTACCGTAGCAATACCAACGACTATACACAAAGTTCTGTGTCTTCTACAATTATGCGCTAGTAATCGTTTACTAGAAAAAAAGCCTTGAAGGTAATTAAGATTTAATTAGTTCAGTTATTAACCCCTTCGTCATCTCCTCCCTTCTCCTACCCCCCATACACCCCCACCCCCACCATAACTACCATAATCACAGAAACCGTTAGTAACGTTTATAACTTTAACGGTTTTAACGGCTTTAACACTAACGGTTTTAACGGTTCTAACGGATTTAACGGATTTAACGGCTCTAATGATTTTTACGGTTTAAACAGCTTCAACGGATCTAACGGCTTTAAAGGTTCTAACAGCATTACTAGCTCTAACAGTTACATATAAAAAAGGTTTTAACAGCTTTTAGTGGTTCTAAAGATTAACAACGGCTATAATGGTTCTAGTTCTTATAAGCTAACAGTGTTAACGGTTCCTTCGGCTTTGACGATTAACGACTTCAGCAGCTTTACCGTTCATAACAATTTTAATAACTAACTGCTTTAACTGTTGGCTTTAATGGCCTTAACAGCATGAACAATTCTAAAGGTTTGAACGGTTCTAACAGTTTCATCGGATTAAACGGTTCTAAATTTTTAACAGTTTAACAGATTTAACGGCTCAGAAGTCTTTAACAGTTAAAAAACTTAATGATTCTAACGAATTTAACGGTTTTAACGGTTGAAACGGCTCTGTAGGATTTAACGGTTCTAACGGTGTTAAGGGTTTTAACGGTCTTAACGGTTATAACGGTCTTAACGGTTCCAACGGTCTTAACGGTTCCAACGGTCTTAACGGTTCCAACGGTCTTAACGGTTCCAACGGTCTTAACGGTTCCAACGGTCTTAACGGTTCCAACGGTCTTAACGGTTCCAACGGTCTTAACGGTTCCAACGGTCTTAACGGTTTTAACGTCTTCAACGATTCAAAAAAGGTTTTAGCGGTTCAAAATTGCTTTAACTGATTCAAAAGCTTTTAGAAACCGGACTTAAAGAAAGAAAGAAAGAGAGAGAGAGAGAGAGAGAGAGAGAGAGAGAGAGAGAGAGAGAGAGAGAGAGAGAGAGAGAGAGAGAGAGAGAATAATAATTTTGTTTTTGCAGCATGCATGTGGGAGAGACGAAGCTAGCTAGAAGCGACATAAACACACACAGGCATCCTGAAAAGTAACTTTGAGTTAGTTTCCGTATCTTTATCCATATAATAGGCAGCCGCTGCTACTCGTGAAGGAGCTGTGGGGATCGTGGTAACCGAACATGAAATACTATTTCTACTCTTCTGGTTTATCCCCCTGGTAATTCTGTCGAGCTTTTCCTGCTTTGAAAATCTAAGATATTACTGGAGGTTACCACAATCTTTAATATTCCAGTACTTTGAGCTATAATTATATATATATATATATATATATATATATATATATATATATATATATATTATATATATATATATATATATATATATATATTATATATATATATATATATAGTACATATATTTTTTGAATTAATATTTATACTATACAAATAAATTTTTTTAAAAGTATTAAAATCACGAGTAATAGCTATAAATTAAAATATATATATACATGTATTGAAACATTTGGCTACAAAAACATTTTGCAATTCTTGAAGTGAATCAAATGACAAATAATTTTATTTGTACCACATCATTAGAATATAGCATTAATATATTCACATTGGCCGTGTTAAGGTATATTACTTTCTGGCCATATCTCCTGCTATTTTTATCTCCGGCTATCATGGCCACAAGGTTTGAACTCTGATATATATATATATATATATATATATATATATATATATATATATATATATATATATATATATATATATATATATATATATACTACGGTCCCTGTTATCTACACAAGGTCTGCTGTAAGTACAAGACAGCATATAACATCAGAAAAAGTCTTCCACAGCTACACTCTTAGATGGCAGTATGAAGACATTGCAAGAAAGAAGTTTTTATTTCAACAAGGCTTCACCTACAGAGGTTCTAGATGAAGGCCCTGTGAGTTAAGCCTCTAAATAAAAGGTTTTCTTTGCTATTAGTGCCTTTATACCACCATTCGTAGGCGTACAGCCATATATCCACAGACTATTAGATGCCAACTAACGTGAAAAATAGTCAAACTAGAAAAGAAAAACATGGAAAAACGAGCAGACTTACCGATGAAAAGGAAGAATATTAGCAGACCGAGTTCTCTCATGGATGCCTTGAGCGTTCTTCCTAAGATCTGCAGCCCTTTGGAGTGTCGAGACAATTTGAATATTCTGAATACTCTGACCAGTCGAATAACTCGTAGGATTGCTAAGGACATGGCCTGGTTTGACCCCTTCTCGTGCGGGGAGAGTGTTTCAGCCGGGATGACCATCACTTCTCCTTCCTCTTCCGCTACCACAGTCGCCAAGGTTATAAAGTAAGGAATGATAGCTACAATATCGATAATGTTCATGACGTCTTTCAAAAACGCTCCTTTGAGTGGCGACGCAAAAAATCTCACTAATAGTTCAGTGGAGAACCAAACGATACATATGGTCTCTATAAGGAAGAAGGGATCCGTGACTTCCGGCACTTCATCCTCCTCGACCACAGTGCCGTTGGTCGTGGTATTGAACACTTTGTAGTGCTTAAACTCCGGTAATGTCTCAAGGCAAAAGATCACAATGGAAAGGAGGATAACGAAGACTGAGATGATGGCCACCACTCGCGCGTTCTGCGAACTCTCCGGGTACTCGAAGAGCAACCACACCTTTCTCTGGAACTCGTTTTCTGGCAGTGGTCGCTCCTCCTCCTTGATGAAACCTTCATCTTCCCTGTGGGGAGAGAACACATACAGGGTGACACACTGAACCTAGACACACACTCTGAGCGGTACTTATAGACAATCATAAACACAAACACGCACACTGAATCTATACACATTGCTTCTGTAGCTACAAATAAACACACACACTGCTTCGGTACCTACAGACAATCTCATACACAAACACGCACACGAATCTATACATATTGCCTCTGTAGCTACAAACAGATAATCACACAGACAGACAACAGACACAGACACACCTGGTCAAGCACATCAAGAAATTAGAGAAAGTGCAAAGGTTTGCAACAAGGTTAGTTCCCGAGCTAAGGGGAATGTCCTACGAAGAAAGGTTGAGGGAAATCTGCCTGACGACACTGGGGGACAGGAGGGTCAGGGACGACATAATAACGACATACAAAATACTGCGTGGAGTAGATAAGGTAGACAGAGACAGGATATTCCAGAGATGGGACACGGAAACAAGGGGTCACAATTGGAAGCTGAAAACTCAGATGAGTCAAAGGGATATTAGGAAGTATTTCTTCAGTCAGAGTTGTCAGGAAGTGGAATAGTCTACCAAGTGATGTAGTGGAGGCGGGAACCATACATAGCTTTAAGACGAGGTATGACAAAGCTCAAGGAGCAGAGAGAGGACCTAGTAGCGATCAGTGAAGAGGCGGGGCCAGGAGCTGAGTATCGACCCCTGCAACCACAATTAGGCGAGTACACACACACAATGTTTCACCTCAGATCCATCATAAACATCCAGACAAGCGAACACAGTCATCCAGAATTACTCTCAAAGTCCATCATTCACTTTACAATCTTCATTAAACAACGGCGTTAAACGGCAAAAAAAAAAAAAAAAAAAAAACTTTTAATTAATTCAAAAAGGTCACATGCCCAGTACAACTGAGAGTAACAATGACACAGAAACACTGCCAGCCACATTCCTTTTATTGCATTCTTAAATGGAAATTTTAATCCCGTGAGGGTCACGCGGCGCATGACACGTGGAGGCTCGAACCTCCGTCCGCTATTCGTCAGCCAGGATTTTCCCTGCGATGTTAAAAATCCACCGACGTTTAAGAAAACGCTGCAAATAAATGTTCTATATAAAAGTTAACGTATTTTACACGAAAACGATGGTAGCTGATACTATAATTATAGCTTATAAAAACTGTATATCTGACACAGAAGCTATCATATCTGACACAGAAGCTATCATATCTGACACAGAAGCTATCATATCTGACGCAGAAGCTATCATATCTGACAAAAGCTATCATATCTGACAAAAGCTATCATATCTGACACAGAAGCTATCATGTTTGACACAGAAGCTATCATATCTGATACAGAAGCTATCATATCTGACACAGAAGCTATCATATCTGACACAAAAGCTATCAATATCTGAAAAAAAGCTATCATATCTGACACAAAAGCTATCATATCTGACACAGAAGCTATCTTATCTGACACAGAAGCTATCATGTTTGACACAGAAGCTATCATATCTGATACAGAAGCTATCATATCTGACACAAAAGCTATCAATATCTGAAAAAAAGCTATCATATCTGACACAAAAGCTATCATATCTGACACAGAAGCTATCATATCTGACACAGAAGCTATCATATCTGACACAGAAGCTATCATATCTGATACAGAAGCTATCATATCTGACACAGAAGCTATCATATCTGACACAAAAGCTATCAATATCTGAAAAAAATCTATCATATCTGACACAAAAGCTATCATATCTGACACAGAAGCTATCATATCTGACACAGAAGCTATCATATCTGACACAGAAGCTATCATATCTGACACAAAAGCTATCATATCTGACAAAAGCTATCATAACTGACACAAAAGCTACCATATCTGACACAAAAGCTATCATATCTGACACAAAAGCTATCATATCTGACACAAAAGCTATCATAATTGATACAAAAAGCTATAATATCTGACACAAAAGCTATCATAACTGACAAAAGCTATCATAACTGACACAAAAGCTATCTGACACAAAAGCTATCATATCTGACACAAAAGCTATCATATCTGACACAAAAGCTATCATATCTGACACAGAAGCTATCATGTTTGACACAGAAGCTATCATATCTGATACAGAAGCTATCATATCTGACACAGAAGCTATCATATCTGACACAAAAGCTATCATATCTGACAAAAGCTATCATAACTGACACAAAAGCTATCTGACACAAAAGCTATCATATCTGACACAAAAGCTATCATATCTGACACAGAAGCTATCATGTTTGACACAGAAGCTATCATATCTGATACAGAAGCTATCATATCTGACACAAAAGCTATCAATATCTGAAAAAAGCTATTATATCTGACACAAAAGCTATATCTGACACAGAAGCTATCATATCTGACACAGAAGCTATCATATCTGACACAGAAGCTATCATATCTGACACAGAAGCTATCATATCTGACACAAAAGCTATCATATCTGACAAAAGCTATCATAACTGACACGAAAGCTATCGTAACTGACACAAAAGCTATCATATGACACAAAAGCAATCATATCTGACACAAAAGCTATCATATCTGACACAAAAGCTATCATATCTGACACAAAAGCTATCAATATCTGACAAAAGCTATCATAACTGACACAAAAGCTATCATATCTGACACAAAAGCTATCATATCTGATACACAAAAGCTATCATATCTGACACAAAAGCTATCATATCTGACACAAAAGCTATCATATCTGACAAAAGCTATCATATATGACACAGAAGCTATCATATCTGACACAGAAGCTATCATATCTGACACAGAAGCTATCATATCTGACACAGAAGCTATCATATCTGACACACAAGCTATCATATCTGACACAAAAGCTATCATATCTGACAAAAGCTATCATAACTGACACAAAAACTATCATAACTGACACAAAAGCTATCATATCTGACACAAAAGCTATCATATCTGACACAAAAGCTATCATAATTGATACAAAAAGCTATAATATCTGACACAAAAGCTATCATAACTGACAAAAGCTATCATAACTGACACAAAAGCTATCATATCTGACACAAAAGCTATCATATCTGACACAGAAGCTATCATATCTGACACAAAAGCTATCATATCTGACACAAAAGCTATAATATCTGACACAAAAGCTATCGTATCTGACACAAAAGCTATAATATCTTAGAAAGAATCAATATGTAAGCAAATACTGCCTTTTCCCGAGGTACGTTTCGACTGCTGACATGCTCTGACAGGGCGCCACAGTGGGCGAAATGTGTCCCTGTCGAGGGTAAACTATGTTTGTCTGATTCGTTATTTTCTACCAACATGTATACAAACAACTTAAATTTGTCAACGATGAAGGTAAACGCACGGAGAGTGCGTTCAGATCCCAGCGTTCAGATCCCAGCGTTCAGGTCCCAGCGTTCAGATCCCAGCGTTCAGATCCCAGCGTTCAGATCCCAGCGTTCAGATCCCAGCGTTCAAGTCCCAGCGTTCAGGTCCCAGCGTTCAGGTCCCAGCGTCAGATCCAGCGTTCAGATCCAGCGTTCAGGTCCCAGACGTTTCAGATCCCAGCGTTCAGATCCCAGCATTCAGATCCCAGCGTTCAGATCCCAGCGTTCAGCTCCCAACGTTCAGATCCCAGCGTTCAGATCCCAGCGTTCAGATCCCAGCGTTCAGATCCCAGCGTTCAGATCCCAGCGTTCAGATCCCAGCGTTCAGATCCCAGTGTTTAGATCCCAGCGTTCAGATCCCAGCGTTGAGATCCCAGCGTTCAGATCCCAGTGTTTAGATCCCAGCGTTCAGATCCCAGCGTTCAGATCCCAGCGTTCAGATCCCAGCGTTCAGATCCCAGCGTTCAGATCCCAGCGTTCAGATCCCAGTGTACAGATCCCAGTGTTCAGATCCGAGTGTTCAGATCCCAGTGTTTAGATCAGATCGTCCAGATCCCAGCGTTCAGATCCCAGCGCTTTTCACTACCCTGATTGGCATGTTAATCCTCAAGACTATTCTGAGTGTCATGTCATCTTCCGAGACTACATTAAGACGTATTTACCCCCTCACCACCCGTTCACACCTCTCGCACCTTTCCCTCACCACCTGTTTACAACTCTCGCACCTTCCCTTCACCTGTTTACACCTCTCGCACCTTCCAGTCACACTGTTACAACTCTCGCACCTTCCCCTCACCTATTTACAACTCTCGCACCTTCCCCTCACCTTTCAATAAAAGTGTTACATTAGAGTTTGGGTGATTTCTAAAATACACACGTACACACACACATGACTATATATATATATATATATATATTTATATATATTATTATATATATATATATTATATAATATATAAAATATATATATATAATATATATATTATATATTATATATATGAAGTAGTTTTGTTGTGATTATGTATTGGTAGATAAAAGACTGTTGAGTAGACTTCAGGATGTACATGTTTATAGAGGGGCCACAGATATATCAGATCACTTTTTAGTTGTAGCTACACTGAGAGTAAAAGGTAAATGGGATACAAGGAGAATAGAAGCATCAGGGAAGAGAGAGGTGAAGGTTTATAAACTAAAAGAGGAGGCAGTTAGGGTAAGATATAAACAGCTATTGGAGGATAGATGGGCTAATGAGAGCATAGGCAATGGTGTCGAAGAGGTATGGGGTAGGTTTAAAAATGTAGTGTTAGAGTGTTCAGCAGAAGTTTGTGGTTACAGGAAAGTGGGTGCGGGAGGGAAGAGGAGCGATTGGTGGAATGATGATGTAAAGAGAGTAGTAAGGGAGAAAAAGTTAGCATATGAGAAGTTTTTACAAAGTAGAAGTGATGCAAGGAGGAAAGAGTATATGGAGAAAAAGAGAGGTTAAGAGGGTGGTGAAGCAATGTAAAAAGAGAGCAAATGAGAGAGTGGGTGAGATGTTATCAACAAATTTTGTTGAAAATAAGAAAAAGTTTTGGAGTGAGATTAACAAGTTAAGGAAGCCTAGAGAACAAATGAATTTGTCAGTTAAAAATAGGAGAGGAGAGTTATTAAATGGAGAGTTAGAGGTATTGGGAAGATGGAAGGAATATTTTGTGGAATTGTTAAATGTTGATGAAGATAGGGAAGCCGTGATTTCGTGTATAGGGCAAGGAGGAACAACATCTTATAGGAGTTAGGAAGAACCAGTTGTGAGTGAGGGGGAAGTTCGTGAGGCAGTAGGTAAAATGAAAGGGGGTAAGGCAGCCGGGATTGATGGGATAAAGATAGAAATGTTAAAGGCAGGTGGGGATATAGTTTTGGAGTGGTTGGTGCAATTATTTAATAAATGTATGGAAGAGGGTAAGGTACCTAGAAATTGGCAGAGAGCATGCATAGTTCCTTTGTATAAAGGCAAAGGGGACAAAAGAGAGTGCAAAAATTATAGGAGGATAAGTCTGTTGAGTATACCTGGTAAAGTGTATGGTAGAGTTATTATTGAAAGAATTAAGAGTAAGACGGAGAATAGGATAGCAGATGAACAAGGAGGCTTTAGGAAAGGTAGGGGGTGTGTGGACCAGGTGTTTACAGTGAAACATAAGTGAACAGTATTTAGATAAGGCTAAAAAGGTTTTTGTGGCATTTATGGATTTGGAAAAGGCGTATGACAGGGTGGATAGAGGGGCAATGTGGCAGATGTTGCAGATGTATGGTGTAGGAGGTAGGTTATTGAAAGCAGTGAAGAGTTTTTACGAGGATAGTGAGACTTAAGTTAGAGTATGTAGGAAAGAGGGAGATTATTTCCCAGTAAAAGCAGGTCTTAGACAAGGATGTGTGATGTCACCGTGGTTGTTTAATATATTTATAGATGGGGTTGTAAGAGAAGTAAATGCGAGGGTCTTGGCAAGAGGCGTGGAGTTAAAAGATAAAGAATCACACAAAGTGGGAGTTGTCACAGCTGCTCTTTGCTGATGACACTGTGCTCTTGGGAGATTCTGAAGAGAAGTTGCAGAGATTGGTGGATGAATTTGGTAGGGTATGCAAAAGAAGAAAATTAAAAGTGAATATAGGAAAGAGTAAGGTTATGAGGATAACAAAAAGATTAGGTGATGAAAGATTGGATATCAGATTGGAGGGAGAGAGTATGGAGGAGGTGATTGTATTCAGATATTTGGGAGTGGACGTGTCAGCGGATGGGTCTATGAAAGATGAGGTGAATCATAGAATTGATGAGAGGAAAAGGGTGAGCGGTGCACTTAGGAGTCTGTGGAGACAAAGAACTTTGTCCTTGGAGGCAAAGAGGGGAATGTATGAGAGTATAGTTTTACCAACGCTCTTATATGGGTGTGAAGCATGGGTGATGAATGTTGCAGCGAGGAGAAGGCTGGAGGCAGTGGAGATGTCATGTCTGAGGGCAATGTGTGGTGTGAATATAATGCAGAGAATTCGTAGTTTGGAAGTTAGGAGGAGGTGAGGGATTACCAAAACTGTTGTCCAGAGGGCTGAGGAAGGGTTGTTGAGGTGGTTCGGACATGTAGAGAGAATGGAGCGAAACAGAGTGACTTCAAGAGTATATGAGTCTGTAGTGGAAGGAAGGCGGGGTAGGGGTCGGCCTAGGAAAGGTTGGAGAGAGGGGGTAAAGGAGGTTTTGTGTGCGAGGAGCTTGGACTTCCAGCAGGCATGCGTGAGCGTGTTTGATAGGAGTGAATGGAGACAAATGGTTTTTAATACTTGACGTGCTGTTGGAGTGTGAGCAAAGTAACATTTATGAAGGGATTCAGGGAAACCGGCAGGCCGGACTTGAGTCCTGGAGATGGGAAGTACAGTGCCTGCACTCTGAAGGAGGAGTGTTAATGTTGCAGTTTAAAAACTGTAGTGTAAAGCACCCTTCTGGCAAGACAGTGATGGAGTGAATGATGGTGAAAGTTTTTCTTTTTCGGGCCACCCTGCCTTGGTGGGAATCGGCCAGTGTGTTAATAATATATATATATATATATAATATATATATATATATATATATAATATATATATATATATATATATATATATATTATATATATATATAATTTCATTTATGTAACATAAAAATTAATAATTTTGTACAAAAAGAACTTTAGAAAACTTACCTAACCTTATTATAACAAGCGCAATTTAATTTAGCCTAATCTAACTAAATATATTTTAGATAAGCTTATAATAATTTAATAATAAACAAACACAATTAAATATATATTTTTCGTTAAGTTCATAATAATTATTTGCGAAATTAGTGCATACACAAATTTTAGCTTGCCTTATTCGGCAAGAGCGTTGCTATTTATGCCAAAATCGTAAGTTTTACCTATTCGTTACGACTTATATATATATATATATATATATATATATATTATATATATATATATATATATATATATATATATAATATATATATATACACACACACACATGTATATAACATTTAGAATTCGCAGAACAAGCGAAATATTCACAAACACTAATCTCTGGTCGAAGGAGACTCGAACCTACGAACCTCGGGACAAGGTACGCAGTGCTTTAACTACCATACCACACTGGACAATACCTTGGCACCCAGCCAACACTAGACATTTTGATCCAAGGCAGCCAGCATTCAGGCAGGTGGTGTTAGCTATTTCATCTCATCCCCTCCTCACACACAACAGAATCTCTCCTAGAGGACATCAGTAAAATTAAAGACATGGGAGAAAGCCTGGGCCTTTCTTTAAACCCCACCAAATGTGAAATAGTTTCTACCAATCAACAGATGATCCAGAATATTAGCGCCGTTTTACCAGGAGCACGAGCCATTGATCCAGCCAATAGCACTCTCCTTGGTGCTCCTCTTGGGTCTAATGCCATCGATCTGATCCTAGAAAAAAAAGTCTCAGACCTCAGGACGATGGAAAGCAGGATGAAAGACACTGACACACATGATGCCTTCTACCTACTCACCAGGTGCCTGTCAATCCCAAAACTTACCTACTTTCTGAGATGCTCCCCAGCCTTCAGCAGTCCAAAACTCAAGGAATATGACTCTCTCCTTAAGACCATGCTAGAGAGTGTATCGAATCTTTCCCTTGAAGATGGACAGTGGTTGCAAGCCTCACTTCCGGTCAGGCTTGGGGGGCTGGGAGTACGCAGATCCTCCCAGATTGCTCTACCAGCTTTCCTATCCTCTTCCATATCATCAAACGAGTTAATAAGAAATTCTTCCTGATAACCTCAGTGACTCGGCAGGAATACAGGATCCTAACTATGCCAGTACCATCACTGAGTGGGAGACTCTTGCTGCTCCTGCACCAAACCCTAGTGCAGCACTGGCTTACAAACAGTCAAGCTCGGATGGCCCCATTGCCGAAAAAGTGCTTGCCAACATGCTCAGGGCTGCAACATCAGACAGGGAGATTGTCTGTCTCCAAGCTGTGAGCGCACCTCACTCTGGGGACTTCCTCTAAACAGGTCCCATATCGGCAATGAGAACGCACGTCGACCCTAAGACCGTCCGTACTGCAGTGGCTCTGTGCCTTGCTGCCCCAATACACACGGAATATACGTATATTTGCGGCGATGTGCAAGCAGACCAATATGGTCTACATGGTCTTAACTGTTCCAAAACCAAGGGTTGGCATGCAAGACACAATGAGGTCAACGACATCATAAAGTGAACCCTTGCTACAGCTGGATGCCCAGTTGAGAGGGAGCCCCGATCACTAGCAGCCAACAATACCCACAATCCAGCAAACAGCCCCGACGGGATCACCATCTATCCTTGGAAGAATGGCAAGCTCTTAGCATGGGACTATACCTGTGTCCACACTAGTTGACACCTATATCCATCACAGTGTCGGGCGACAGGGAGGAGTACAAGATCAGCAAGTACAGGAACATATGCCAACAGTATCAATTTGTCCCAGTGGGATCAGAGACCTTGGGATCATGGGGAAAACATGCCACACGTTTCCTTAAAGAACTGGACTCCAAACTCATCGACACCACCAGGTACCCAAGGGCAGCCACTTTCATGTTCCAGCGCCTCAGCGTGGCCATCCAGAGGGAAAATGCTTGCTGCATACTGGGTTCGCGTCCGGCTTGGGAGCTGGAGATTCATAAACTTTGATATATTGTACCAATGTACTCATGTTTGTGTTTTCTATCACTGTATTCTATTAATAAAGTGCATATATAAATTATAGAGGGGGTGGAATATTATATATATATATATATATATATATATATATATATATATATATATATATATATAATATATATATATATATATATATATATATATATATATATATCGTGAACAGAACTGGTCAAAGGATATAATTCAGTGGTAAGAACAAGTGACAGAAGGGCAAGGTTAGTTATAGCATCAGGTTTGCACTGGCCGTGTGAGGTGTTAATATTGAGTTGTTAGGCTGCATGTTGCTTGAGGGAATGTAAGGGTGACAGAGAGGGGAAGAATGTATGAGAAAGGGGAAATTTAAGATGGTAAAAGAGGTAGAATGCAAGAAAATAAGGGCGAGTTAGAACGTAAGAGAATGAAGGGTGAACGCAAAAGTGAGAAAGAAGGGAGAGACAACTCCAGAATGAGATAGGGGGAAGAAGAACAGAACGAGGGGAAAATAAAGGGAGGGGAGAGAAAGATTAGTCGGAGGGGAGAGTGAGAGAGGGGAAACAACAAAAGGGGAGACTAAGGCAGAAAGAGCAGCACTGGGGGTATAGAGAGAGAGAGAGAGAGAGAGTAACAATTCTGTTGCCAGATGCAATGCGTGTACTATTAACTCTACCTCAACTATCCTACTACTATGGTGGAAGTGGACAGTGACTGGTAGGGTGGTTGTAGTGGAGAGTGACTGGTAGAGTGGTCGTAGTGGACAGAGACTGGTAGAGTGGTCTCAGTGGACAGTAACTAGTAGAGTGGTCTTAGTGGACAGTAACTGGCGGGGTGGTCGTAGTGGACAGTGACTGGTAGGGTGGTCGTAGTGGAAACTGGTAGGGTGGTCGTAGTGGAAAGTGACTGGTAGGGTGATCGTAGTGGACAGTAACTGGTAGTGGTCGTAGTGGACAGTGACTGGTGGGGGTGGTCGTAGTGGACAGTAACTGGTAGGGTGGTCGTAGTGGACAGTGACTGGTGGGGTGGTCGTAATGGACAGTGACTGGTAGGGTGGTCGTAGTGGAAAGTAACTGGTAGGGTGGTCGTAGTGGAAAGTGACTGGTAGGGTGGTCATAGTGGACAGTGGTGGGGTGGTCGTAGTGGACAGTGACTGGTAGTGGTCGTAGTGGAAACTGGTAGGGTGGTCGTAGTGGAAAGTGACTGGTAGGGTGGTCGTAGTGGACAGTAACTGGTAGGGTGGTCGTAGTGGACAGTGACTGGTGGGGTGGTCGTAGTGGACAGTGACTGGTGGGGTGGTCGTGGACAGTGACTGGTAGGGTGGTCGTAATGGACAGTGACTGGTAGGGTGGTCGTAGTGGAAAGTAACTGGTAGGGTGGTCGTAGTGGAAAATGACTGGTAGGGTGGTCATAGTGGACAGTGGTGGGGTGGTCGTAGTGGACAGTGACTGGTAGGGTGGTCGTAGTGAAAACTGGTAGGGTGGTCGTAGTGGAAAGTGACTAGTAGGGTGGTCGTAGTGGACAGTAACTGGTAGGGTGGTCGTAGTGGACAGTGACTGGTGGGGTGGTCGTAGTGGACAGACTGGTAATGTGGTAGTAGACAGTGACTGGTAGGGTTGTCGTAGTGGACAGTGACTGGTGGGGGTGGTCGTAGTGGACAGTGACTGGTGGGTGGTCGTAGTGGACAGTAACTGGTAGGGTGGCAGTAGTAGACAGACTGGTAGTGTGGTAGACAGTGACTGGTAGTGTGGTCGTAGTGGACAGTAACTGTAGGGTGGTCGTGAACAGTAACTGGTAGTGTGGTCCTAGTGGTGACTGGTAGGGTGGTCGTAGTGGTTAGTGACTGGTGGGGGTGGTCGTAGTGGACAGTAACTTTAGGGTAGTCGTAGTGAACAGTAACTGGTAGCGGTCGTAGTGGACAGTGACTGGTAGGGTGGTCGTAGTGGTGACTGGTAAGGTGGTCGTAGTGGTGACTAGGGTGGTCGTAGTGGACAGTGGTGGGGGTGGTCTTAGTGGACAGTAACTGTAGGGTAGTCGTAGTGGTGACTAGTAGGGTGGTCGTAGTGGTGACTGGTAGGGTGGTCGTAGTGACTAGGGTGGTCGTAGTGGACAGTGACTGGTGGGCGTGGTCTTAGTGGACAGCGATTGGTACGGTGGTCGTAGTGAACAGTGACTGGTAGAGCGGTTGTAGTGGACAGTGACTGGTAGGGCGGTAGTAGACAGTGACTGGTAGGGCGGTCGTAGTGGTGACTGGTAGGGGTGGTCGTAGTGGACAATAACTGTAGGGTGGTCTTAGTGAACAGTAACTTGTAGTGTGGTCGTAGTGGACAGTGACTGGTAGGGTGGTCGTAGTGGACAGTGGTGGGGGTGGTCGTAGTGGACAGTAACTGGTAGGGTGGTCGTAGTAGACAGTGACTGGTAGGGTGGTCGTAGTAGACAGTGACTGGTAGGGTACTATATTTGTAGGAAGTATCTCCAACTTCACACTGAACCTCTATAATTCTCATTCAGTTGTGATTTAACAATGATCCACCAAGGCAGTGAACGCCAGTTTTCTGCAAGTCAGTGAAGGAAACCCTTTCGCACATTCGTGTTGAACAGCCTGCCACGTTTCGCGTGTATTATTTTGCAATGGCAGACGTTTGGGTCCTGGACGTACAGAAACGTTGTCTTGACACTATCTTCGAACGTAATTTGTGTAGTGAGTGTTAGTGTGAGATCACCTCACAGCCTCAGAGTGCCGAGGGGAGAGGAACGATAGGGCAGTGAGGGGAATCAGAGGAGAGGGGAGATATGAAAGTGAAAGAAGAGGGGGAACAATAAGAAGAGAGAGAGGAAAGAGGCGAAAATAGGACAGAGGAGATAGGACAGTGAGAGGGAACAGTAGAAGGGGGAGAGGGAACAATGAGAGTGGAGAGGGTGGAGTGCGGTATTGATTCCCAGAAGAATGTCACTCAGATGAGAAATCTTTCTCATGTATGTGTGTGTGTGTGTGTGTGTGTGTTGTGTGTGTGTGTGTGTGTGTGTGTGTGTGTGTGTGTGTGTGTGTGTATGTGTGTGTGTGTGTGTGTACGTACTCATTGAACCAATAGTTTAGAGTTCGAGCAAATTGACGATTGAACAAATCACCTGAACTCCCACAAGTCACCAGCTATTCCCAGGAAACCAGTTATTCCCACAAGTCAGCAAATATTCCCACGTTTGACCGGAAATTCCCATAAGTCACAAGCCCCTAGATTTTCCCAGAGGTCACTAGATATTCCCAGAGGTCACCAGATATTCCCAGAGGTCACCAGATATTCCCAGAGGTCACCAGATATTCCCAGAGGTCACCAGATATTCCCAGAGGTCACCAGATATCCCAGAGGTCACCAGATATTCCCAGAGGTCACCAATATTCCCAGAGGTCACCAGATATTCCAGAGAGTCACCAGATATTCCCAGAGGTCACTAGATATTCCCAGAGGTCACTAGATATTCCCAGAGGTCACTAGATATTCCCAGAGGTCACTAGATATTCCCAGAGGTCACCAGATATTCCCAGAGGTCACCAGATATTCCCAGAGGTCACAAAATATTCCCACGGGTCAGTAATAACACACACACACAGACGAGTCACAGAATACCACAATAAAAACAATAAAGGTAAAGTTATGCAACGAGAGAGAGACGGGGAGAGAGTAAGAGTGAGAGAGAGAGAGAGAGAGAGAGAAGAGAGAGAGAGAGAGAGAGAGAGAGAGAGAGAGAGAGAGAGAGAGAGAGAGAAACTGTGTCAAAACTGTCAGTGGTGACAATAAGGCAGGAGGAGGTGCATTTCCTACTTAAATCGCTTGACCAAGAAAAGGCTGTGGGCCCAGACAAGTTGAGCCCAAGATTGTTGAGAAGATGTGCAGACCAGCTAGCAGCACCTCTAACTCGCATCTTTCAGCACTGCCTAGTACAGTGTAAATGGCCCTCTCTATGGAAAGAGGCAAATGTAGTCCCTGTTCACAAAAAGAAGAGCAGAGCAGAAATCAGCAACTACAGACCAGTGTCACTCCTGTCAATCACTGGTAAGATCCTTGAGACAATAATCTCAAGACAAATGACAGAGTTTTTTGACTACCACTCACTACTTTGTGATCGTCAATATGGCTTCAGGAAAGGTTACTCTGCTGCTGATCTGTTGTTAAACCTCTCCACTAAGTGGCACCAGTCACTGGATGAATCCAAAGTCAGCTGTGTGGTAGCACTGGACATTGCTGGCGCTTTCGACCGGGTGTGGCACCAGGGCCTCTTAGCAAAACTTCAAGCACTGGGAATTGCAGGCTCTACGCTATGTCTCCTCAGTGATTACCTTCATGGTAGATCTCTAAGTGTAGTTCTCAATGGAACGGAATCAGCAAGACATCCTATTGGGGCAAGTGTTCCACAAGGAAGCGTGCTGGGTCCATTGTTATGGAATGTCTACTTCAACGACCTTCTTCGTCTCATCCCAGAATCACATGCATATGTAGACGACTGTACACTGACATTCACTTATCCAAGAGAAGAAATGCCAGCTGCTCTAAGCTACATCAATCACCAGCTGAGAGCTATATCAGCTTGGGGAAATAGATGGCAAGTAACATTTGCACCTGAGAAAACGCAAATGATGATCGTCTCTAGGCACCATGATGGTAATGCTGGTGCAGTAGTAAGGATGAATGGGAGGATGTTGGCACCTGGAGAAGAAGTTGATATCCTTGGGGTGAAATTTGACTCCAAACTAACCATGAAGAACCATGTTGTAAATCTTGCAAACAAGGCAGCCAGGAAGCTTACAGCACTTCGCCGTATCTCCCATCTGCTTGACAGTAGGGGTTGCAAGATCCTGTACGAGGCACAAGTATGCTCGCACCTTGAGTATGCTCCACTTTCTTGGTTTGTCTGCCCCCCCTCTCATCTGCGACTGCTTGACAGAGTAGAGAACAGAGCAAGACGTCTCATCTCTCGCCTGGACCCATCCTGGATAGATCTGTCATTTCAGCAGAGCCTTCAACATAGGAGGGATGTGGGTGGCCTTACTGTTATGTACAAGGCCAATATTGTCAAAATACCACACTTGGATCCACTTCGAGGACAGCGTGAAACAAGCTTTTATGCCACAAGACGGGCAGAAAGCAGCAACTTCACTCTGGCTGTACCCTTCTCCAGAACATCACTCCATCTGAGATCATACATACCCAGGATGACTCGAGTATGGAACACATTCGTACAGGATAATGATGTCAACGAGATAAAGTCAGTTGATCAAATGAAAATGCTGGCCCACAGATGACTCCAACTTCATCCTGTTCCCTACTTGTATGTCTCATAACAATAAAAATGCTTTCAAATGAGCTGATGTAGGTAACAGCTCTTAGCTTGCCAATAAAGTTAGGAATCCTTAACCTGTAAATAGCTGTCAATAAAGCTAGGGATCCTTAACCTTGTCAAACCCTGTGAAAAAGAGAGAGAGAGAGAGAGAGAGAGAGAGAGAGAGAGAGAGACCAGCACTGAAAGATGGTGAAAGAGGGGAAGGGAAGAGGAGGAGGGGGAGGATATAAGGGAGGGGGAGTGGCGCCATAAACCGGATATACGAGAACAAGTTAGGTCTACCGGGACTCGTCTTAATGGTGTGGGAGGGGGAGGGGGGAGCCCCCTCCCCCTCCACCTAATTTATTACCCCATTAAATCCTCACTCCTCATTTGGCGGGGAAGGAGCTGGTGTTGATACGAGGAGTGAGGAGCAGTTACTGGCCTCTCCCATCTGCCAGAAATATTTTTACTAATGTTACTCTGTCTCTTTATTGACCCCCACCCCAGCATCTTTATTGACCCCCACCCCAGCATCTTTATTGACCCCCACCCCAGCATCTTTATTGACCCCCACCCCTGTATCTTTATTGACCCCCACCCCTGTATCTTTATTGACCCCCACCCCCTGTATCTTTATTGACCCCCACCCCAGCATCTTTATGACCCCACCCCCTATCTTTATTGACCCCACCCCTGTATCTTATTGACCCCCACCTGCGACTGTATCTTTATTGACCCCCACCCCCTGTATCTTTATGACCCCACCCCAGTCTTTATTGACCCCCACCCCTGATATTTGTACTATGTATCCCACCCCTGTATCTTTATGACCCCCACCCCAGTATCTTTATTGACCCCCACCCCATGCTATCTTTATTGACCCCACCCCTGTATCTTTATTGACCCCCACCCCTGTATCTTTATTGACCCCCACCCCTGTATCTTTATTGACCCCCCACCCTGTATCTTTATTGACCCCCACCCCAGCATCTTATTGACCCCCACCCCTGTATCTTATTGACCCCACCCCTGATCTTTATTGACCCCCACCCCAGATCTTTATGAACCCCACACCTCCCCCTGTATCTTTATTGACCCCCACCCCTGTATCTTTATTGACCCCACCCCTGTATTTTGACCTCCACCCCATGTTCTTTATTGACCCCACCCCTGTACTCTTTGACCTCCATCCCTGTATCTTTATTGACCCCACCCCTTGTATCTTTGACCTCCATCCAGTATCTTTTGACCCCACCCCTGTATCTTTAATTGACCCCCCCCTGTATCTTTATTGCCCCCCCTGTTCTTATTGACCCCTCCAGTATCTTTATTGACCCCCCCCTGTTCTTTTGACCCCACCCCTGATGTCTTATTGACCCCCTCCCTGTATCTTTTGACCTCCCCCTGTATCTTTGACCCCCTCCCTGTATCTTTGACCTCCACCCTGTGTCTTTATTGACCCCCCCTGTTCTTTATTGACCCCCTCCCTGTGTCTTATTGACCCCCTCCCCCTGTATTTTTGACCTCCTCCCCGTTCTTTTTGACTCCCTCCCTGTTCTTATTGACTCCACCCTTGTATCTTTATTGACCCCACCCTGGTCTATATGACCTCACCCATTGTCTTTTTGACCCACCCCTGTGTCTTTATTGACCCCCTCCTGTGTCTTATTGATCCCCCTCCCTGTGTCTTTATTGACCCCCTACCCCTGTGTCTTTTGACCCCCTCCTGTGTCTTTATTGATCCCCCCTGTGTCTTTATTGACCCCCTCCCTGTGTTATTGACCTCCTCCTGTGTCTTTATTGACCCCTCCTGTGTCTTTATTGACCTCCCGTTCTATGACCCTCGTGTCTTATTGACCCCCCTCCTGTGTCTTTATTGACCCCCTCCCTGTGTTTTTATTGACCCCTCCTGTGTCTTTATTGACTCCCCTTCCTTTTTGCCCTCTGTTTATTGACCCCCTCCCTGTGTTATTATGTATTGACCCCTCCTGTGTCTCTTTTATTGACCCCCTCCCTGTGTCTTTATTGACCCCCTCCCGTGTCTTTATTGATCCCTTCCCTGTGGTCTTTTATTGACCCTCCCTGTGTCTTTATTGACCCCCTCCTGTGTCTTTATTGACCCCTCCCTGTGTCTTTATTGATCCCCCTCCTGTGTCTTATTGATCCCCCTCCCTGTGTCTTTATTGACCCCTCCCTGTGTCTTTATTGACCCCTCCTGTGTCTTTATTGATCCCCCGTTTCCTGTTGTTTTCTTATTGTACCTCCTGTGTCTTTATTGACCCCTCCCTGTGTCTTTATTGATCCCCCTCCTGTGTCTTTATTGACCCCTTCCTGTGTCTTTATTGATCCCCTCCCTGTCTTTATTGATCCCCCTCCCTGTGTCTTTATTGACCCCCTCCTGTCTTTATTGATCCCCTCCTTGTCTATTGACCCCTCCCTGTGTCTTTATTGATCCCTCCCTGTGTCTTTATTGATCCCCACCCGTGTCTTTATTGATCCCTCCCTGTGTCTTTATTGACCCCTCCCTTGTCTTTATTGATCCCCCTGTGTCTTTATTGATCCCCTCCTGTGTCTTTATTGACCCCCTCCCTGTGTCTTATTGACCCCTCCCTGTGTCTTTATTGATCCCCTCCTGTGTCTTTATTGACCCCTCCCTGTGTCTTTATTGACCCCCGTGTCTATTGACCCTGCCTGTATTGATTCCCCCTTCCTGTCTTTATTGATCTCACCTCCCTGTGTCTTTATTGACCCCCTCCCTGTGTCTTTATTGATCCCCTCCCTGTGTCTTTATTGATCCCCTCCCTGTGTCTTTATTGATCCCTCCCTGTGTCTTTATTGATCCCCTCCCTGTGTCTTTATTGATCCCTCCCTGTGTCCTTTATTGATCCCCTCCCTGTGTCTTTATTGATCCCCTCCCTGTGCTTTATTGATCCCATTCCTGTGTCTTTATTGATCCCATTCCTGTGTCTTTATTGATCCCCTCCCTGTGCCTTTATTGATCCCATTCCGTGTCTTTATTGATTCCCTCCCGTTCTTTATTGATCCCTCCCTGTGTCTTTATTGATCCCATCCCTGTGTCTTTATTGATCCCCTCCCTGTGTCTTTATTGATTCCCTCCCCGTATCTTTATTGATCCCCTCCCTGTGTCTTTATTGATTCCCTCCCCGTATCTTTGATCCCCTCCCTGTGTCTTTATTGATCCCCTCCCTGTGTCTTTATTGATCCCCTCCCTGTCTCTTTATTGATCCCCTCCCTGTGCTTTATTGTTTCCCTCCCTGTTCTTTATTGATCCCCTCCCTGTGTCTTTATTGATCCCCTCCCTGTGTCTTTATTGATCCCCTCCCTGTGTCTTTATTGATCCCTCCCTGTGTCTTTATTGATCCCCTCCCTGTCTTTATTGATCCCCTCCCTGTGTCTTTATTGATCCCCTCCCTGTGTCTTTATAGATTCCCTCCCCGTATCTTTATTGATTCCCTCCCTGTGTCTTTATTGATCCCCTCCCTGTGTCTTTATTGATCCCCTCCCTGTGTCTTTTATTGATCCCCTCCCTGTGTCTTTATTGATCCCTCCCTGTGTCTTTATTGATTCCCTCCCGTATCTTATTGATCCCCCCTGTGTCTTTATTGATCCCCTCCCTGTGTATTTATTGATCCCCTCCCTGTGTCTTTATTGATCCCCTCCCTGTGTCTTTATTGATCCCCTCCCTGTGTCTTTATTGATCCCCTCCCTGTGTCTTTATTGATCCCCTCCCTGTGTCTTTTCTAATCTGTCTATGCACTGTTTCATTACCTGTCTACCCAGACATTTTCTTACCATACAGACGCCTTCATCAAGTCAGTGAACACCATCAACTCTGTCTTGTTGAGTCCGAACAAGACCATTCCATTGTGTCTGTCTGACGTCTCTGATATTGCTGACGTCTCTGATATTGCTGACGTCTCTGATATTGCTGAAGTCTCTCATATTGCTGACGTCTCTCAATTGCTGATGTCTTGGACGTTTCGCCCACATTGACAGTCTGGCTGATTCCTCTGTGAGAGATGAGTCTCTCTCTCACAAGATTATCACCAGCAAACAAGAGCAACTAACAAGAGCAACTAACAACAGCGACTAACAACAGCAACAACCAACAACAGCGACTAACAACAGCAACTAACAACAGCAACTAACAACAGCAGCTAACAACAGCAACTAACAACAGCAATCTAACAACAGCAATAACAACAGCAACTAACAAAGCAATTAACAACAGCAACTAACAACAGCAACTAACAACAGCAACTAACAACAGCAACTAACAACAGCAACTAACAACAGCAGCTAACAACAGCAGCTAACAACAGCAACTAACAACAGCAACTAACAACAGCAGCTAACAACAGCAACTAACAACAAGTACTAACAAGAGCAAACAGCCTCTTATCACCCCCGTTCATCTCCCCTTTTTTTCATTTTCCTTCCCTTTCTCTCTCTCTCTCTCTCTCCCCCCTGGCGAGAGACTAGGACGTGATTACCAGACGGAGGATCGAGCCTTCATCATGTGCCGAATAGCCCCCACACGGGTTTAGTGCTTTCCAATTTATTTAATAACTTCCCCCTTCGCCAGAGCTGGCATTGAATGACCTACACGGGTTTGAAGCCTTCAGATGCAATAATTCTTCTAAGATGCGTTAAATAAGCCATGCGAATTTAGAGCTTCCCATGCCAGTAACTATTTACTGGCTATATCAGTGAATAACTATTCCTCATCTGACTTATACAAACAAAAGCCTTACTTCTTTCTGCAGTATACAAAACACAGTTTACTTTAATAAAATATTAAGACAAAGGGCAGCCACTTTCGTGCGGTGTATTTCTCACCTGAATTTATTGATGGCCACTTCACCCAGTTCGTAGAACTTGATTTCTTCCGCGAAAACATCGAGAGGAACATTGACAGGTCTTCTGAGTCGACCTCCGCTCTGGTAGTAGTACAGGATGGCGTCGAAGCTCGGCCGGTTGCGGTCGAAGAAGTACTCATTTCTCAGCGGGTCGAAGTACCGGATGCGTCGAGCAGGGTCTCCCAGTAGCGTGTCCGGGAACTGGTTCAGCGTCCGTAGTTGAGTCTCGAACCGGAGACCACTTATCTGGAGAGGAGAGAAGCGGGTGAGTGTGTACCGGGAAGAATGTTGTGTGTGGGGGGGGGGGGGGGATAGGCATGATTTGAGGTCTGATTAGTTAGGTTAAATTGTGTAGAATGAATTAGAATGTAATTTTCTGGGTTGTATTGGGTGTCATTGTGTTGGTATAGGGAGGGGTGGTGAATGTTGTTGTGGGCTTGGAGTGGGTTGGTATAAGGTGGGGTTTACCGAGTTGTTTGGCTGGAGAGAGTTTATCGGGGGTGGTGAAGGTTGTTGTGGGCTTGGAGTGGGTTGGTATAGGGGGGGTGGTGAAGGTTGTTGTGGGCTTGGAGTGGGTTGGTTATAGGGATGGGGTGGTGAAGGTTGTGGGCTTGGAGTGGGTTGGTATAGGGAGGGGTGGTGAAGGTTGTTGTGGGCTTGGAGTGGGTTGGTATAGGGAGGGGTGGTGAAGGTTGTTGTGGGCTTGGAGTGGGTTGGTATGGAGGAGGGGTGGTGAAGGTTGTTGTGGGCTTGGAGTGGGTTGGTATAGGGAGGGGTGGTGAAGGTTGTTGTGGGCTTGGAGTGGGTTGGTATAGGGAGGGGTGGTGAAGGTTGTTGTGGGCTTGGAGTGGGTTGGTATAGGGAGGGGTGGTGAAGGTTGTTGTGGGCTTGGAGTGGGTTGGTATAGGGAGGGGTGGTGAAGGTTGTGGGCTTGGAGTGGGTTTGTATAGGGAGGGGTGGTGAAAGGTTTTTGTGGGCTTGGAGTGGGTTGGTATAGGGAGGGGTGGTAAGGTTGTGGGCTTTGGAGTGGGTTGGTATAGTGAGGGGGTGTGAAGGTTGTGTGGGCTTGGAGTGGGTTGGTATAGGGAGGGGTGGTGAAGGTTGTGTGGGCTTGGAGTGGGTTGGTATAGGGAGGGGTGGTGAAGGTGTTGTGGGCTTGGAGTGGGTTGGTATAGGGAGGGGTGGTAAGGTTTGTGGCTTGGAGTGGGTTGGTATAGTGAGGGGTGGTGAAGGTTGTGGGCTTGGAGTGGGTTGGTATAGGGAGGGGTGGTAGAAGGTTGTCGGGCTTGGAGTGGGTTGGTGATATGGGTGTGTGAGTAGTTGTTTTTAGTGGGTTATAAGGTGGGTGGAATGTTAAAGGTTGACAGTGGGTTGGATAGTGGTGCTGGTAGAAAGTCAATTTTAGCTTAAAAAGTATATAGTGCTAGTCCGCTATGATGGTAATTGTATTCAAGGTAAATTATAGCTTGATGCTGCCACAAATGAAGTGTGGTGGGGCAGGTGTCTCACCACATGAAGGAGGTGTATCTGGTCTCGCACTTTACTTGTTGACTCCTGCCGTTATGTCTGACATCCTCCGTAATCTTCCTGATCTCTGGTATTCTGAATCCTCCGTCTTCTGAATCCTCCGTAGCTTCCTGATCTCAGATTAAGGGTAGTATGTAAAACTTGCGATTTTGGCTTAAATAGCAACATTCTCCTTGGAAATTTGTGTATGCAATAATTTCGCAAAAATCATTCTGAATCTAAAAAAAAATGCTTCACTGTGTTTGTTTATTTTTAAATTATTGTAAACTTGTATAAAATATATTTAGTTGGATTAGGATAAATTAAATTGTGCTTATTATAATAAGTTTAGGTAAGTTTTCTAAGGTTCTTTTGGTACAAAATTATTAATTTTTACATAAACATATATAAAAAAATATATTTAAACGTATAAAAGAAAATTTTAGAAAGGACTTAATTTTAAAGGAGTTCTTGCTAATTGACCAGTTTTACCTATTCGGCACGATATTATATATGCGAGACAAGCCACGGGGGTGGAAAGCTTTAGCTCAAGTACTTTCACACTTCAGTGCTTCATCAGGAGCTGTGCAATGTTACAAGGACGGCAACAGGAGAAATAGGGAAAGTTTTTCAGAGTATGGTAGCGTGGTGGCACCAGCCAATATATGACTGAGGGGAGAGAAGCCCAGTCCATCGCGATGACAGAAGATTCAAATTTACAGTATACAGGAAGACCACCAATGTGTCGTCATACATTTATTAAAATCATGAATCTAGGACTACAGGAGTATTTTCCTTACAATGTTCCTGAGAACTTTGCATATCTGCAGTCCTGAGTATTTAGAAGATGAAATCAACAAGATATTTAAGAAAGCCACAAAACTGAGACCCCAGGGATTTTGAGAAGGCCCTACTGTCAGCTAGGAAGACTTTCTACGGGACTGATTCTAAGGAAACACCTAACAGAAAGCTGTATTGGTCTTGCCATACAATGACAATTTGGTCTGCCTCTGTGAGGGACTAAAAAAAAAATCAATATAAATCTGACTTTCAAAAACATTGGGACAGTGAAACAGAGATTGATCTAAAACACACTGCCTAATAATATGGGTGGTGTCTACAAGGTCCCATGCAGCCTTTGCCCACTCTCATACACTTGCCAGACGGATAAACCTTTAGATACTAGATTATCCCAACACAAGTACTCAATCAGGACAGGCCAGGTGTCGAATGTGATCTTTAACCATGTCAGCTCTTGTAATCACCCACCGAGGTGGGCTGACGCCCAGATAATTGTACCCAATAGTTCCATCATGGAAAGTAACATAATTGAGTCCTTCCTCTTGAAACATGATAGGAATGCCAAATATAATTCAAATTATGGGCTGTATAAATTCGATAATCTGCAAACTGAACATCATGGTACGCCCGTCACTTGTCGATATAACATCCTGTTAGGTCCGTCGCAAACGTCGATATTTAACATGTTAGGTCTACTGCAACAGTCTTTATAACCCAGGGAAGTAGTCATGGAGGTTCATTCAGGTATGGATGCACATGTGCAATCATCCTAGGATAGCACAAAAGAGAGGCAAAGTGACCACCTATTGAGGTTGTAACCCGACTAGGTACAGTGGAACAAGGTATACATAATTGACTGCAACAAGTTGGTTGCAACTAGTTTAGTGGTTTACTGAATTTGGTTGTTAGTAATGTTATAATGATAGAGGATGATAGTGGATAACAATGATAGTAAAAGAAAAATCAGGAATTGCCTAATTATATGAAAGAAAAGTCTGAATAGGAGAATTCACACAGACATTAACACAGTATTTCCTGAATATTGTAGAACTTTTTGCGACATCGGGTATTACCAGCTGATAAAATGAGGGATTTATTCCTTCAATTTCATTACTTACAAGGTTGTTCACATTAGCTGCATTCTGTATGTAAATGATCTTATATCACATGACCTGTTCCCAATGGTTAGAAGGTTTGGGCTGGCTATTAACTATCTCCTAGTTATTTTACCTCATGCTATCTGCAGTGGGGCCGACTCCACCCGACCCCATATGGGGTGGGGTGTGGGGGGACCAGTGTGTGGTTGATATTCGGCTGGGCCTCTCTTCCTCAGTCATATATTGGCTAGTGCCTACACACTACCATACTCTGAAAAACTTACCCTATTTCTCCTGTTGCTGTCTTTGCAACATTGCACAGCTCCTGATGAACTGAGAAGTGTAAAAGTATCTGAGATAAAGATTTCCATCCCCCCCCCCCCGTGACTTGTCTTGCATTCTTAACATCGTCTGTCTGCGATTGTTTTGTGTGTGTTAATATATATATATATATATATATATATATATATATATATATATATATATATATATATATATATATATATATATATATATATATATATATATGCAAGACAAGCCACAGGGGATGAAAGTCTTCAGCTCAAGTACTTTCACACGTCTCCGTGGGTCATCAGGAGTTATGCAATGTTGCAAGAGTAGCAACAGAAGAATTTAGGGAAGGTTTTCTCGGAGTTAGTTTGCTGGCGACACCAGCCAGATTCTCTCTCTCTCTCTCTCTCCTCTCTTACTTACATTATATATATATATATATATTATATATATATATATATATTTGATGTATTATGTTTGTTGTGTAGTAGTGATGTGTGTGTGTGTGTGTGTGTGTGTGTGTGTGTGTGTGTGTGTGTGTGTGTGTGTGCGCGCGCGCGCGCGCGCGCGTTTACACTGAATCATATAGTGTGGACTGTGGTAGATGTTGTCAATGTATGAAGTAGTGGGTTATTAAGAGCAGTTGAGAGTATTACTGCAGTGACTGAGACATGTCAGATCATGCTGGAGCAGTGACTGAGGCACATGTCAGGTCATGCTGGAGCAGTGACTGAGACATGTCAGATCATGCTGGAGCAGTGACTGAGGCACATGTCAGGTCATGCTGGAGCAGTGACTGAGACATGTCAGATCAGCTGGAGCAGTGCTGAGGCAATGTCAGGTCATCTGGAGCAGTGCTGGAACATGTCAGATCATGCTGAGCAGTACTGCACATTCAGGTCATGCTGACAGTGATCTGAGACATGTCAGATCATGTGACAGTGATAGCACATGTAGTCATCTGGAATAGTGACTGAGGCACATGTAGGTTCATGCTGGAGCATGATGAGAATATCAGATCATGTGTGAGAGTGATGGGCATATAGTCATGCTGGAGCGTGATGAGGATGTCAGTCGTGTGAGCGTGACTGGGCACATGTCAGATCTGCGGAGCGTGTACTGAACATATCAGATTGCTGTGGCAGTGACTGATGCACATGTCAGGTCATGCTGGCAGTGACTGAGAGCAATTCAGGTCATGCTGGAGCAGTGACTGAGACATATCAGATCATGCTGGAGCAGTGACTGAGGCACATATCAGATCATGCTGGAGCAGTGACTGAGGCACATGTCAGGTCATGCTGGAGCAGTGACTGAGGCACATGTCAGGTCATGCTGGAGCAGTGACTGAGGCACATGTCAGGTCATGCTGGAGCAGTGACTGAGGCACATGTCAGGTCATGCTGGAGCAGTGACAGACACATGTCAGGTCATGCTGGAGCAGTGACTGAGGCACATGTCAGGTCATGCTGGAGCAGTGACTGAGGCACATGTCAGGTCATGCTGGAGCAGTGACTGAGGCACATGTCAGGTCATGCTGGAGCAGTGACTGAGGCACATGTCAGGTCATGCTGGAGCAGTGACTGAGGCACATGTCAGGTCATGCTGGAGCGAAGGCAACTCTTCCTCAGTGAAGATATATACTCAAGACAGGGATATGTCATATGGCTGTCTAATATAATTACAGATCAAAGTGTGAAAACAACTTGCTATAAGTTGCCATGACAAAATTTGATATTAAGTCGCTTTAAATTTTTACCAACATCGCACTTGATGAAGCTATTAACATATGGTGTGAGGGAGTCTTTAAATCCTCCGAGCAAGTGAGTGGTTTTATCTCCACTTGTACGAGGCAGCTGCTCGATCTTACTGGCAAAGATTGTTCTACTTTTAATAACGAGACAGACCACCAACATGGTGCGACCATCAGTCATCACCTTAGTCTTACTTTCAACAATATTTTCTTATGTTAATACGAATAAAAATGCTTGGATGATTGTGACTTAGATTTTTGGAAGTCTTGGGATCAGATCCCTTTATTATTTATCTCTACTAAGCATCCCGATATAAATGCCACTTTAGAAACAGATGTTAACAACTCACTGTTATTTCTTGATGTTAATATTAAGAGAACTAGAGATTAGTTTTATCTTCAGGTTTATTATAAACCAACCTTGACTATGCACTAAGTTCTCTTCTTTCATTCCTATTAAATATTAGAATTCCTTGGTCTTTACACTTACATTTCTATATAGTAATGAAACCACGAAACATGTAGGTGCATGACCTTTGAAGGATCGCTGGTTGAATGGTTAAGGCAATGTGAATGTTGTTCCGTCTCTTGAGGTGGGAGAATGTGTCGCAGGATCTAATCCCGGCTGGCCGCAGTTTGGTCAAACTTTGGTCAAGTTTGGACTCCCCCACGACAGACCTGACTCCCCCACGACAGACCTGACTCCCCCACGACAGACCTGACTCCCCCACGACAGACCTGACCACCCAGGCACGACCCCCAGACGACCTGACTACCCCACGACAGACCTGACTACCCCACAACGACACCAGACAGACCTGACTACCCCACGACAGACCTGACTACCCCACGACAGACCTGACTCCCCCACGACAGACCTGACTCCCCCAGGACAGACCTGACTCCCCCAGGACAGACCTGACTACCCCAGGACAGACCTGACTACCCCAGGACAGACCTGACTACCCCAGGACAGACCTGACTACCCCAGGACAGACCTGACTACCCCAGGACAGACCTGACTACCCCAGGAAGACTGACTACCCAGGACAGACCTGACTCCCCCAGGACAGACCTATCTTCTGGAACCCCTGTTATCAACACAACGTGCATCCCATTTTCCACTTCTAAGCCTTGTTCCCAGTTCAGTTCTTCTCGTAGATTCCCAGCTAGGCACTCCCTAACTACTCCATCTAAGATGTCAAGAAGTTCATTGACATCACGTGTTTATTTCTACCACTGGAGAACTTTGGCACTTGTCTCGTCTAATACACGTTTAATACATCATCTGTGTCACGAAAAATATTTCTCTGGTTACTGTAATGAAGACACTTGTGCAGCACTAACACTTTACTGGGAAAACTTGACATTCCTGGTTGCTGTGTTAATAACACTGGGAAGTGACAGATCTACCAGGAGCGAAACGTGACTAGATCTACCAGGAGCGAAACGTTTCTTAATGAAATGTTTTCGTGTTGCACAAGTATCTTACTGACATTCTGTTTTGTGACTGGAGAAAAAAGTTGAAACTAGATCTTTCGTCCGATTCTAGACCATTATCAAGTCGAGGCTGAAGATCAGTAAAGTAAGTCTTATTTTTTCATTTGTTTTTCCTCATTGGCAATATGGTGATAGCCTCGCCCAAGCCGAAACCCTCGTCCGCTTATTTCCAATCTGTCGGTCAGTTCACATCCCCCCCCAAGGGAGGTTCCTCGACGCTGTTGAGGGGCTCTTGATCTAGGGAATCGGATCTGTGCCCCAGTTCCCGAGTTGAGCCTGAATGCCTTCCATCCCCCTCCCCACCCCCACGGGAGCTGTATAATCCCTACGGGTTTAGCGCTCCACCGTGATTACAATAATGTGGGTCAGTTGTGGAGAGTTGCAGCCAACACTGGCAGTGTTTCCATCTTGCGAGCGCGCGTACACACACACACACACACACACACACACACACACACACACACACACACACACACACACACACACACACACACACAATCACATATGAAAGACCCCTTGGGGCCAGCGATCGTGTGGTTTTAAGATTCGAATGCCCAGTAGAGTTACAAATGGAGGGGAGGGAAGCAGGAAGAGCCGGACGAATGAAGCCAAACTACAAGAAGGGGGACTACGCGAGAATGAAGAACTTCCTGAACGGGGTTCAGTGGGACAGAGAACTGGCAGGGAAGTCAGTAAACGAGATGATGGAATATGTGACAACAATATGAAAAGAAGCTGAGGAGAGGTTTGTATCCAGGGGTAACAGGAATAATGAAAAAGTCAGGATGAGCCCATGGTTCACCCAAAGGTGCAGGGAGGCAAAAACCAAGTGTGTTAAGGAATGGAAGAAATATAGAAGGCAAAGGACCCAGGAGAATAAGGAGAGCAGTCGTACAGCCAGAAATGAATATGTACAGGTAAGAAGGGAGGCCCAACGACAATATGAAAATGACATAGCAGCGAAAGCCAGATCTGCCCCGAAGCTGTTGTACATCCATCTCAGGAGGAAAACAACAGTCAAGGACCAGGTAATCAGGCTAAGGAAGGAAGGAGGAGAGATCACAAAAAACGACCGCGAAGTATGCGAGGAGCTCAACGTGAGATTCAAAGAAGTGTTCACAGAGGAGACAGAAGGGACCCAGGAAGATTTAGAGGTGGGGTACACCACCAAGTGTTGGACACAATACATACAACCGAGGAAGAAGTGAAGAGGCTGCTGAGCAAGCTAGACACCTCAAAGGGGATGGGGCCAGATAACATCTCTCCATGGGTCCTGAGAGAGGGTGCAGAGGCGCTATGTGTACCCCTAACAACAATATTCAATACATCTATTGAAACAGGGAGATTACCTGAGGTATGGAAAACAGCAAATGTAGTCTCAGTTTTTAAAAAAGGAGACAGACAAGAAGCACTAAACTATAGACCAGTGTCACTGACGTGTATACGTAGTATGCAAAGTCATGGAGATTATCAGAAGAGTGGTGGAACACCTAGAAAGAAATGAGTTTATCAACAAGAGCCAACATTGTTTCAGGGATGGGAAATCCTGTATCATAAATCTACTGGAGTTCTATGACAGGGTGACAGCAGTAAGACAAGAGAGGGGTGGGTACATTGCATTTTCTTGGACTGTAAGAAGGCGTTTGACACAGTTCCACACAAGAGATTAGTGCAAAAACTGGAGGACCAGGGAGGAATAACAGGGAAGGCACTGCAATGGATCAGGGAATACCTGTCAGGAAGACAGCAGCGAGTCATGGTATACTGCGAGGTGTCAGAATGGTCGCCTGTGACGAGTGGGGTTCCAAAGGAGTCAGTCCTAGACCGATGCTGTTTCTGGTATTTGTGAACATGACTGAAGGAATAGACTCCGAAGTGTCCCTCCTTGCAGATGATGTGATGATGAAAAGAATTCAATCGGACGACAACAAGGCAGAACTAGAAAAGGATCTAGACAGGTTGCAGGCCTGGTCCAGCAACTGGTTCCCGGAGTTCAACCCCACCAAGTGCAAAGTCATGAAGATTGAGGAAGGGCAAAGAAGACCGCAGACGGAGTACAGTCTAGGGGGCCAGACACTACAAACCTCACTCAAGGAAAATGATCTTGGGGTAAGTATAGCACCGGGCACATCTCCTGAGGCGCACATCAACCAAATAACTGCTGCAGCATATGGGCGCCTAGCAAACCTCAGAACAGCATTCCGACATCATAATAATTAATCGTTCAGGATGTTGTACACCGTGTACGTTGGGCCTATATTGAAGTATGCGGCACCAGTTTGGAACCCACACCTAGCCAAGCACGTAAGGAATCTAGAGAAAGTGCAAAAGTTTGCAACAAGACTAATCCCGGAGCTAAGGGGCATGTCCTACGAGGAGAGGTTAAGGGAAATAGACCTGACGACACTGGAGGACAGGAGATATAGGGAGGATATGATAACGACATATAAAATACTGAGAGTAATCGACAAGGTGGACAGAGACAGGATGTTCCAGAGATGGGACACAGCAATAAGGGGTCACAGTTGGAAGTTGAAGACTCAAAGGAATCACAGGGATGTTAGGAAGTATTTCTTCAGTCACAAAGTTGTCAGAAAGTGGAATAGTCTGGAAAGTGATGTCGTGGAGGCAGGATCCATACATGGCTTTAAGAAGAGGTATGATAAAGCTCATGGAACAGGAAGAGTGACCTAGTAGCGACCAGTGAAAAGGCGGGGTCAGGAGCTATGACTCGGCCACTGCAACCACACGTAGGTGAGTACAACTAGGCGAGTACACACACGAACACGCAGACAGACAGACACACATAATATTAACACTAATGCTGAGAAAGGATTTTTCTCTGAACCACAGACTAACTCTTCCCAAGTTGCACACTTCAGCACTTGCTCTTTGAAACTATACTCAACAATGTACTCGATAAGGAAAAAACTGTCAGAGAACCGGATTTCCATTGAAAAAAATCGTAATGTGGTAAAGACTATGGAAAGTGTGTTTATTAGTTGGGTGTTAAGGTTAAATGAAGAATGTTATTATAAGGGTTATGTGAGGAGTGTTACGGTTATGCCTTAATGGTGCCATAATGGCGCCTTGATGGCACCATAATGGTGCCATGACGGTACACTGGTAATACCATGATAGTGCTGTGATGGTGACTTTATTTTAAAGTCTATACGATACACTGACATCAAGAACAACCTCATTAATCAAAGTTTGGAATTTGTATTAACTGGAAAAAAATCTATGTCAAACATAGGAATAAAAACTTTACGACAATTCCTTACTCAAAATCAAAGTCGCGTACACAAGAGCCTCGACAATTTCTGAACAATACTCTCGCAAAATAAAAAAAAAATCCTTTAAAGGTTTCCAGAGGCACAAATAGGCTTTAATGTTTGTTTCTGAACGTAAAATAATAATAATAATAAATAATCAAATGTGAACAAATAAAACAACAGTAACGTTACCTTTAATATTCCTTGTGTTTACATGTCAACAAACACACATACTCGTATGTCAGCATGATAATAAAGACACTTGGGAAGTATCTAAGTCCGTATTAAGGACACATGACAACACGCTGGATAGGAAGCAGCTTATTTCAAGATTATGTGTCCAGGAAGACCTCTCACACCTCTCTCACACACACACACACACACACACACACACACACACACACACACACACACACTCTTGGAGTCCCCCACCCACATACTCTCTCTTTGAGAGACTCTCCCAACAATCAACAGTCTAAGAGATACTCGACTGAACAATCAGATTACCAGATTAGATTCTCGAGTGTCTGCTCGCTCCCAAGTGCCGTCAAAGAATCCCAATTTATCTTTTAGGATGTTTCAGAGGGTACTTCAGCTGGTCTTGGAGTGCACTTGCCCGAGTGACACTCCAGTGCACTTGCCCAAGTGACACTCCAGACGTCCCCGTCAAAAATATCGTCCAGAAGTCTGTCTACTTCCAGAAATGTCGTCCCAGGGGCTAACCTCTCAAAAAAGTTACTTCGGGCTGGATATCAAGGCGTCCTGGATATCATCCTGGAAGAGGTTGATTTTTAAGAGTACCGTCCTGAAGGAGGTTGATTTTCACGAGTATCATCCTGGAAGAGGTTGATTTTCACGAGTATTGTCCTGGAAAAAGTTGATTTTCAAGAATATCATCCTGGAAAAAGACTGATTCTTACGAGTATCGTCCTGGAAGAGGATTATTTCCACGAGTATCGTACTGGAAGAAGTTGATTTTTACAAGTATCGTCATGAAAAACGTTGACGTTCGCAAGTATCGCCATGAAAGTATTACTGAAAGTGTTACCAAGACGAGAAGACTTTAGTGTTGTACCAAGACTCGCCTCAGAAAAACCGCTTGACCTTTCCACAGTATTAAAAGAAGTGTTTATTTTATGTGTTCTAATATACCCCCCCCCCCGCCACACAAATACTTCTAACTATATACTCGTCTCTGTATGTCCATAGCAATTTTATTTACAGATTCTCGACTTTCTTTTTGGAGGGGGGAAAATTACCTATCATAGTTTTGGTTGTTCCATACCCGTCCTATTTCCATTCCATTCCTATCCCATTCTCGTCCCATTCTAGTTCCATTCTCGTCCCATTCCCTGGCTCAGAATCAGACTGCTGTGGCTACTGCTAAGACAAGTATTTGTCTCACACGAGACATGAGTATTTTTCCTGTCGATCCAATTCAATCAAGAGAAATATACCTGCTCGCTGGAACGATATATATCCACGTATTTCAAGGATATTCAGTATATCCAAATGTTGCGAGGATATATACTCAAATGTTGCAAGGATAACGTTGGCTCTTTCTCCATTCCCTTCTTCCACACACACACACACACACACACACACACACACACACACAACACACACACACACTATACCTTTATTTTTTGACAAAATTTGTTTTCACTGTTTCAGCCTTAATAGCTATTCCTGAAGTGTGTTGCTGTTTGGTGGTGTATGTTGCAGGCTGTGTGAGGGGACACAGCTGTGGTGTGTTGCTGTTTGGTGGTGTATGTTGCAGGCTGTGTGGGGGTCACAGCTGTGGTGTGTTGCTGTTTGGTGGTGTATGTTGCAGGCTGTGTGGGGGGACACAGCTGTGGTGTGTTGCTGTTTGGTGGTGTATGTTGCAGGCTGTGTGAGGGGACACAGCTGTGGTGTGTTGCTGTTTGGTGGTGTATGTTGCAGGCTGTGTGGGGGGACACAGCTGTGGTGTGTTGCTGTTTGGTGGTGTATGTTGCAGGCTGTGTGAGGGGACACAGCTGTGGTGTGTTGCTGTTTGGTGGTGTATGTTGCAGGCTGTGTGAGGGGACACAGCTGTGGTGTGTTGCTGTTTGGTGGTGTATGTTGCAGGCTGTGTGGGGGGTCACAGCTGTGGTGTGTTGATGTTTGGTGGTGTATGTTGTAGGCTGTGTGGGGGTCACAGCTGTGGTGTGTTGCTGTTTGGTGGTGTATGTTGCAGGCTGTGTGGGGGGTCACAGCTGTGGTGTGTTGCTGTTTGGTGGTGTATGTTGAGGCTGTGTGGGGGGTCACAGCTGTGGTGTGTTGCTGTTTGGTGGTGTATGTTGTAGGCTGTGTGGGGGGTCACAGCTGTGGTGTGTTGTGTTTGGTGGTGTATGTTGCAGGCTGTGTGGGGGGTCACAGCTGTGGTGTGTTGCTGTTTGGTGGTGTATGTTGCAGGCTGTGTGGGGGGTCACAGCTGTGGTGTGTTGCTGTTTGGTGGTGTATGTTGCAGGCTGTGTGGGGGGTCACAGCTGTGGTGTGTTGCTGTTTGGTGGTGTATGTTGCAGGCTGTGTGGGGGTCACAGCTGTGGTGTGTTGCTGTTTGGTGGTGTATGTTGCAGGCTGTGTGGGGGTCACAGCTGTGGTGTGTTGCTGTTTGGTGGTGTATGTTGCAGGCTGTGTGGGGGTCACAGCTGTGGTGTGTTGCTGTTTGGTGGTGTATGTTGCAGGCTGTGTGGGGGTCACAGCTGTGGTGTGTTGCTGTTTGGTGGTGTATGTTGCAGGCTGTGTGGGGGGACACAGGTGTGGTGTGTTGCTGTTTGGTGGTGTATGTTGCAGGCTGTGTGGGGGGTCACAGCTGTGGTGTGTTGCTGTTTGGTGGTGTATGTTGCAGGCTGTGTGGGGGGTCACAGCTGTGGTGTGTTGCTGTTTGGTGGCAGTTGCAGCTTGGGGGTCACAGCTGTGTAGGCTGTTTGTGGTGAGTTCACTGTGAAGTACTGTGTGTGTTGCTGTGACCCTTCACAGCTGTACCAACACTCACCGACTATATTACGGTGAGTTATTGTAAATACTTCGTAACTCGCCGCTTCTCTCACCCACCCACCCAAACCCACCCATTCAAACCCAACCATCCACTCACCCACCCAAACCCACCCACCCATCCAAACTCACCCATTCAAACCCAACTATCCACCCACGTACCCAAACCCACCCATTCAAACCCAACCATCCACCCACCCACCCATTCAAACTCAACCAATCAACCACCCATCCACCCAAACCCATCCATTCAAACCCAACCATCCACCCACCCAAACCCACCCATTCACTTAGTTTCAATATATCATGGAATTACCCAGATAACTGCAATCAAATCTATGTCCCAGATTTTCGCTTGGCCGACTTCATGGGACTGAAAAATTACCTGGGTGGGCTAAATTGGGATGTCCTGACTATGGGTCAGGTAGGTGATCTTGGTTGCCAATATGACGTTTTTCAGAGCATAGTTCTAGCTGCCGAGACAACTTTTGTTCCGAGTAGGGAAATTAGATCTAACAAAAATGATCCCAAATGGATGAACAATAGACTAAAACATCTCATTGGTCAAAAGAGAGGCATATATAGGCGTATCAAAAGAGGGGATGGGCAGTTAAGAAATCAATATATTCAATTAAAGAGAGAAATAAAGAAAGGAATAAGAAAAAACAAAAAGGGATTATGAGGCTAAGGTCGCAAGGGATTCAAAGATTAACCCAAAAGGGTTCTTTCAGGTATACAGAAGTAAGATTACAGACAAGATAGGCCCACTTAAGAGTAACTCTGGTCAGATCACTGACAGTGATAGGGATATGTGTGAAATTCTAAATACCTACTTCCTCTCAGTTTTCACCCAGGAAAATACTAGCGATATTCCTGAAATAATAGATTATGTAGAACAGGATGATAAACTATGCACGATTGCGGTAACTAGTGACATGGTCCTCAGACAAATAGAGAAACTAAAATCCCCAGGTCCTGGGGATTTGTTAGGTTTGCAAGGGTGTTAAAGGAATGTAAAGAGGAACTTAGCATATCTTTGGCTAATCTTTTTAACATATCACTACAAACTGGCATAGTGCCTGATAAGTGGAAAATGGCAAATGTAATACCTATTTACAAGGCAGATGACAGGTCCTTGGCTTCGAACTATAGACCAATAAGCCTTACCTCCATAGTGGGAAAATTTATGGAATCAATAATTGCCGAAGCAATTCGTAGCCATCTTGATAGGCACAGATTGATTAATGAATCTCAACACGGTTTTACAAAGGGGCGTTCCTGTCTTACAAATTCACTAACATTATTCACTAAGGTGTTTGAGGAGGTAGATCATGGTAATGAATATGATATTGTGTATACGGACTTCAGTAAGGCTTTCGATAGAGTTCCACACCAGAGGCTATTGAGGAAACTTAAGGAACACGGAATAGGAGGAGAAATTTTTTCATGTGTAGAGGCATGGCTGACAAATAGGCAGCAGAGAGTTAACATAAATGGGGAGAAATCAGAATAGGGGCACGTCACAAGCGGTGTTCCTCAGGGGTCAGTGTTGGGCCCGTTGTTATTCACAATTTACATAAACGACATAGAAGAGGGAATAAATAGCTACATAAGCAAATTTGCTGATGACACCAAAATAGGCCATCCAATTCATTCTAATGAGGACACTAGAGCACTCCAGGATGATTTGAATAGACTGATGCAATGGTCGGAGAAGTGGCAGATGCAGTTTAATATTGGCAAATGCAAAGTTCTAAATGTTGGACAGGTAAATAACCATGCCACATATAAACTAAATAATGTAGATCTTAATACTACCGATTGCGAAAAGGATTTAGGAGTTCTGGTTAGCAGTAATCTAAAACCAAGACAACAGTGCATTAGTGTTCGCAATAAAGCTAGCAGAATCCTTGGCTTCATATCTAGAAGTATAAATAATAGAAGTCCTCAGGTTGTTCTTCAACTCTATATATCCTTGGTTAGGCCTCATTTAGACTATGCTGCTCAGTTCTGGTCACCGTATTACAGAATGGATATAAATGCTCTGGAAAACGTACTGAGGAGGATGACAAAGATGATCCCATGTATCAGAAATCTTCCCTATGAGGATAGACTGAGGACCCTGAATCTGCGCTCTCTAGAAAGGCGTAGAATTAGGGAAGATATGATAGAGGTGTATAAATGGAAAACAGGAATAAATAAAGGGGATGTAAATAGCGTGCTGAAAATCTCCAGCCAAGACAGGACTCGCAGCAATGGTTTCAAGTAGGAAAAATTCAGATTCAGGAAGGATATAGGAAAGCACTGGTTTGGTAATAGAGTTGTGGATGAGTGGAACAAGCTCCCGAGTACAGTTATTGAGGCTAAAACGTTGTGTAGTTTTAAAAATAGGTTAGATAAATACATGAGTGGGTGTGGGTGGGGTTGAGTTGGACCTGACTAGCTTGTGCTGCTGGGACTGGTGCCGTGCTCCATCCTTGAGTGGAGGTAACCAGACTGGGTGAGTCATTGGGCTAATCCGGAGGGTGGGGTCATTGGGCTTATCCGGGGGGGGGGACATGGACCGGCTCCGCATGGGTCAGTAGGCCTGTTGCAGTGTTCCTTCTGTCTTATGTTCTTACTCAAACCCAAACCCATCCACCCATTCAAACCCAACCATCCACCCACCCAATCGCCCCCCCCTAAACCCACCCATTCAAAATCAATCAGGAGGCCTGGTCACAGACCGGGCAGCGGGGGCGTTGACCCCCGGAACTCTCTCCAGGTAAACTCCAGGTGAACAATCACCCACCCAAACCCACCCATTCAAACCCAACCATCCACTTACCCAATCACTCACCCATTCAAACCCAACCATCTACCCACCCAATTACCCACCCACCCAAACCCACCCATTTATACCCAACCATCCACTCAAACCCACCCATTCAACCCCAACCATCCACCCACCCAAACCCACCCATTCAACCCCAACCATCCACCCACCCAATCACCCCCGAAACCCACCCATTCAAACCCAACCATCCACCTACCCAAACCCCACCCATTCAAACCCACCCATCCACCCACCCAAACCCACCCATTCAAACCCAACCATCCACCCAATCACTCACCCATTTCAAACCCAACCATCTACCCACCCAATTACCCACCCACCCAAACCCACCCATTTATACCCAACCATCCACTCAAACCCACCCATTCAACCCCAATCATCCACCCACCCAAACCCACCCATTCAACCCCAACCATCCACCCACCCAATCGCCCCCCAAACCCACCCATTCAAACCCAACCATCCACCTACCCAAACCCACCCATTCAAACCCACCCATCCACCCACCCAAACCCACCCATTCAAACCCAACCATCCACCCAATCACTCACCCATTCAAACCCAACCATCCACCCACCCAAACCCACCCATTCAAACCCAACCATCCACCCACCCAATCACTCACCCATTCAAACCCAACCATCCACCTACCCAAACCCACCCATTCAAACCCAACCATCCACCCAATCACTCACCCATTCAAACCCAACCATCCACCCACCCAAACCCACCCATTCAAACCCAACCATCCACCCACCCAATCACTCACCCATTCAAACCCAACCATCCACCTACCCAAACCCACCCATTCAAACCCAACCATCCACCCACTCAAACCCACCCATTCAAACCCAACCATCTACCCACCCAATCACTCACCCATTCAAACCCAACCATCCACCCACCCAAACCCAACCATCCACCCACCCAAACCCACTCATTCAAACCCAACCATCCACCCACCCAATCCCACCCATTCAAACCCACCCAATCCCACCCATTCAAACCCAACCAATCACCCTCCCACCCGAACTCACCCATTCAAACCCAACCATCCACCCACCCAATTACACCCAACCATCCACCCACCCAATCACCCCCACCCCCCAAACCCACCCATTCAAACCCAACCATCCACCCACCCAATCACACCCAACCATCCACCCACCCCCACCCCCAAACCCACCCATTCAAACCCAACCATCCACCCACCTAATCACACCCAACCATCCATCCACCCAATCACCCCACCCCCCAAACCCACCCATTCAAACCCAACCATCCACCCACCCAATCACACCCAATCATCCACCCACTCACTCGCCTACTTACACAAAATCAGTTGTTCATCCTGGTGATATAATCACTGCCTCCAGGTGTAACAACCAGTGTTGACTTAGTTACATCACCACAACGTAGGTTGTAAAGCCTATATAGGCCGTACCAGAGTCATTAAAGCGGCAATTAGCATATGCAAAAGAATAAAAAAATCTTTTAACACCTAATATAATAAATCAAGGTATATTCCCAGTGTCAGTGCATATACACAGATATACTGGTCTTGGTGCATATACATATAGATATACACACTTCTTGGTGTATATATATCTGATCTTATCTTTTAACTAGGTCTCTTTCTTCTAGAAATTACTAGACTGTTAAAATGGATTTCTGGCGAGATAAAAATTCGATGTATATACGCAGATACACATACCCCCTGATGTATGTTTCCTGAGATATACATTCCTCTTGATGTATATACACTGATATGCACGCATGTTGATGTATATGTAACGAGGGATCCATACCTATTTATATATACTAAGTGATAAATACTTGATGTATACACACAGGTAAACACCTGTTGATGTTCACACACACACACACACACACACACACACACACACACACACACACTAGGTCACTCTCCCTGAGCCGTGAGCTTTATCATACCTCTGCTTAACACACACGAACTTGAAATTCCCAAGTTACCACTTATCCTTCCCTTTCCTGTGAGTGTCCATAGACACCCAGTATAACTTAAAGTTTCTCTCTCTCTCTCTCTCTCCTCTCTCTCTCTCTCTCTCTCTTCCTCTCCTCTTCTCTCTCTCTCTCTTCTCCTCTCTCTCTCTCTCTCTCTCTTCTCTCCTCTCTCTCTCTCCTCTCTTCTCTCTCTCTCTTCTCTCTCTCTCTCTTCTCTCTCCTCTCTCTCTCTCTCCTCTCTCTCTCTCTCTCTCTCTTCTTCCCTCTCTCTCCCCTCCAGAGATCCTACTTAAAACTTTCTCTTCTAGCAACTCAGAGGAGATAAAGAAAGTGACTATTTGACAACCTCTTCCTGAGAGTTCCAGCCCTCTCTAACACAGTGAGGGTGCTGGCCCTCTCTAACACAGTGAGGGTGCTGGCCCTCTCTAACACAGTGAGGGTGCTGGCCCTCTCTAACACAGTGAGGGTGCTGGCCCTCTCTAACACAGTGAGGGCGCTGGCCCTCTCTAACATAGTGAGGGCGCTGGCCCTCTCTAACATAGTGAGGGTGGTGGCCCTCTCTAACATAGTGAGGGTGGTGGCCCTCTCTAACACAGTGAGGGCGCTGGCCCTCTCTAACATAGTGAGGGCGCTTGCCCTCTCTAACATAGTGAGGGTGGTGGCCCCCTCTAACATAGTGAGGGCGCTGGCCCTCTCTAACATAGTGAGTGTGCTGGCCCTCTCTAACATAGTGAGGGTGGTGGCCCTCTCTAACATAGTGAGGGTGCTGGCCCTCTCTAACATAGTGAGGGTGGTGGCTCTCTCTAACATAGTGAGGGTGGTGGCCCTCTCTAACAGTGAGGGCGCTGGCCCTCTCTAACATAGTGAGGGTGGTGGCCCTCTCTAACATAGTGAGGGCGCTGGCCCTCTCTAACATAGTGAGGGTGGTGGCCCTCTCTAACATAGTGAGGGTGGTGGCCCTCTCTAACATAGTGAGGGTGCTGGCCCTCTCTAACATAGTGAGGGTGGTGGCCCTCTCTAACATAGTGAGGGTGGTGGCCCTCTCTAACATAGGGAGGGTGCTGGCCCCTTCTAACATAGGGAGGGTGCTGGCCCCTTCTAACATAGGGAGGGTGTTGGCCCTCTCTAACATAGGGAGGGTGCTGGCCCCCTCTAACATAGGGAGGGTGCTGGCCCCTTCTAACATAGGGAGGGTGCTGGCCCCTTCTAACATAGGGAGGGTGCTGGCCCCTTCTAACATAGGGAGGGTGCTGGCCCTCTCTAACATAGGGAGGGTGCTGGCCCTCTCTAATATAGGGAGGGTGCTGGCCCTCTCTAATATAGGGAGGGTGCTGGCCCTCTCTAACATAGGGAGGGTGCTGGCCCTCTCTAACATAGGGAGGGTGCTGGTCCTCTCTAATCATAGGGAGGGTGCTGGCCCTCTCTAACATAGTGAGGATGCCAACCTTCACAATGACTTCCTCCACCTCCACCACCACCACTACTACCACCACCACCACCACCACCACCACCACGAATAGCAACCATCACAACCAACCATACCAGCCTCATCCACCACAACCAATCATCCTCAATCACCACCAACCAGCAATCCCCATCATCAACCGCCATCACCACCAATCATTACTATCATCACCTCTACCAACCACCACCATAATTATTACCATCAATCACCACCATTACCACCAATCACCAATACCAACCACCACAATAACCAGCACCACCAACCACCATCACCACAACTCAGTAATCAAGGGGAGTAAAGCATAAGAAAAGCAGTTCGTTACTTCAAAACTAAGGTACTGTTCCGTCCTTATCTCCAGATGAAGGGTAAGAGATAACTCCCTCTTCCACCACCCCACTCTCCCTTCTCGGGGTGGGTGGGTGGCACGGTCGAGTCTGCAACGTTATCAACTTCAGACTCTGCCTTACCACTGCTAGATCAATAGGGCGGCAAACACCGTATCTTACGCGGCCCACCCAACTTACAACTCTTCCACTCAACCTACATCCGGCCCACCCAACCTACATCTGACCAGACAACCTACATCTGACCAGACAACCTACATCTGACCAGACAACCTACATCTGACCAGACAACCTACATCTTGTGATGTACGGTGCTAGTGTCTCCTCCTCCTCGTGTAGGTTAGCCAGGACGGCACTGAGAGGTTGTGCCTTAACCATCCCGAAGGTTTGCCTGTATACAGTCACTGAACGAACAGCAGTTGAAACTGGTGAAGAGTTCGCTAATGTCGACGAAATTCTTAGCTGGGAGAGGAAGATCCAGGTCGATAATGTCCTGGTGGAAGATAGTGATGTTTTGTGTACTAACATCTCTCACAAACAAAGATATGATGTTGAAAATGGTAAAGAAAATACCGACAAGTTGATGATTAAAACACGTGTGCAAGATTTGGTATCTTTTTTGATGAAAAATTGGGCCTACACAGCAGGCTTCTTCAGTCAAATACGGAGGCAGCAGGTGTAGTAGTGAAATGAAGATATAAGTAACCAGTCCATCAACCTTGGAGAAATAGTAATTGAGGTGGTCAGTCCCTCAGCCTGGAAAGGAGTTCAGTTCCATGGTCTGGAACGATGTGAAGCTGAAGCATGAGAACTGTGTCTTAAATACTGTTGAAGGTGAGATGGAAGATCTCTCCGAAGTGGAAAATCTCACCTCACTATCGACAGTATTTAGGATTATTCTCATGCTTCAGCTTCACATCGTTCCAGACCATGGAACTGAACCCCTTTCCAGGCTGAGGGACTGACCACCTCAAATACTATTTCTCCAAGGTTGATGGACTGATTACTTATATCTTCATTTCACTACTGTACCTGCTGCTTCCGTATCTGACTGAAGAAGTCTTTGTACAGGCGAAACGTTTCAACAATAAAGAGACCCAATTGATGCACTTAGTCTTAATCATCAAAGACATGATATAAATAATAATGTCTTGTTTTTATTGCTCCTAATCCTGCCTAGTAAATTCTCAGAGGACTTCAAGAAAGTAGAATTAATTATTGCTATGAATTTGTAGAGGTGATCTGCTAATATTCCTGCTGGTATGTGTAGTACACTGCCGATGCTCGATTAGACAGGTCTAAGAGGGACCTCTAGCTTATGAATTATGGATAACACACACTCGTGTGTTGCTCTCGGCTTGTAGGGGAGCAGGTAGACGAGTATTTCATCTCGTAGCCTCCACCCCGCATGCAGTGCCTTACCTTATACCTACTATATATATACTCCCTCTGTCATTTCTCTGTATTAGACTGAAAAAGCCCCTAGCGGGCGAAACGTCTCCTTATATGTCCTAATACCGCTTTTGTGTCTTGCATACTCCATCCTTGGCAGCCGTAGAACAGATCCCTGTTGTCTACGAATGATGCTCCAGTTCCTTGCAGTACTTGTTCAGCCAGTAATTACAATTGCCATGGATGTCTACTCGTTGTCATTCTCTCTCTCTCTCTCTCTCTCTCTCTCTCTATGGCAGGATGCCACAGATAACTCCCATTACCAGTCATGTTTCCAAATCTATTAACTATATCCTCCATCTCAGTACCTGGAAAACCTCACTCTGTCTCCTCTTCCTTGTTACTGAAAGTCCCGTCCATAACTTAAATCTGGGAGTCGTTCAAGACTAGAAACTAACTTTCAACTAGCAAGTCTCCCTGTGTCCTCGATAACTTCATTCGTCCCCACAACACAGTGAAGGAATTGGTGGTGGCAACAGCTGTGGTCTTTCACCTTCTTCGCCTTCAGCTTTAATCCTTTCTTGCCTACCAGTTCCCTCTCGTTGCAAGCTGGTCTCACTGGCAGCCACTTCCTTCTTCCGAGGATGAATCTTCTTGTTCTCGTCTCTGAGAAGTTGCGTCTCCTTCCTAGGTCACTACTGAACAGGTCACCTCAGTATTGACAGGTCACGTCACTACTGACACAGGTCACCTTACTACCGAACTACAGGTCAGATCACTACTGAAATTAGTAAGCAGACTGGAACAGCCACACACATGAAAAAACAATGTTTTCACCACTGAAACCATTCATCTGAAGATTAGTAATGCACTCAGTGTTCTAAAAGGTATCGGAAAGACAGTCACACCATTACACAGGTGTAAGGGAATTTTAAGACTGCCAAACTTCTCTTACTCAGCAAACTGCACACCTTGACCTTTACAGATATTCACATGCTCAGCTCACCCGCACCTCTCCTCCTGTCCTCTCTGAAGGTTTGAAGATGGCCGGGCATATTTTTATTGCAATTGAGTTTAATCGTCTGTTGGAGGTATAGCAAAACCAGTATGTTTTTCTTGGAAGGTTCTTTCCTAGGTTCAGTCCTGTAGAAAGATTTCTTGGCTGCCAATAATTCCTTCTCAACAAAATCCCTGAGCTATCTCAGTTTAGTGGCTATGTTGAATATTTTTTGTCTTCAAGCAAGACCTTGTCTTAATTGAACAATCTATGTTTCTTAGTTTTGCGACCTCCTGAGAGTGGGCCAGTAGACCTAGTGCAGTGCTCCTGCTAGTAGGACCTGCCTAGCAGGGACCAGTAGGACTACTGAAGTTCTTTATGTTCTTGTGTGTCAGTACGAGCCAGTAGCGACCCAGACTAGGTCACTGTAATTACTATACCCAGGTAATCACCCTGTTATGGCAACCCCGGGGTGCAAGATTTTAAGTTGATCAGATGTTTGTGCCACGTCTGAAGACTCCTGGTGGCTGCCCGCTTATTTAATGATGTAATATCATCTGGTAAAGGCGGATTTTTGACTACCGCTGTAATGAAAGGGATGATCCTGCTTTCCCCCAGCGTCATACTTAACATTACGCAAGTTGGGAATCATCCTTCAGCAGGGAGAGAGAGACAGACAGAACCCTTGTGTCTGGTGTAGATTTAGGTGAGCAAACTTCTTGTAAAAACTCAACACTCCTACAACCCCAATTCAGACTTCGGTTCTCCATTACTCTTACAGCCTTCTTGAAACCTGTAAATCCTACTATAATCTTCTGCAACCTTCCTTCTGCAGGCCGCTTGCTGACTAGGCCTGGTGGTGGTGCAGTCTGCAGCAAGATTAGTCTCCCCGTGGTAAGAGCACTTCAGTCTTCAACAGTAGTTGCGAGAGCTTGAGCTTGGTAGCGAAGAGTCTCAGTCTTGTTTACAAGTGTGCTACACAGTTACATTAGTACTGTGTTTTAAACACTAAAAAAGACCTTGATGCTGTTTCTACTTCACCTTGGGCTCGTTTGTACGACATTTACACAAATTAACATTCCAGTGTGTATAGACCAACAAATGAGACTTTCACAATGCCTCGTAAGTCACAAGTATGTAAATATCGGGGACCGATCCAACGATCTTCAAGCGAGACTTACGACCAGTCCAGGAATTTTACTGCAGATCGGTGGGGAAAAAAATCACATTTCTCCCCCGTCTGATCAGCTTACCGTCAACATTACAACTGCACAGAAGACTCCAACACCACCAGTTTACATTAAAACTTATTGTTCTACACTCAACACACCAGGCCAAGATTACACTGTGTACAGTTTTATCGAGTCATATTTAGTCCTGCCTTTTCTGTATGCAAAACTATTTTTATTCTCTATAAAATGTATTTTTTGTTAATATTTTTGGGTGTCTGGAATGGTTTAATTGGATTTACATTATTTCCTATGGGAAATATTAACAAAAAATACATTTTATGGATAATAAAAATAGTTTTGCATATAGAAAAGGCAGGACTAAATTCGAGAGTCCACTGTATATATATATATATATATATATATATATATATATATATATATATATATATATATATATATATATAACCTGATAGAGCTCTAAACGGAGAGAGACTCTTAATAAAAACAGGTTTAGCAATGTCAGTTTACTCTTTATTATCGTTAATACTACGTTTGAATTCAACAGGAAATTCAATCTCCCAGACAAGACAGCTCAGAGGGATACTAAGCAAGCGCATTTACGATCCAGTAACCTGGGCACTTGTCAGCAGAGAAGTGAATTAAAGTGAGTGTCTTAAGGATGTGTACTTGGATCCAGTCGTCATCAAACAGACGGATGAAGGGGAAGTTGGTGATTAAGACATGTGTAACAGTGTCTGAGTGAAGTATTTGACTGAAGATGCGTGCAGAGTAGCTTCTGCAGTCAAATACAGAGGCAGCAGATGTAATAGTGTAACGAGATGATGCAATCAGTCCATCAACCTTGGAGAAATAGTATTTGAGGTGGTCAGTCCCTCAGCCTGAGGAACTGACCACCTCAAATACTATTTTTCCAAGGATGATGGACTAATTACATCATCTTCATTTCACTACTACACCTGCTCTCTCTCTCTCTCTCTCTCCTCTCTCTCTCTCTCTCTCTCTCTCTCTCTCTCTCTCTCTCTCTCTCTCTGTATTTAACTGCAGAGGTCTACTGTGTAGGTGAAACGTTGCAACAATGATGATACACAACTGTTGCACACGTGTCTTAATCATCAACTTGTCGGTATTTTATACTATTTTCAACATAAGTGGAAAGTTATAAGGACGTGTGTGTGTGTGTGTGTGTGTTGTGTGTGTGTCTCACTATCCACTCATTAAATCAGACAGATGAAGTGTTTCTTAAGGACCAACACGTCAGTACGCGACGCAACAGACAGGTGGATGAAGTGTGTCAAAATCCACTCGTGAAAGTGTCAGTATCCACTTATCAGCAGACAGGTGAAGTGTGTTTAAGGAATCGTGTGCCAGAATCGAGTCGCCAGGTGGATGAAACCTCTTAATGAATATGTCAGGATTCCCCCCGTGCTGGGAGAGTAAAGAGCACTGAGTAAATCAAGAACACAGGTGACAGCCCTTACATATATAATTAACAGCTCTAGATCGTCTGAGCTGTCGAAACGTCAACAATACAGATCATAATATCGTCTGAGGAACATATTACAACCCAACAAATTAGAGAGAAAAAAAATAAACTACTACACTTTGGCCGGTTCCTGTAGTGTTAAGTGTGGAATATGGACGGATGATGCTGAGAAACAGTCACAGGAGGAAATGAGGAAATGGGGAAGGTCAGGTCAAGGCAGGAGGCAAAAGTGAGATGACTAAGGTCAGGTCAAGGCAGAAAGAAACAAGGAGATGGCCAGATTATTATAATCATGGGGGAGCGCTAAGCCCGTAGGATTATGCAGCGCCTGTGGGGAGGGGGATGGAAGGTATTCAGATTCAATTCAGGGAACTGAAGCACATCCAGTTCCCTAGATCAAGAGCCCCTCACCAGCATCAAGGAACCTTCCTTGAGAAGGAGATGGTCAGAGATAGGTAAAGACAGGAGGGAACGAGAAAGGTCAAGTTGATAAATTAGACACCACTGTAACACTCGGGTATCTTTATTAAAGAAACGTTTATCCACACAGTGGCTTCATCAACGTGGCGAAACGTTTCCACAAAGACACACAAGTGTTGCGCATGTGTCAAATTTACCTACTTGTCGGTTCTCTGAACCATTCATCTACAAGCAAGGCCAAGGTTAAGTCAAGGCAGGAGGAAACAAACAGACGGCCAAGGTTAGGTCAAGTCACGTGTATTCTGAAAATTAGAAGATCTGACAATGTAGTGAGAGGCAACATCTAGAGGAACCAAACCATGACCAAGACTCGTGTTAGGGATCTTGTGTATCAGCATCCACACTCAAAGAACACATTTGTCAACGCTCGATAGGGCAAATGTTATTTTAAGAGGACCAGTTAATGGATGTTGGTTATAGACCCTGACGTGACAGTACAGCTGTCTTCACTACAGAAATGGGTTTTGGACAGAAAATAATTTTTTTGGAACAAGATGTATCCAAAATTGAAGAAATGAATAGCTAGAGAGAATGAATTAATAAAAAGAATGAATAGCGGATAGAGGGATTGAATAGGTAATTGAGAGAATGAATAGCTGATATAGAGAATAAATAATTAATAAAAAGAATAAATAGGTAATATAAATGACGATAATGAGTGAATTAAATTACGTGGTGTTACTGAAGATATCATAATTGGATAACTTGAAAAATAAATTAAACAAATAGCTGAGTGAGAAGAACTAAGAGAGACTCACCTATTAGTTAACCACGAGCATAACCTGGGTGTCCTGATTAGTTAACCACGAGCATAACCTGGGGGTCCTGATTAGTTAACCACGAGCATAACCTGGGTGTCCTGATTAGTTAACCACGAGCATAACCTGGTGTCCTGATTAGTTAACCACGAGCATAACCTGGGTGTCCTGAGTAGTTAACCACGAGCATAACCTGGGTGTCCTGATTAGTTAACCACGAGCATAACCTGGGTGTCCTGAGTAGTTAACCACGAGCATAACCTGGGTGTCCTGAGTAGTTAACCACGAGCATAACCTGGGTGTTCTGATTAGTTAACCACGAGCATAACCTGGGTGTCCTGATTAGTTAACCACGAGCATAACCTGGGTGTCCTGATTAGTTAACCACGAGCATAACCTGGGTGTCCCTGATTAGTTAACCACGAGCATAACCTGGGTGTCCTGATTAGTTAACCACGAGCATAACCTGGGTGTCCTGATTAGTTAACCACGAGCATAACCTGGGTGTCCTGATTAGTTAACCACGAGCATAACCTGGGTGTCCTGATTAGTTAACCACGAGCATAACCTGGGTGTCCTGAGTAGTTAACCACGAGCATAACCTGGTGTCCTGATTAGTTTAACCACGAGCATAACCTGGGTGTCCTGATTAGTTAACCACGAGCATAACCTGGGTGTCCTGATTAGTTAACCACGAGCATAACCTGGGTGTCCTGATTAGTTAACCACGAGCATAACCTGGGTGTCCTGATTTAATCTCTGTTCTGAATTGAAAAAAAATCACTGGTTGGCGAAAAGTATTCACAGTACAAGTTACCCAGACGGTGTCCACTTAATTCACGAACTGTACACAAAAACCCACACATTGCAGAGAGAAAAGCTTGCGAGGACGTTTCGGTCTGACTCGGACCATTCACAAGCCACAGTGTGACTTGTGAATGGTCTGAATCACAAGCTTTTCTCTCTCTCTCTCTCTCTCTCTCTCTCTCTCTCTCTCTCTCTCTCTCTCACTCTCTCTCTCTCTCCCTCTCTCCCTCCTATTGCGGGTTATTTGTGTATTGTTCCAGTCACAGTATTGTGCCTTTTCGCTCTTTAATTCATGAACAAGTCGACATATTGTACAGTCTTCATGACTCAAGATATCGTAATAACACCATTGTAAACAAACCATGGAACGGAAGATGTTTACAGGTAGACGGTACTTACATGTAGACGGTAGATATTTACAAGTAGACGGTAGATATTTACAAGTAGACGGTAGACAGTTACAGTGAAGACGGTATTTACAAGTAGACGGTAGATATTTACAAGTAGACGGTAGATATTTACAAGTAGACGGTAGATAGTTACAGTGAAGACGGTATTTACAAGTAGACGGTAGATATTTACAAGTAGACGGTAGATAGTTACAGTGAAGACGGTATTTAAAAGTAGAGGGTAGATATTTACAAGTAGACGGTAGTTATTTACAGGGAAGTAAACGGTCGATATTTACAAGTAGACGGTAGATATAAATACGAAAGAGGAACGTAGCCTGCACATTACAATCAAGACGTAAACTGGTTAACAATCAACCTAACATTAACTCACACTACAAACTTCTATAGTCCAAAATACCGTCCATGAGGGACGACTGAAAAAAAAAAAATAACCATAAGGAAAAATTCTCCATGGGGAAGTGGAACAGAATTCTCCCTCCGTAAGTCATACGTGTCGTAAGACGCGACTAAAATGCCGGGAGCAAGGCGCTAGTAACCCCCTTCTCCTGTATAAATTAGGTCACCCTGTCTCGGTAGGATATGGCCGGTGCGTAAAAAAACAAAAACAAAGGGGAAAGATTTTTTCTTCAAAAGCACTAGCTGACCTATCTTAAATTTAATTGAATTTAGATCTACATGTTTGAATTTGAGAATGAGGGGCCTAGTGTGGGCTGGTAGGCCTACTGCAGTGTTCCCCCCTCTATGTTCTTACGTTCTCAGGTGTCCCTTGAAGACAGTGGTCAACACACAAGCTTCAGCAGAAGCCTTTTGTCGAGTCGTTTCGCTCAGTGTTAGAGCGCGAAACGTTGTCCCGGTTAAAGTTTGTTCAGTACTGTCTTTTCTTTTTATCTTTTACAGACTTTTAATATTTAGTTTTATTAAAGCAAAATTTGTTTTATGTGTGATTTATTGTATATTACTATTTATAACAAGACACTATAACAAGACACTATAACAAGACACTATAACAAGACACTATAACAAGACACTATAACAAGACACTATAACAAGACACTATAACAAGACACTATAGCAAGACACTATAACAAGACACTATAAAAAAGACACTATAACAAGACCCTATAACAAGACCCTATAACCCAAAACACATAACAAGACTAACAAGACACTATAACAAGACCCTATAACAAGACACTATAACAAGACACTATAACAAGACTAACAAGACACTATACAATACAATATAACAAGACAATATAACAAGACACTATAACAAGACACATAACAAGACACTATAACAAGACACTATAACAAGACACTATAACAAGACAATATAACAAGACACTATAACAAGACACTATAAAAAGACAATATAACAAGACACTATAACAAGACACTATAACAAGACAATATAACAAGACACTATAACAAGACAATATAACAAGACAATATAACAAGACAATATAAGACACTATAACAAGACACTATAACAAGACTAACAAGACACTATAACAAGCAATATAACAAGACAATATAAACAAGACACTATAACAAGACACTATAACAAGACACTATAACAAGACTAAACAAGACACTATAACAAGACACTATAACAAGACAATAAACAAGACACTATAACAAGACACTATAACAAGACACTATAACAAGACAATATAACAAGACACTAAACAAGACACTATAACAAGACACTATAACAAGACACTATAACAAGACTAACAAGACACTATAACAAGACTAACAAGACACTATAACAAGACACTATAACAAGACACTATAACAAGACACTATAAAAAGACAATATAACAAGACACTAAAAAAGACAATATAACAAGACACTATAACAAGACACTATAACAAGACACTATAAAAAGACACTATAACAAGACACTATAACAAGACACTATAACAAGACACTATAACAAGACTAACAAGACACTATAACAAGAACACTATAAACAAACACAATAACAAGACACTATAACAAGACACTATAACAAGACACAATAACAAGACACTATAACAAGACACTATAACAAGACACAATAACAAGACACAATAACAAGACCCTATAACAAGACACAATAACAAGACACAATAACAAGACACAATAACAAGACACAATAACAAGACACTATAAAAAAGACACTATAACAAGACTAAAAACAAGACTAAGAAGACACTATAACAAGACCCTATAACAAGACCCCTATAACAAGACCCTATAAGACACTATAACAAGACCCTATAACAAGACACTATAACAAGACACTATAACAAGACACTATAACAAGACACTATAACAAGACCCTATAACAAGACACTATAACAAGACACTATAACAAGACACTATAACAAGACACTAACAAGACACTATAACAAGACACTATAACAAGACACTATAACAAGACACTATAACAAGACTATAACAAGACACTATAACAAGACCCTATAAAAAGACACTATAACAAGACACTATAACAAGACACTATAACAAGACACTAAGACACTATAAGACACTATAACAAGACACTATAACAAGACACTATAACAAGACACTATAACAAGACACTAAGACACTATAAGACACTATAACAAGACACTATAAAAAGACACTATAAAAAGACACTATAACAAGACACTAAACAAGGGCACTATAACAAGACTATAACAAGACACTATAACAAGACCCTATAAAAACACACTATAACAAGACACTATAACAAGACACTATAACAAGACACTAAGACACTATAAGACACTATAAGACACTATAACAAGACACTATAACAAAGACACTAAACAAGACACTAAGACACTATAAGAACACTATAACAAGACACTATAACAAGACACTATAACAAGACACTATAACAAGACACTATAACAAGACACTATAACAAGACACTATAACAAGACACTATAACAAGACACTATAACAAAACACTAAGACACTATAAAGACACTATAACAAGACACTATAACAAGACACTATAACAAGACACTATAACAAGACACTAAGACACTATAAGACACATAACAAGACACTATAAAAAGACACTAAAAAAGACACTATAACAAGACACTATAAACAAGACTATAACAAGACACTATAACAAGACCCTATAAAAAGACACTATAACAAGACCTATAACAAGACACTATAACAAGACCACTA
>NC_069439.1:9014028-9071528 GCF_026875155.1 Cherax quadricarinatus
CCCTTTCTTATTTCTCTCTCTCTCTCTTCCTCTAACCATAACCTTCCTTTTTCCTCCCCTATCCTACTTCCAACTTTCCCTCTGTCTATTACTGTCATCCCTTAAACTACCTGATTAAAAAAATACGTTAGGTAAAAAACACACATGCAACCAATGCAACATTTTACTGTGGCAACGTTTCGCTCTCCAGGAGCTTTGTCAAGCCTATACCAACAATACCTGAACACAGATTGAAAATTCAATCTCATCTAGCGACCTCTAAATAATATTCGAATCCAGTGGAATTACAATTGAATTATTTTCTCTCCTATTGAAACATTTTGACAGTGTCATGTGGAAAATTCCCCGTCTGAATTTTTCACCCATGAATAAGACCCACGCTAACCCATAAACACACACACACACACACACACACACACACAGGAGCCAGGAGCTAGGACTCGACCCCTGCAACCACAAATAGGTGAGTACAAATAGGTGAGTACACACACACACACACACACACACACACATACACAGAAGTAAGACACGAGAGAGAGGGGTGGGTTGATTGCATTTTCCTGGACTGCAGGAAGGCCTTCGACACAGTTCCTCACAAGAGATTAGTACAGAAGCTGGAGGATCAGGCACATATAACAGGAAGGACACTGCACTGGATCAGAGAATATCTGACAGGGAGGCAACAACGAGTCATGGTACGTGATGAGGTATCACAGTGGGCGCCTGTGACGAGCGGGATCCCACAGGGTGTCAATCGTGGGACCAGTGCTATTCTTGGTATATGTGAACGACATGACGGAAGGGATCGACTCAAAAGTGTCCCTGGTCGAAGATGACATGAAGTTAATGACGAGAATTAAATCAGATGCGGACCAGACAGGTCAACAAAGAGACCTAGACAGACTGGATGTGTGGTCCAGCAACTGGCTCCTAGAATTTAACCCCGCCAAATGCAAAGTCATGAAGATCGGAGAAGGGCAAAGAAGACCGCAGACAGAGTATAGGTTAAGAGGCCACAGACTGCAAACCTCACTCAAGGAGAAAGATCTAGGAGTGAGTATAACATCGAGTACATCACCAGAAGCACACATTAACCAGATAACTGCTGCAGCATATGGGCGCTGGCAAACCTGAGAATAGCGTTCTGGTACCTCAGTAAGGAATCGTTCAAGACTTTATACACTGTGTACGTCAGGCCCATACTAGAGTACGCAGCACCAGTTTGGAACCCACACCTGGTCAAACACGTACAGAAATTACAGAAAGTGAAAAGGTTTGCGTCAAGGTTAGTTCCAGAGCTAATGGGAATGTCCTATGAAGAAAGGTTAAGGGAAATCGGCCTGACGACACTGGAGGACAGGTGGGTCAGGGGAGACATGATAACGACATACAAAATACTGCGTGGAATAGACAAGGTGGACAGAGACAGGATGTTCCAGAGATGGAACACAGAAGCAATGAGTCACAATTGGAAGTTGAAGACTCAGACTAGTCAGAGGGATGTTAGGAAATATTTCTTCATCCACAGAGTTGTTAGGAAGTGGAATAGTCTGGCAAGTGATGTAGTGGAGGCAGGAACCATACATAGTTTTAAGACGAGGTATGATAAAGCTCATGGAGCAGGGAGAGGGAGGACCCAGTAGCGGTCATTGAAGGGGCAGGGCCAGGAGCTGAGTCTCGACCCTGCAACCACAATTAGGTGAGTACACACACACACACACACACACACACACACACAACACACACACACACACACACACACACACACATACACACACACACACACACCTGTATTTACACCCGTACGTGTACATATAAACATGCACAGTTAATTTAAATGTTATTCATATTTCAATTATTATAAGCCATTTGTCGGTTTTCTAAGCCATTTACATGACATTTGACATAACATTTACAAGGTAATGAGTCGTCAGTCCAGCAGTGACTGTATAACGTGGCGTAGTTACTTTTGTTTATATTCTCTCTGTAAACTCCCACTAAGATCAATTTTGACTCTTCTGTGTTGTGGATAAGGACGTAAATTAGATATAATGCGATACTTTATTGACGTTTCGCCCACACAAAGGACTTTTATCAAGTAGCGAAACGGATCTATAAGGGTAGAGAGGATGTGTGTATATATTTAAGGAACGCAGGGATGTGCAGTCAGGCGAGATACACACGCACATCATCTCTCATGAGGAAGATCTGTTTGTGACTTGATGAAGTCCACTGTGTGGGCGAAACGTTGTCAGAACAGGACTACATTACACTGTATCTGTGTCTTTTATCAACTTGTCGGTATTTCAAGCTATTTACCTTCTGTGTTGCCTCATGTTTACCAGTAACGATCTGATAATGTTCGTGTTCTCCTGTTCTTGCTTCCTCACTGGTTAAGTGTTCTCCTGTTCTTGCTTCCTCACTGGTTAAGTGTTCTCCTGTTCTTGCTTCCTCACTGGTTAAGTGTTCTCCTGTTCTTGCTTCCTCACTGGTTAAGTGTTCTCCTGTTCTTGCTTCCTCACTGGTTAAGTGTTCTCCTGTTCTTGCTTCCTCACTGGTGAAGTGTTCTCCTGTTCTTGCTTCCTCACTGGTTAAGTGTTCTCCTGTTCTTACTTCCTCACTGGTTAAGTGTTCTCCTGTTCTTGCTTCCTCACTGGTAAGTGTTCTCCTGTTCTTACTTCCTCACTGGTGAAGTGTTCTCCTGTTCTTGCTTCCTCACTGGTTAAGTGTTCTCCTGTTCTTACTTCCTTACTGGTGAAGTGTTCTCCTGTTCTTACTTCCTCACTGGTTAAGTGTTCTCCTGTTCTTGCTTCCTCACTGGTGAAGTGTTCTCCTGTTCTTACTTCCTCACTGGTGAAGTGTTCTCCTGTTCTTACTTCCTCACTGGTGAAGTGTTCTCCTGTTCTTGCTTCCTCACTGGTGAAGTGTTCTCCTGTTCTTACTTCCTCACTGGTGAAGTGTTCTCCTGTTCTTACTTCCTCACTGGTGAAGTTTCCTGTTCTTACTTCCTCACTGGTGAAGTGTTCTCCTGTTCTTGCTTCCTCACTGGTGAAGTGTTCTCCTGTTCTTACTTCCTTACTGGTGAAGTGTTCTCCTGTTCTTACTTCCTCACTGGTGAAGTGTTCTCCTGTTCTTGCTTCCTCACTGGTGAAGTGTTCTCCTGTTCTTACTTCCTTACTGGTGAAGTGTTTCCTGTTTTTTACTTCCTCACTGGTGAAGTGTTCTCCTGTTCTTGCTTCCTCACTGGTAAGTGTTCTCCTGTTCTTACTTCCTCACTGGTGAAGTGTTCTCCTGTTCTTACTTCCTCACTGGTGAAGTGTTCTCCTGTTCTTACTTCCTCACTGGTGAAGTGTTCTCCTGTTCTTACTTCCTCACTGGTGAAGTGTTCTCCTGTTCTTCTTCCTCACTGGTAAGTGTTCTCCTGTTCTTACTTCCTCACTGGTGAAGTGTTCTCCTGTTCTTGCTTCCTCACTGGTTAAGTGTTCTCCTGTTCTTACTTCCTCACTGGTGAAGTGTTCTCCTGTTCTTACTTCCTCACTGGTGAAGTGTTTCTCCTGCTTCTCATGTAAATTCTCCTGTTCTACTTCCTACTGGTGAAGTGTTCTCCTGTTCTTACTTCCTCACTGGTGAAGTGTTCTCCTGTTCTTACTTCCTCACTGGTGAAGTGTTCTCCTGTTCTTGCTTCCTCACTGGTGAAGTGTTCTCCTGTTCTTGCTGCCTCACTGGTGAAGTGTTCTCCTGTTCTTGCTTCCTCACTGGTGAAGTGTTCTCCTGTTCTTACTTCCTCACTGGTGAAGTGTTCTCCTGTTCTTGCTGCCTCACTGGTGAAGTGTTCTCCTGTTCTTACTTCCTCACTGGTTAAGTGTTCTCCTGTTCTTACTTCCTCACTGGTGAAGTGTTCTCCTGTTCTTGCTTCCTCACTGGTGAAGTGTTCTCCTGTTCTTGCTTCCTCACTGGTGAAGTGTTCTCCTGTTCTTACTTCCTCACTGGTGAAGTGTTCTCCTGTTCTTACTTCCTCACTGGTGAAGTGTTCTCCTGTTCTTGCTGCCTCACTGGTGAAGTGTTCTCCTGTTCTTGCTTCCTCACTGGTGAAGTGTTCTCCTGTTCTTGCTTCCTCACTGGTGAAGTGTTCTCCTGTTCTTGCTTCCTCACTGGTGAAGTGTTCTCCTGTTCTTACTTCCTCACTGGTGAAGTGTTCTCCTGTTCTTACTGCCTCACTGGTGAAGTGTTCTCCTGTTCTTGCTGCCTCACTGGTGAAGTGTTCTCCTGTTCTTGCTGCCTCACTGGTGAAGTGTTCTCCTGTTCTTGCTGCCTCACTGGTGAAGTGTTCTCCTGTTCTTGCTGCCTCACTGGTGAAGTGTTCTCCTGTTCTTACTTCCTCACTGGTGAAGTGTTCTCCTGTTCTTGCTCCTCACGGTAAGTGTTCTCCTGTCTTACTTCCTCACTGGTGAAGTGTTCTCCTGTTCTTACTTCCTCACTGGTGAAGTGTTCTCCTGTTCTTGCTTCCTCACTGGTGAAGTGTTCTCCTGTTCTTGCTTCCTCACTGGTGAAGTGTTCTCCGTTCTCTCTCACTGGTGAAGTGTTCTCCTGTTCTTGCTTCCTCACTGGTGAAGTGTTTCTCCTGTTCTTGCTGCCTCACTGGTGAAGTGTTCTCCTGTTCTTGCTGCCTCACTGGTGAAGTGTTCTCCTGTTCTTGCTGCCTCACTGGTGAAGTGTTCTCCTGTTCTTGCTGCCTCACTGGTGAAGTGTTCTCCTGTTCTTGCTGCCTCACTGGTGAAGTGTTTCTCCTGTTCTTGCTGCCTCACATGGTGAAGTGTTCTCCTGTTCTTACTTCCTCACTGGTGAAGTGTTCTCCTGTTCTTACTTCCTCACTGGTGAAGTGTTCTCCTGTTCTTACTTCCTCACTGGTGAAGTGTTCTCTGTTCTTACTTCCTCACTGGTGAAGTGTTCTCCTGTTCTTGCTGCCTCACTGGTGAAGTGTTCTCCTGTTCTTACTTCCTCACTGGTGAAGTGTTCTCCTGTTCTTACTTCCTCACTGGTGAAGTGTTCTCCTGTTCTTACTTCCTCACTGGTGAAGTGTTCTCCTGTTCTTACTTCCTCACTGGTGAAGTGTTCTCCTGTTCTTACTTCCTCACTGGTGAAGTGTTCTCCTGTTCTTACTTCCTCACTGGTGAAGTGTTCTCCTGTTCTTACTTCCTCACTGGTGAAGTGTTCTCCTGTTCTTACTTCCTCACTGGTGAAGTGTTCTCCTGTCCTGGTTTAGTTATACTGTTTACTGTTATAAACTAAGAACCTTTATCCGTACCTCAGTTAATTTCACGGCTACGGCACGACATATACCTGTCAGGGAGCGCCAGTATGTGTACACTAATGAGTAGGGTAAGACAAGGTGCTGGAGCAACTGGAGTCTGCTGGGACACCACATAATTAACCATTGAATTTTTTCACACTATAAACCGTTTCCTATGTTCTATTTCCTTGTGAACAGAAAACCACCTGGTACATTGCTGGTCACACTGGCCCAGGACACCACCTGGTACATTGCTGGTCACACTGGCCCAGGACACCACCTGGTACATTGCTGGTCACACTGGCCCAGGACACCACCTGGTACATTGCTGGTCACACTGGCCCAGGACACCACCTGGTACATTGCTGGTCACACTGGCCCAGGTACACCACCTGGTACATTGCTGGTCACACTGGCCCAGGACACCACCTGGTACATTGCTGGTCACACTGGCCCAGGACACCACCTGGTACATTGCTGGTCACACTGGCCCAGGACACCACCTGGTACATTCCTGGTCAAACTGGCCCAGGACACCACCAGGTACATTCCTGGTCACACACACTGGCCCAGGACACCACCTGGTACATTCCTGGTCACACTGGCCCAGGACACCACCTGGTACATTCCTGGTCACACACACTGGCCCAGGACACCACCTGGTACATTCCTGGTCACACACACTGGCCCAGGACACCACCTGGTACATTCCTGGTCACACTGGCCCAGGACACCACCAGGTACATTCCTGGTCACACACACTGGCCCAGGACACCACCAGGTACATTCCTGGTCAAACACACTGGCCCAGGACACCACCAGGTACATTCCTGGTCAAACACAGTGGCCCAGGACACCACCAGGTACATTCCTGGTCAAACACACTGGCTCAGGACACCAGGTACATTCCTGGTCAAACACACTGGCCCAGGACACCACCAGGTACATTCCTGGTCAAACACACTGGCTCAGGACACCACAGGTACATTCCTGGTCAACACACTGGCCCAGGACACCCCAGGTACATTCCTGGTCAAACACACTGGCCCAGGACACCACCAGGTACATTCCTGGTCAAACACACTGGCCCAGGACACCACCAGGTACATTCCTGGTCAAACACACTGGCCCAGACACCACCAGGTACATTCCTGGTCAAACACACTGGCCCAGGACACCACCAGGTACATTCCTGGTCAAACACACTGGCCCAGGACACCACCAGGTACATTCCTGGTCAAACAAACTGGCCCAGGACACCACCAGGTACATTCCTGGACAAACACACTGGCCCAGGACACCACCAGGTACATTCCTGGTCAAACACAATGGCCCAGGACACCACCAGGTACATTCCTTGTCAAACAAACTGGCCCAGGACACCACCAGGTACATTCCTGGTCAAACAAACTGGCCCAGGACACCACCAGGTACATTCCTGGTCAAACACACTGGCCCAGGACACCAGGTACATTCCTGGTCAAACACACTGGCCCAGGACAACACCAGGTGTATTCCTGGTCAAACACACTGGCCCAGGACAACACCAGGTACATTTCTGGTCAAACACACTGGCCCAGGACACCAGGTACATTCCTGGTCAAGCACACTGGTCCAGGACACCACCAGGTACATTCCTGGTCAAACACACTGGCCCAGGACACCAGGTACATTCCTGGTCAAACACACTGGCCAGACACCACCAGGCACATTCCTGGTCAAACACACTGGCCCAGGACACCAGGTACATTCCTGGTCAAACACACTGGCCCAGGACACCAGGAACATTTCTGGTCAAACACACTGGCCCATGACACCACCAGGTACATTCCTGGTCAAACACACTGGCCCAGGACACCAGGTACATTCCTGGACAAACACACTGGCCCAGGACACCACCAGGTACATTCCTGGTCAAACACACTAGCCCAGGACACCACCAGGTACATTCCTGGTCAAACACACTGGCCCAGGACGCCACCAGGCACATTCCTGGTCAAACACACTGGCCCAGGACGCCACCAGGCACATTCCTGGTCAAACACACTGGCCCAGGACACCACCAGGTATATTCCTGGTCAAACACACTAGCCCAGGACACCACCAGGTACATTCCTGGTCAAACACACTACCCAGACACCACCAGGTACATTCCTGGTCAAACACACTGGCCCAGGACACCACCAGGCACATTCCTGGTCAAACACACTGGCCCAGGACGCTACCAGGTACATTCCTGGTCAAACACACTAGCCCAGGACACCACCGGGTACATTCCTGGTCAAACACACTGGCCCAGGACACCACCTGGTACATTCCTGGTCACACTGGCCCAGGACACCACCAGGTACATTCCTGGTCACACACACTGGCCCAGGACACCACCAGTACATTCCTGGTCAAACACACACTGGCCCAGGACACCACCAGGTACATTCCTGGTCAAACACACTGGCCCAGGACACCACCAGGTACATTCCTGGTCAAACACACTGGCTCAGGACACCAGGTACATTCCTCGTCAAACACACTGGCCCAGGACACCACCAGGTACATTCCTGGTCAAACACACTGGCTCAGGACACCAGGTACATTCCTGGTCAAACACACTGGCCCAGGACACCACCAGGTACATTCCTGGTCAAACACACTGGCCCAGGACACCACCAGGTACATTCCTGGTCAAACACACTGGCCCAGGACACCACCAGGTACATTCCTGGTCAAACACACTGGCCCAGGACACCACCAGGTACATTCCTGGTCAAACAAACTGGCCCAGGACACCACCAGGTACATTCCTGACAAACACACTGGCCCAGGACAACCACCAGGTACATTCCTGGTCAAACACACATGGCCCAGGACACCACCAGGTACATTCCTGGTCAAACAAACTGGCCCAGGACACCACCAGGTACATTCCTGGTCAAACACACTGGCCCAGGACACCAGATACATTCCTGGTCAAACACACTAGCCCAGGACACCAGTACATCCTGGTCAAACACACTGGGCACTAGACGCCACCAGGTACATCCTGGTCAAACACACTGGCCCAGGACACCAGGTACATTCCTGGACAAACACACTGGCCCAGGACACCACCAGGTACATTCCTGGTCAAACACACTAGCCCAGGACACCACCAGGTACATTCCTGGTCAAACACACTGGCCCAGGGCGCCACCAGGCACATTCCTGGTCAAACACACTGGCCCAGGACGCCACCAGGCACATTCCTGGTCAAACACACTGGCCCAGGACACCACCAGGTATATTCCTGGTCAAACACACTAGCCCAGAACACCACCAGGTACATTCCTCGTCAAACACACTAGCCCAGGACACCACCAGGTACATTCCTGGTCAAACACACTGGCCCAGGACACCACCAGGCACATTCCTGGTCAAACACACTGGCCCAGGACGCTACCAGGTACATTCCTGGTCAAACACACTAGCCCAGGACACCACCGGGTACATTCCTGGTCAAACACACTGGCCCAGGACACCACCTGGTACATTCCTGGTCACACTGACCCAGGACACCACCAGGTACATTCCTGGTCACACACACTGGCCCAGGACACCACCAGGCACATTCCTGGTCAAACACACTGGCCCAGGACACCACCAGGTACATTCCTGGTCAAACACACTGGCCCAGGACACCACCAGGTACATTCCTGGTCAAACACACTGGCTCAGGACACCAGGTACATTCCTGGTCAAACACACTGGCCCAGGACACCACCAGGTACATTCCTGGTCAAACACACTGCCCCAGGACACCAGATACATTCCTGGTCAAACACACTAGCACAGGACACCAGGTAAATTCCTGGTCAAACACACTGGCCCAGGACACCACCAGGTACATTCCTGGTCAAACACACTGGCCCAGGACACCAGGCACATTCGTGGTCAAACACACTGGCCCAGGACACCAGGTACATTCCTGGTCAAACACACTGGCCCAGGACAACACCAGGTGTATTCCTGGTCAAACACACTGGCCCAGGACAACACCAGGTACATTCCTGGTCAAACACACTGGCCCAGGACACCAGGTACATTCCTGGTCAAACACATTGGTCCAGGACACCACCAGGTACATTCCTGGTCAAACACACTGGCCCAGGACACCAGGTACATTCCTGGTCAAACACACTGGCCCAGGACACCACCAGGTACATTCCTGGTCAAACACATTGGCCCAGGACACCAGGTACATTCCTGGTCAAACACACTGGCCCAGGACACCAGGTACATTCCTGGTCAAACACACTGGCCCATGACACCACCAGGTACATTCCTGGTCAAACACACTGGCCCAGGACACCAGGTACATTCCTGGACAAACACACTGGCCCTGGACACCACCAGGTACATTCCTGGTCAAACACACTAGCCCAGGACACCACCAGGTACATTCCTGGTCAAACATACTGGCCCAGGACACCACCAGGTATATTCCTGGTCAAACACACTAGCCCAGGACACCACCAGGTACATTCCTGGTCAAACACACTAGCCCAGGACACCACCAGGTACATTCCTGGTCAAACACACTGGCCCAGGACACCACCAGGCACATTCCTGGTCAAACACACTGGCCCAGGACGCTACCAGGTACATTCCTGGTCAAACACACTAGCCCAGGACACGACCGGGTACATTCCTGGTCAAACACACTGGCCCAGGACACCACCAGGTACATTCCTGGTCAAACACACTGGCCCAGGACACCACCAGGTACATTCCTGGTCAAACACACTGGCCCAGGACACCAGGTACATTCCTGGTCGAACACACTGGCCCAGGACACCAGGTACATTCCTGGTCAAACACACTGGCCCAGGGCACCACCAGGTACATTCCTGGTCAAACACACTAGCCCAGGACACCACCAGGTACATTCCTGGTCGAACACACTGGCCCAGGACACCAGGTACATTCCTGGTCAAACACACTGGCCCAGGGCACCACCAGGTACATTCCTGGTCAAACACACTAGCCCAGGACACACCACCAGGTACATTCCTGGTCGAACACACTGGCCCAGGACACCAGGTACATTCCTGGTCAAACACACTGGCCCAGGGCACCACCAGGTACATTCCTGGTCAAACACACTAGCCCAGGACACCACCAGGTACATTTCTGGTCAAAGACACTGGCCCAGGGCACCACCAGGTACATTCCTGGTCAAACACACTGGCCCAGGACACCAGGTACATTCCTGGTCAAACACACTAGCCCAGGACACCAGGTACATTCCTGGTCAAACACACTGGCCCAGGGCACCACCAGGTACATTCCTGGTCAAACACACTAGCCCAGGACACCACCAGGTACATTCCTGGTCGAACACACTGGCCCAGGACACCAGGTACATTCCTGGTCAAACACACTAGCCCAGGACACCACCAGGTACATTCCTGGTCAAACACACTGGCCCAGGACACCAGGTACATTCCTGGTCAAACACACTAGCCCTGGACACCACCAGGCACATTCCTGGTCAAGCACACTAGCCCAGGACACCACCAGGTACATTCCTGGTCAAACACACTGGCCCAGGACACCAGGTACATTCCTGGTCAAACACACTGGCCCAGGACACCACCAGGTACATTCCTGGTCAAACACACTGGCCCAGGACACCAGGTACATTCCTGGTCAAACACACTGGCCCAGGACATGTTACTCCCAGGATAAAGCTTGTCGAACAGCAGTAAACTTTAAACTCTAATTCTCTTTCCTCCCTGCCTCCCTCCCTTCGTCTCTCCCTTTCTCCTTCCCTCCCTCCCAACCCCACCCACTTCTCCCTCCCCCTCTCTCGCTCCTCGTCTCCCTCCCCCTCCCTAACAACCAGCACTCTGCAGCCAGACGGGAACTTCCTCCTAAGCTAACCTTCCCCTTTAAACTGTGTTGCGTCGCACGCACGCGCGTGCACACACACACACACACACACACACACACACACACACACACACACACTTATAAAAAGAAGTCCAAAGGTCTGCAACCAGACTAGCACCAGAAGAGTAATGTATTAAGAGGAAAGACTGATGGAAGTGAACCTGGCGACCCTGGCGGAGATAAGGACAATCACAATATACAAAACATTACGAGAAACTGATTAGGGAGAGGACAGAGTTAAGAGGATCGGAATCAAGAAGACACAGAAGGAAGCTGAAGACAAACATGCGCCACAGAGACAGATTGAGGTGCTGGTAGAGTAAATAGTACACAGCTTCAAGAGTAGATATGATAAGGCCAAAGAAGCCAGAAATCAGCGATCCCGATTAAAATGGTCTAGGTGGGGTCAGAAGTTAGGTATCGACCCCCACGAACATAATTTGGTAAATAAACACACACAACCATAGGATATATTAATGTGGTATTATATATATATATATTATATATATATATATATATATAATATATATATATATTAATATATATATATATATATATATATATATATATATATATATATATATATGTCGTGTCGAATAGGCAGAACTTGCGATCTGCTTAAATAGCAACGCTCATCTTGCCATATAGGACAAGTGAAAATTTGTGTATGCAATAATTTCGCAAAATCATTCTGAACCTAACGAAAAAAAATGTATTTCACTGTGTTTGTTTAGTATTAAATTACTGTAAACGTATCTAAAATATATTTAGTTGGGTTAGGCTAAAATAAATTGTTCTTGTCATAATAAGGTTAGGTAAGTTTTCTAAGTTCCTTTTGGTGCAAAATTATAAATTTTTACATCAACATTAATGAAAAAAATATATCTTTAAACGTATAAGAGAAAATTTTAGAAAGGATTTAATTTTAAATGAGTTCTTGCAAATTGACCAGTTTTACATATTCGGCACGACATATAATATATATATATATATATATATAAATATTATTATTATATATATATATATAATATATATATAATAATATATATATATATATATATATATAATATATATATATATATATATATATATATATATATATATATAGGTAGTAGGTTGGTAGACAGCAACCACCCAGGGAAGTACTACCGTCCTGCCAGATGACTGTGAAACAAAAACCTGTAACTGTTTTGCATGATGGTAGGATTGCTGGTTTCTTTTTCTGTCTCATAAACACGCTAAGATAACAGGGATATCTTGCTACTCCTACTTACACTTTGGTCACACTTCACAGACACGCACATGCATATATATATATAACATACATCTAGGTTTTTCTCCTTTTTCTAAATAGCTCTTGTCTTTTTTATTTCTTCTATTGTCCATGGGGAAGTGGAAAAGAATCTTTCCTCCGTAAGCCATGCGTGTCGTATGAGGCGACTAAAATGCCGGGAGCAATGGCTAGTAACCCCTTCTCCTGTATACAATTACTAAAAAAGAGAAGAAAAACTTTATAAAACTGGGTTGCTTAAATGTGCGTGGATGTAGTGCGGATGACAAGAAACAGATGATTGCTGATGTTATGAATGAAAAGAAGTTGATGTCCTGGCCCTAAGCGAAACAAAGCTGAAGGGGGTAGGAGAGTTTCAGTGGGGGGAAATAAATGGGATTAAATCTGGAGTATCTGAGAGAGTTAGAGCAAAGGAAGGGGTAGCAGTAATGTTAAATGATCAGTTATGGAAGGAGAAAAGAGAATATGAATGTGTTAAATTCAAGATTATGTGGATTAAAGTAAAGGTTGGATGCGAGAAGTGGGTCATAATAAGCGTGTATTGCACCTGGAGAAGAGAGGAATGCAGAGGAGAGAGACAGATTTTGGGAGATGTTAAGTGAATGTATAGGAGCCTTTGAACCAAGTGAAAGAGTAATTGTGGTAGGGGACTTGAATGCTAAAGTAGGAGAAACTTTTAGAGAGGTGTGGTAGGTAAGTTTGGAGGTGCCAGGTGTAAATGATAATGGGAGCCCTTTGATTGAACTTTGTATAGAAAGGGGTTTAGTTATAGGTAAATACATATTTTAAGAAAAAAGAGGATAAATAAGTATACAAGATATGATGTAGGGCGAAATGACAGTAGTTTGTTGGATTATGTATTGGTAGATAAAAGACTGTTGAGTAGACTTCAGGATGTACATGTTTATACAGGGGCCACAGATATATCAGATCACTTTCTAGTTGTAGCTACACTGAGAGTAAAAGGTAGATGGATACAAGGAGAATAGAAGCATCAGGGAAGAGAGGTGAAGGTTTATAAACTAAAAGAGGAGGCAGTTAGGGTAAGATATAAACAGCTATTGGAGGATAGATGGGCTAATGAGAGCATAGGCAATGGGGTCGAAGAGGTATGGGGTAGGTTTAAAAAATGTAGTGTTAGAGTGTTCACAAAGTTTGTGGTTACAGGAAAGTGGGTGTGGGAGGGAAGAGGAGCGATTGGTGGAATGATGATGTAAAGAGAGTAGTAAGGGAGAAAAAAGTTAGCATATGAGAAGTTTTTACAAAGTAGAAGTGATGCAAGGAGGGAAGAGTATATGGAGAAAAGAGAGAGGTTAAGAGAGTGGTGAAGCAATGTAAAAAGAGAGCAAATGAGAGAGTGGGTGAGATGTTATCAACAAATTTTGTTGAAAATAAGAAAAAGTTTTGGAGTGAGATTAACAAGTTAAGAAAGCCTAGAGAACAAATGGATTTGTCAGTTAAAAATAGGAGAGGAGAGTTATTAAATGGAGAGTTAGAGGTATTGGGAAGATGGAGGGAATATTTTGAGGAATTGTTAAATGTTGATGAAGATAGGGAAGCTGTGATTTCGTTTATAGGACAAGGAGGAATAAAATCTTGTAGGAGTTAGGAAGAGCCAGTTGTGAGTGTGGGGGAAGTTCGTGAGGCAGTAGGTAAAATGAAAGGGGGTAAGGCAGCCGGGATTGATGGGATAAAGATAGAAATGTTAAAAGCAAGTGGGGATATAGTTTTGGAGTGGTTGGTGCAATTATTTAATAAATGTATGGAAGAGGGTAAGGTACCTAGGGATTGGCAGAGAGCATGCATAGTTCCTTTGTATAAAGCAAAGGGGATAAAAGAGAGTGCAAAAATATAGGGGGATAAGTCTGTTGAGTGTACCTGGTAAAGTGTATGGTAGAGTTATTATTGAAAGAATTAAGAGTAAAGACGGACATAGGATAGCAGATGAACAAGGAGGCTTTAGGAAAGGTAGGGGGTGTGTGGACCAGTGTTTACAGTGAAACATATAAGTGAACAGTATTTAGATAAGGCTAAAGAGGTCTTTGTGGCATTTATGGATTTGGAAAAGGCGTATGACAGGGTGGATAGGGGGGCAATGTGGCAGATGTTGCAAGTGTATGGTGTAGGAGGTAGGTTACTGAAAGCAGTGAAGAGTTTTTACGAGGATAGTGAGGCTCAGGTTAGAGTATGTAGGAAAGAGGGAAATTATTTCCCAGTAAAAGTAGGCCTTAGACAAGGATTTGTGATGTCACCGTGGTTGTTTAATATATTTAGAGATGGGGTTGTAAGAGAAGTAAATGCGAGGGTCTTGACAAGAGGCGTGGAGTTAAAAGATAAAGAATCACACACAAAGTGGGAGTTGTCACAGCTGCTCTTTGCTGATGACACTGCTCTTGGGAGATTCTGAAGAGAAGAGATTGGTGGATAAATTTGGTAGGGTGTGCAAAAGAAGAAAATTAAAGGTGAATACAGGAAAGAGTAAGGTTATGAGGATAACAAAAAGATTAGGTGATGAAAGATTGAATATCAGATTGGAGGGAGAGTGTATGGAGGAGGTGAATGTATTCAGATATTTGGGAGTGGACGTGTCAGCGGATGGGTCTATGAAAGATGAGGTGAATCATAGAATTGATGAGGGAAAAAGAGTGAGTGGTGCACTTAGGAGTCTGTGGAGACAAAGAACTTTGTCCTTGGAGGCAAAGAGGGAAATGTATGAGAGTATAGTCTTACCAACGCTCTTATATGGGTGTGAAGCATGGGTGATGAATGTTGCAGCGAGGAGAAGGCTGGAGGCAGTGGAGATGTCATGTCTGAGGGCAATGTGTGGTGTGAATATAATGCAGAGAATTCGTAGTTTGGAAGTTAGGAGGAGGTGCAGGATTACCAAAACTGTTGTCCAGAGGGCTGAGGAAGGGTTGCTGAGGTGGTTCGGACATGTAGAGAGAATGGAGCGAAACAGAATGACTTCAAGAGTGTATCATCTGTAGTGGAAGGAAGGCGGGGTAGGGGTCGGCCTAGGAAAGGTTGGAGAGAGGGGGTAAAGGAGGTTTTGTGTGCGAGGGGCTTGGACTTCCAGCAGGTATGCGTGAGCGTGTTTGATAGGAGTGAATGGAGACAAATGGTTTTTAATACTTGACGTGGTGTTGGAGTGTGAGCAAAGTAACATTTATGAAGGGGTTCAGGAAAACCGGCAGGCCGGACTTGAGTCCTGGAGATGGGAAGTACAGTGCCTGCACTCTGAAGGAGGGGTGTTAATGTTGCAGTTTAAAAAGCACCCTTCTGGCAAGGCAGTGATGGAGTGAATGATGGTGAAAGTTTTTCTTTTTCGGGCCACCCTGCCTTGGTGGGAATCGGCCAGTGTGATAATAAATAAAAAATAAATAATAATATATATATATATATATATATATATATATATATATATATATATATATATATATATATAAATATATATGAATATATATATATGAATGACATTTGCACTTTTGTATATCTCTTCTCATCCTTTTCAAAAAATGTAACAGTACTGGAAAATATTTATCAGTCAAAACCAGAAGTTATTGTGGGTTGAGTTTTAAACAAAAGTGAGACATGAACGTACGTTGTCAACAACAGCCGCGACACAATTTTAATCTTACACCAATTTGCGACCATCGTTAAAACAGCGAGAATACTAGCGCTCGCTGCTGTGACCGTCACCACCAGGCACTGCTGTGACCGTCACCACCAGGCACTGCTGTGACCGTCACCACCAGGCACTGCTGTGACCGTCACCACCAGACACTGCTGTGACCGTCACCACCAGGCACTGCCGTGACCGTCACCACCAGGCACTGCTGTGACCGTCACCACCAGGCACTGCTGTGACCGTCACCACCAGGCACTGCTGTGACCGTCACCACCAGGCACTGCTGTGACCCTCACCACCAGGCACTGCTGTGACCGTCACCACCAGGCACTGCTGTGACCGTCACCACCAGGCACTGCTGTGACCGGTCACCACCAGGCACTGCTGTGACCGTCACCACCAGGCACTGCTGTGACCGTCCCACCAGGCACTGCTGTGACCGTCACCACCAGGCACTGCTGTGACCGTCACCACCAGGCACTGCTGTGACCCTCACCACCAGGCACTGCTGTGACCGTCACCACCAGGCACTGCTGTGACCGTCACCACCAGGCACTGCTGTGACCGTCACACCAGGCACTGCTGTGACCGTCACCACCAGGCACTGCTGTGACCGTCACCACCAGGCACTGCCGTGACCGTCACCACCAGGCACTGCTGTGACCGTCACCACCAGGCACTGCCGTGACCGTCACCACCAGGCACTGCTGTGACCGTCACCACCAGGCACTGCCGTGACCGTTCACCACCAGGCACTGCTGTGACCGTCACCACCAGGCACTGCTGTGACCGTCACCACCAGGCACTGCTGTGACCGTCACCACCAGGCATGCCGTGACCGTCACCACCAGGCACTGCTGTGACCGTCACCACCAGGCACTGCTGTGACCGTCACCACCAGGCACTGCTGTGACCGTCACCACCAGACACTGCTGTGACCGTCACCACCAGGCACTGCTGTGACCGTCACCACCAGGCACTGCTGTGACCGTCACCACCAGGCACTGCTGTGACCGTCACCACCAGGCACTGCTGTGACCGTCACCACCAGGCATCTGCTGTGACCGTCACCACCAGGCACTGCTGTGACCGTCACACCAGGCACTGCTGTGACCGTCACCACCAGGCACTGCTGTGACCGTCCCCACCAGGCACTGCTGTGACCGTCACCACAGGCACTGCTGTGACCGTCATCACCAGGCACTGCTGTGACCGTCACCACCAGGCACTGCTGTGACCGTCACTACCAGGCCACTGCTGGACCGTCACCACCAGACACTGCTGTGACCGTCACCACCAGGCACTGCTGTGACCGTCACCACCAGGCACTGCTGTGACCGTCACCACCAGGCACTGCTGTGACCGTCACCACCAGGCACTGCTGTGACCGTCACCACAAGACACTGCTGTGACCGTCACCACCAGGCACTGCTGTGACCGTCACCACAAGGCACTGCTGTGACCGTCACCACAAGGCACTGCTGTGACCGTCACCACAAGGCACTGCTGTGACCGTCACCACCAGGCACTGCTGTGACCGTCACCACCAGGCACTGCTGTGACCGTCACCACCAGACACTGCTGTGACCGTCACCACCAGACACTGCTGTGACCGTCACCACCAGGCACTGCTGTGACCGTCACCACCAGGCACTGCTGTGACCGTCACCACCAGGCACTGCTGTGACGTCACCACCAGGCACTGCTGTGACCGTCACCACCAGGCACTGCTGTGACCGTCACCACCAGGCACTGCTGTGACCGTCACCACCAGGCACTGCTGTGACCGTCACCACCAGGCACAGCTGTGACCGTCACCACCAGGCACTGCTGTGACCGTCACCACCAGGCACTGCTGTGACCGTCACCACCAGGCACTGCTATGAACGTCACCACCAGACACTGCTGTGACCGTCACCACCAGGCACTGCTGTGACCGTCACCACCAGGCACTGCTGTGACCGTCACCACCAGGCACTGCTGTGACCGTCACCACCAGGCACTGCTGTGACCGTCACTACCAGGCACTGCTGTGACCGTCACCACCAGGCACTGCTGTGACCGTCACCACCAGACACTGCTGTGACCGTCACCACCAGACACTGCTGTGACCGTCACCACCAGACACTGCTGTGACCGTCACCACCAGACACTGCTGTGACCGTCACCACCAGACACTGCAGTGACCATCACCACCAGACACTGCTGTGACCGTCCCACCAGGCACTGCTGTGACCGTCACCACCAGAACACTGCTGTGACCGTCACCACCAGGCACTGATGTGACCGTCACCACCAGGCACTGCTGTGACCGTCACCACCAGGCACTGCTGTGACCATCACCATGAGACACTGCTGTGACCGTCACCACCAGACACTGCTGTGACCGTCACCACCAGACACTGCTCTGACCGTCACCACCAGACACTGCTGTGACCGTCACCACCAGGCACTGCTGTGACCGTCACCACCAGGTACTGCTGTGACCGTCACCACCAGGCACTGCTGTGACCGTCACCACCAGACACTGCTGTGACCGTCACCACCAGGCACTGCTGTGACCGTCACCACCAGGCACTGCTTGTGACCGTCACCACCAGGCATGCTGTGACCGTCACCACCAGGCACTGCTGCGACCGTCACCACCAGGCACTGCTGTGACCGTCACCACCAGACACTGCTGTGACCGTCACCACCAGACACTGCTGTGACCGTCACCACCAGACACTGCTGTGACCGTCACCACCAGGCACTGCTGTGACCGTCACCACCAGGCACTGCTCTGACCACCAGACACTGCTGTGACCGTCACCACCAGGCACTGCTGTGACCGTCACCACCAGGCACTGCTGTGACCGTCACCACCAGAAACTGCTGTGACCGTCACCACCAGGCACTGCTGTGGGTGACCACCAGATACTGCTGTGACCGTCACCACCAGGTAGTGCTGTGACCGTCACCACCAGGCACTGCTGTGGGTGACCACCAGATAGTGCTGTGACCGTCACCACCAGGTACTGCTGTGACCGTCACCACCAGGTACTGCTGTGACCGTCACCACCAGGCACTGCTGTTACCGTCACCACCAGGCACTGCTGTGACCGTCACCACCAGGCACTGCTGTGACCGTCACCACCAGGCACTGCATGTGACCGTCACCACCAGGCACTGCTGTGACCGTCACCACCAGGCACTGCTGTGACCGTCACCACCAGGCACTGCTGTGACCGTCACCACCAGACACTGCTGTGACCGTCACCACCAGCACTGCTGTGACCGTCACCACCAGGCACTGCTGTGGACCGTCACCACCAGGCACTGCTGTGACCGTCATCACCAGGTACTGCTGTGGCCGTCACCACCAGGCACTGCTGTGACCGTCACCACCAGACACTGCTGTGACCGTCACCACCAGGCACTGCTGTGACCGTCACCACCAGACACTGCTGTGACCGTCACCACAGACACTGCTGTGACCGTCACCACCAGACACTGCTGTGACCGTCACCACCAGGCACTGCTGTGGGTGACCACCTGACACTTCTGTGACCGTCACCACCAGACACTGCTGTGACCGTCACCACCAGACACTGCTGTGACCGTCACCACCAGGCACTGCTGTGACCGTCACCACCAGGCACTGCTGTGACCGTCACCACCAGGCACTGCTGTGACCGTCACCACCAGACGCTGCTGTGCTGTACCCCTTCCTGAAGCTACCGTAGCAAGGTGAAGACGAAGATGCAAGTTGCAGTAAAAACGTCTCAACGGAGCAACGTTTCGCTCCGTTTAGAGCTTCATCAAGATTTAATGAATCATTAATTGAAAGAGCGGACGCAAAGCAAAAGTGTTTGAGTTAATTGTATACTGTCGACTATGGTTCACATGTGTGTGTACATACACGTACACACACACGTACTTATGCTGAGGACACATACTTACACACACAAACACACACACAGAGGTATGATAAAATTTATGAAGCAGGGAGTCGCCTAGAGGCGGGGTCAGGAGCTGTGAATCGACCCTTGCAGCCATAATTAGGCGAGTATACACATACACGCCTCTCCTCTCCAGATAAGCCATCTCCGGTTCGAGTACATGTACGCCTTCACTCAAGGTCAGAGTACATGTGCGCCTTCACTCAAGGTCAGAGTACATGTACGCCTTTACTTAAGGTCAGAGTACATGTACGCCTTCACTCAAGGTCAGAGTACATGTACGCCTTCACTCAAGGTCAGAGTACATGTACGCCTTCACTCAAGGTCAGAGTACATGTGCGCCTTTACTTAAGGTCAGAGTACATGTACGCCTTCACTCAAGGTTTTGATGCAGAATGACTCAACAACCAGAAGTCACCAGCTAGCCAAACGGAGATCACCAGCTGGTCAAACGGAGATCACCAGCTGGTCAAACGGAGATCACCAGCTGGTCAAACACAGTTCACGTGATCAGAGGTCCAATTACCACTAATCAGAATTCAATCCTCCTTTAAAATTACTCCATAACTACACTAAGTATATAACTCTTAGCTATAATTTATATAATCCAATATCGCTTCATATACATTGATATAAAGAATTTAATGTAATAGTTAATTTGATAAGGTAATTACTGACGATCGCTCCCACATACGCCTTGTAAAAGCATGTCAACAAACCCACTGTACATACCTTTGTAAACAGAAGCACCAAAGATACACACTGTCACCTGTGCTGCCTGTTTAAGAGTCAGTTGCAAGAAATAGTCTTTGTAGCCTGTGTCTTGATTGACCTAAAATACAACAGTAAGATAGAGTATGCGTGTTACATGATACAAATCCTGGTGGTCCCTAGAACACGACACATATTCTAGCTGTCTATGTAACACCACATAAATCCCGGTACTTCTGCTAACACCATATAAATCCCGGTACTTCCCCTAACACTACATAAATCCCGGTACTTCCCCTAACACTACATAAATCCCGGTACTTCCTCTAACACCACATAAATCCCGGTATTTTCCCTAACACCACACAAGTCCAGGCACTTCTGACACCTCACACGCACACGGTGGTTCACGGGTGACTGAACCATCTCAGGAGCTACATATCACCACCACCCAGTGGTTCATGGGTGAGTGAACCATCTCAGGAGTTACATATCACCATCACCCAGTGGTTCATGGGTGAGTGAACCATCTCAGGAGTTACAAAATCACCACCACCCAGTGGTTCATGGGTGAGTGAACCATCTCGGGAGCTACAATCACCACCATCAACGAACCGAGAAAGACTTAACACAATTAGGTGACCAAAGTTTACACAGCGGCGCTACAAGCTCACTAAAATTACTCCTCGTATCTATCACAAATAACACACATTTAAGAGAGGAATTTTATGACGATGTTTCGGTCCGTCCTGGACCATTGTCAACACCGAAACGTCGGCTTAAGTATCCTAAGTGCCTGTTATTTGTGAATTGTTGTGGTCACGGTATTTGAATCTGTGGATTCCCATAGTTTCTGCTGTAAAGATCTTTCGCTACGCCCCGTTTTCTTTGTCATTTAGCTATAATAGAAAAAAAGGGTAGGTGGAAAGACTACACACACACACACACACACACACACACACACACACACACACACACACACACACACACACACACACACACACACACACACACACACACACACACGTCAAGAAGTTAGAGAAAGTACAAAGGTTTGCAACAAGGCTAGTTCCAGAGCTCAGGGAAATGTACGAGGAAAGGTTGAGGGAAATCGGATTGACGACACTGGAGGACAGAAGGGTCAGGGAAGACATGATAACGACATACAAGATACTGCGGGGAATAGACAAGGTGGACAGAGATAGGATGTTCCAGAGAGGGGACACAGAAGCAAGGGGTCACAATTGGAAGCTGAAGACTCAGACGAGTCACAGGGACGTTAGGAAGTATTTCTTCAGTCATAGAGTCGTCAGGAAGTGGAATAGCCTGGCTGCCTTCAAGAGAGAGCTGGACAGATACCTAAAGTCAGTGCCGGATCAGCCGGGCTGTGGCTCGTACGTCGGACTGCGTGCGGCCAGCAGTAACAGCCTAGTTGATCAGGCCCTGATCCATCGGGAGGCCTGGTCATGGACCGGGCCGCGGGGGCGTTGATCCCCGGAATAACCTCCAGGTAACCTCCAGGTAAGTGAAGTAGTGGAGGCAGGAACCATACATAGTTTTAAGAAGAGGTATGACAAAGCTCAGGAAGCAGAGATGGAGAGGACCTAGTAGCGATCAGTGAAGAGGCTGGGCCAGGAGCTGAGTCTCGACCCCTGCAACCACAATTAGGTGAGTACAATTAGGTGAGTACACACACACGTTAGGTGTTGCTTTGTTGTGGGATGTGATGATGAGGTGTTGTCTTGACCCTTTATTTTATCTTCCTTTGATGTATTGTTTTTAGAGTTCCTTAATAATGTGAGAAGATACGAAAGCGCTTGGAATTTCACTATTCTTTCACAGTGATTGTTTTGCATATTCTGATATCGCCTGTTTAAATTGATCTTTCTGCATATATATATATATATATAATATATATATATATATATATATATATATATATATATACTATATACAGAGAGAGAGAGAGAGAGAGAGAGAGAAAGAGAGAGAGAGAGAGAGAGAGAGAGAGAGAGAGAGAGAGAGAGAGAGAGAGAGAGAGAGAGGAAGAGAGAAAGAGAAGAGGTAGAGATGAGAGAAAGAGAGTAGAGAAGAGAGAGAGAGAGATGAGAGAGAGAAGATAAAGAAAGAGCATGGAGGACAAGAGAAACCAAATTTTAACGGGTAACATACAGCACAAGGTGGTTCAGCGAAGAATGCAGTCACAGTGCCGTGACTGGAACAATACACAAATAACCAGCACACAGGAGAACGAAACTTATGACGACGTTTCGGTCCAACTCGGACCATTAACTTGTGTTACTAGTAAATGACATCATTAAATAACAAAAAGGCACAATACCGTGACTGGAACGATACATAAATAACCCGCACATAAAAGAGAGAAGCTTACGACGACGTTTCGGTCCGACTTGGACCATTGACAAAGTCACACTGTGACTTTGTCAATGGTCCAAGTCGGACCGAAACGTCGTCGTAAGCTTCTCTCTTTTATGTGCGGGTTATTTGTGTATAATGACATCATTGTTTACTCGGTACTTGTACCGAGTAAACAACATGTACACAGGTACATTCTTGTTTCCCCTTGTCTCCCTGGACATCAAGGAGGGAAGTCTGTGAAGTAGGAGCTGCAGGGTTACAGTGGTGGAGTTACAGTGGTGGGGTTACAGTGGTGGGGTTACAGTGGTGAGGTTAAAGTAGTGGGGCTACAGTAGTGGGGTTACAGTGGTGGGGTTACAGTAATGAGGTTACACTGGTGGGGCTACAGTGGTGGGGTTACAGTGGTGGGGTTACAGTGGTGGGGTTACAGTGGTGGGGTTACATTAGTGGGCTTACAGTGGTGAGGTTAAAGTAGTGGGGCTACAGTAGTGGGGTTACAGTGGTGGGGTTACAGTAATGAGGTTACAGTGGTGGGGCTACAGTGGTGGGGTTACAGTGGTTCGGTTGCAGTGGTGGATTTACAGTGGTGGGGTTACAGTAGTGAGGTTACAGCGGTGGGGTTACAGTAGTGGGGTTACAGTATTGAGGTTACAGCGGTGGGGTTACAACGGTGGGGTTACAGTAGTGGGGTCACAGTGGTGGGGTTGCAGTGGTGGGGTTACAGTGGTGGGGTTACAGTGGTGGAGTTACAGTGGTTCTTGTCACAGTAATTTCGTCAGTGTGTAATCACAGTGGCATACACTGGCCTCGCTACAGTGGTGTAGCAACAGTGGTGTATTTACAGTGATGTAGTTACAGTGATGCAGTTACAGTGATGTAGTTGCAGTGATGTAGGTACAGTGATGAAGGTACAGTGGTGTACACACAGTGGTGTATTTACAGTGATGTAGTTACAGTGATGTGGTTACAGTGATGTAGGTACAGTGCGGTAGATACAGCGATGTAGTTACAGTGATGTAGGTACAGTGCGGTAGATACAGTGATGTAGTTACAGTGATGTAGGTACAGTGATGAAGGTACAGTGGTTTAGCAACAGTGGTGTATTTACAGTGATGTAGTTACAGTGGTCGCCACTTCAGCACGTTCACCACACCTATAATAAGAATCTTATGTGAAGGCTAGGTACTCAAGACGGCTTATGAGAGAGTGGTGGTGGTGGTGGTGGTGGTGGTGGTGGTGGTGGTGGTGGTGATGGTGGCAGGTAGTGGTGGTGGTGGTGATGGTGGCAGGTAGTGTGGTGTGGTGATGGTGGCAGGTAGTGGTGGTGGTGGTGATGGTGGCAGGTAGTGGTGGTGGTGGTGATGGTGGCAGGTAGTGGTGGTGGTGGTGATGGTGGCAGGTAGTGATGGTGGTGGTGATGGTGGCAGGTAGTGGTGGTGGTGGTGATGGTGGTGGTGGTGATGTGGCAGTAGTGGTGGTGGTAGTGGAGGTGGCTGGTATGGAGGTGGCTGGTATGGAGGTGGCTGGTAGTGGTGGTGGTAGTGGAGGTGGCTGGTAGTGGTGGTGGTGATGGTGGCAGGTAGTGGTGTGGTGTGATGGTGGTGATGGTGGCAGGTAGTGGTGGTGGTAGTGGAGGTGGCTGGTAGTGGAGGTGGCTGGTAGTGTGGTGGTAGTGGAGTGGCTGGTAGTGGTGGTGGTAGTGGAGGTGGCGGGTAGTGGTGGTGGTAGTGGAGGTGGCTGGTAGTGAGGTGGCTGTAGTGGTGGTGGTAGTGGAGGTGGCTGGTAGAGAGGTGGCTGATAGTGGTGGTAGTGAGGTGGCTGGTATGAGAGGTGGCTGATAGTGGTGGTAGTGAGGTGGCAGGTAGTGGTGGTAGTGGAGGTTGTGACTGGTGCTGGTGATGTGTGTGGTGGTAATTGTGTTAGTGGTAGGTGCCAGTGTTGGTAGTAATGGAGGATTAGGAAGTTGGAGGAATTGGGTTAAAAGAAGAAAGAGGAGGAGGAGGAGGAGGAGCTAGAAAAGAAAGATTAAGAAAAAAGAACTAGAAGGAGAAAAGAGGTGAAAGACAAGAGGATGGAGGAAATGAAGAAGACAGAGAGGAGGTAAATGACACACAAAACAACACAGCAATAGCATTAGCACCAGCAGAAGCAGCAGGAGCAGCAGAAGCAGCAGGAGCAGCAGGAGCAGCAGAAGCAGCAGGAGCAGCAGAAGTAACAGCAGTGTCAACTTACATTTATAACAACCCTCTCGCAGAAGTCGTGGTCGTGAGGAATGGGTTCGAAGTTTCCTGTCCCAGTGTAGTTACTCTGCGTGTTAGGACCGTCATCATCTTGGCTACTGAGCTTGGGCAGTGACCTGAAACAGAGGACAGGTGTTAGACATTGTTGGACAAGCAGTTAAGATGGGTGTTAGAGGAAGCGTGTTGAAACAGAGGACAGGTGTTAGACATTGTTGGACAAGCAGTTAAGATGGGTGTTAGAGGAAGCGTGTTGAAACAGAGGACAGGTGTTAGTCTGTTTTGTTAGCGGGATGGATTGTAAAGGACCTGCCTAGTATGGGCCAACAGGCATGCTGCAGTGTTCCTCCTTTCTTATGTTCTTATGTTAGGTGTTAAGATCAGGTGTTAGAGGCAGTGACCTGAAACGGATGACAGGTATTAGACAGGTATTAAGATAAGTGTTAAAGGCAGTTAGGTGTTAGAGAAGCAGGTTAATAATGGTAAATTCAGACAAGTAGTAGTTTCGAGGTCATTTTTAACACAAAAAAAAAAACTTATTATACGATGGTTCCCCGACAGTGAGGACTTCATTAAGTTCACAGTAATACGCAAAACCACGCCGTATACACATACATCTTGAAGTCAGGTCAGGCGGTGGAGATGAAAGTCAGGTCAGAGGATTGGACCTGGCTCTCTGTGTTCTGATCCTAGTCATTGTCTGTAATGGGCTTTGATCTTTTAGGCGTTCCTCTGTTTGGTTCTATGGTTTGAGTGAGGTGGACAGTGGCGGCCTCAAGACAGCTTCGTGTTGCGCTGTCGTTTTCATATATCAATTTTGTGCCATTACTCCAGTTCATGAGGCAGGAAGGCAGGGCATGATGAACTTTACAGGTGTGGGTGTCGGCTTCATGTAACTATTTTTCTGGAGGGCTTGACTGCAACTTTGCAACCATCGCCAATAAAGAATTTGTTTCAATATCCACATGCAGTGTTGTCAACTTCCACTGTGGCTTTGTGGGAGTTTGAAGCTCTGGAAACTAATGGTTTTTGTGGTGGGAACTGCAATATGCTAATTTTCGCTCTAGAGTAGATGGAAACTGTGAGTGCAGTAAATTCCCTGGAGACAACCAGCCGCCAGTCCATGCCAGTTATAACTCTTAGGAGTGTTGGATATGTGAAGAACTTTGTGTTTACAGGAATGGAAAAGAAATGGTTATAATCAAAACCATATATTTTTTTTAAAGGGGTGGACCGATAAGTCAGAGAAAAGCCTTGGTCAGATGACCAAAATATCGAACTGCGGGTCATCATATGACTAAGACCCGCGTCAGGAAATTCTTCTACTGTTTCCTGACAAACTTACCTAACTTACAGGAATGAATGTGATGAAGCTGGAACTTCAGGGATGAAATAGCATCTTATGTCTGTCTTTGCTTTTCATGAAGAAATTTCTCAGTGCTTCTCCTCAGTACACGGAGACGGAGGCCCATGATCACGCCTCCTTTGGTTTTCACGACGTGGTAGAGCAATGATGTACTAAATCATCCTTGTTAAGGTGGCTTTATATAGACCTTGAACTTAATGATCCCATCAACTTTAATGACCAAGACGTCAAGGGAAGATGAGGGATCGTTCTTCACTTCCTCCAAGGTGACTTATATGAAAGGTTCGACTCCAGGCGACCATCTGTCCCAGGCGGACAGTGTTGTGATTATGGACAAGACGTTGACATGTCTTTTGTTAGAAATATGTTAGAGAATATGATCTAGACAGGAAACAAAGTACTAGTGCATGAATGAGACACTTGTACAACACCTGGATATCTTTACTGTGGAAACATTTCGCCAATCAGTGGCTTTATCAGTCCAATACAAACTAAAACGATAGAAGATATGAAGAGAAAGTTTGAGATGATCAGTCCCTCAACCTTCATAAAAGTTCGACATATACACAGGAAAGGGGCTTATAAAACTATGCTGGAAGAATCTTCCTTCTATTTTCTCTGTATTGGACTGATAAAACCACTGACTGGCGAAATGTTTCTATAACTAAGTATACCAAAGACCTGCACAAGTATCGTATTTATCTACTTATCTGCTTTTTAAAATTAATGCTGGCGAGAGTGGCCGTCTCAGTACAGCCACGGACTGAGACAGGCAAGTACAAGAGACAGGTCTCTCAGTAGTGATGGACAGGTGACAGTAAAGCTTTCTGGCTAAGAAAAGAATGATAGATGGCTATCTAGTTGACAAAAGACCGAAGAGCTGTCTGAATGAGAGAAGACTGACAGGTGTTCTTCCGGCTGAGAATGAAAATAAACGCTTCCCGGATGATACAAAAATGAACGGAAGCGGCCACATTGAAAGAGTAGAATGATCAACAGATTCTTAGTAAAAAGAATGACTTAGAAGACTGTCTGGCTGAAGGTAGCTTGAGTGACTGACTGAGAGCGAATACTCAGACTCTGATAACTGACATTCACAAATACAACTTTATCAACACCAGTGACTTGAGTTGTCGACTCATACCGAGAGGACCCAGGTTCGATTCCAGGGCAGAACGAGACAAACGAGGAAATCACCCAACATCTGTTGCCCCTATTCACCTAGAAGTAATTAGGTACCCGGGTGCCTATTAGACTCTTCTGCGTGGCATCCTGTGGCTGTGGGACACAGTTGAATAAAAAAATTACACACACACACACACACACACACACACACACACCCACACACACACACACACACACACACACACACACACACACCAAAATATCTTCTATAACACATCACACAATAACCCAGCATCTGCTATATAAAGCAACAATTCTATACACAATTCACCTGACGAAAAAAAAAAAAAATAACTAGACCATTCATAATGACTAACAATGACATTGTAATTCAAGTCTTTACAATAGCAGCTACACAGTGACAATGGTAACCCCGGAAGCCAGAGTATATTTATATTGTCTTTTAAAAGGCCTGGCTGGTTATGAAGGACGCTAAAAACTTTTGTGGCACAAATAGAACTTGGGAATGATCTGATGGTGTGGCAAATATTACTGTATTAAATAATGTAATATTGAGGGTACGCTAGAAATGGTCGTATTGTAGTGGTAGTAATAGTAGTAGTGGTAGTGGTGGTAGTAGTAGTGGTGGTGGTGGTAGTAGTGGTTGTAGTTGCAGTAGTAGTGGTAGTAGTAGTTGCGGTAGTAGTAGTGGTAGTTGTAGTGTTAGTGGTAGTAGTAGTAGTAGTAGTAATGCTAGTGACAACAGAAGTAGTAATAATCGTAAAGTAGTAGTAACAGCAATAGTAGTATAGTGGTAGCAGTTGTAACAGCAGTATCAGTACTAATAGTAGTAGAAGTAGTAGCATTAATGGTAGTAGTAGTAGTGGTAGTAGTATTAATAGTTGTACTAGTATTAATAGCGGTAATATTAATACTAGTAGCAGTAATGACTTATGAGTGACTAATATTTGTTGTAGTAACAGTAGTAACTGAGTAGTAACAGTAGTAACTGAGCAGTAACAGCAGTAACTGAGTAGTAACAGTAGTAACTGAGTAGTAACAGTAGTAACTGAGTAGTAACAGTAGTAACTGAGTAGTAACAGTAGTAACTGAGTAGTAACAGTAGTAACTGAGTAGTAACAGCAGTAACTGAGTAGTAACAGTAGTAACTGAGTAGTAACAGTAGTAACTGAGTAGTAACAGTAGTAACTGAGTAGTAACAGTAGTAACTGAGTAGTAACAGTAGTAACTGAGTAGTAACAGCAGTAACTGAGTAGTAACCAGTAGTAAACTAGAGTAGTAACAGTAGTAACTGAGTAGTAACAGTAGTAACTGAGTAGTAACAGTAGTAACTGAGTAGTAACTGAGTAGTAACAGTAGTAACTGAGTAGTAACAGTAGTAACTGAGTAGTAACAGCAGTAACTGAGTAGTAACAGTAGTAACTGAGTAGTAACAGTAGTAACTGAGTAGTAACAGTAGTAACTGAGTAGTAACTGAGTAGTAACAGTAGCAACTGAGTAGTAACAGAGTAACTGAGTAGTAACAGCAGAACTGAGTAGTAACAGTAGTAACTGAGTAGTAACAGTAGTAACTGAGTAGTAACAGTAGTAACTGAGTAGTAACAGTAGTAACATAGTAACTGTAATGAAGTAACAGTAGTAACTGAGTAGTAACAGTAGTAACTGAGTAGTAACAGTAGCAACTGAGTAGTAACAGCAGTAACTGAGTAGTAACAGCAGTAACTGAGTAGTAACAGTAGTAACTGAGTAGTAACAGAGTAACTGAGTAGTAACAGCTAGTAACTGAGTAGTAACAGTAGTAACTGAGTAGTAAACAGTAAACTGAGTAGTAACAGTAGTAACTGAGTAGTAACAGTAGTAACTGAGTAGTAACAGTAGTAACTGAGTAGTAACAGTAGTAACTGAGTAGTAACAGTAGCAACTGAGTAGTAACAGTAGTAACTGAGTAGTAACTGAGTAGTAACAGTAGTAACTGAGTAGTAACAGTAGTAACTGAGTAGTAACAGTAGCAACTGAGTAGTAACAGTAGTAACTGAGTAGTAACAGTAGTAACAGTAGTAACTGAGTAGTAACAGTAGTAACAGTAGTAACTGAGTAGTAACAGTAGTAACCGAGTAGTAACAGTAGTAACTGAGTAGTAGCAGTAGCAACTGAGTAGTAACAGTAGTAACTGAGTAGTAACAGTAGTAACTGAGTAGTAACAGTAGTAACTGAGTAGTAACAGTAGTTACTGAGTAGTAACAGTAGCAACTGAGTAGTAACAGTAGTTACTGAGTAGTAACAGTAGTAACTTGAGTAGTAACAGTAGTTTAAATGAGTAGTAACAGTAGCAACTGAGTAGTAACAGTAGTTTACTGAGTAGTAACAGTAGTAACTGAGTAGTAACAGTAGTAACTGAGTAGTAACAGTAGTTACTAGTAGAAGTAACAGTAGTAACTGAGGGAGTAACAGTAGTAACTGAGTAGTAACAAATGGGATTAACTGAGTAGTAACAGTAGTAACTGAGTAGTAACAGTAGTAACTGAGTAGTAACAGTAGCAATTGAGTAGTAACAGTAGTAACTGAGTAGTAACAGTAGTAACTGAGTAGTAACAGTAGTAACTGAGTAGTAACAGTAGTAACTGAGAAGTAACAGTAGCAATTGAGTAGTAACAGTAGTAACTGAGTAGTAACAGTATTAACTGAGTAGTAACAGTAGTAACTGAGTAGTAACAGTAGCAATTGAGTAGTAACAGTAGTAACTGAGTAGTAACAGTAGCAATTGAGTAGTAACAGTAGTAACTGAGTAGTAACAGTAGCAATTGAGTAGTAACAGTAGTAACTGAGTAGTAACAGTAGCAAGTGAGTAGTAACAATAGTAACTGAGTAGTAACAGTAGCAACTGAGTAGTAACAGTAGTAACTGAGTAATAACAGTAGTAACTGAGTAGTAACAGTAGTAACTGAGTAGTAACAGTAGTAATTGAGTAGTAACAGTAGTAACTGAGTAGTAACAGTAGCAATTGAGTAGTAACAGTAGTAACTGAGTAGTAACAGTAGCAATTGAGTAGTAACAGTAGTAACTGAGTAGTAACACTAGTAACTGAGTAGTAACAGTAGTAACTGAGTAGTAACAGTAGCAATTGAGTAGTAACAGTAGTAACTGAGTAGTAACAGTAGTAACTGAGTAGTAACAGTAGTAACTGAGTAGTAACAGTAGTAACTGAGTAATAACAGTAGCAACTGAGTAGTAACAGTAGTAACTGAGTAGTAACAGTAGTAACTGAGTAGTAACAGTAGCAACTGAGTAGTAACAGTAGTAACTGAGTAGTAACAGTAGTAACTGAGTAGTAACAGTAGTAACTGAGTAGTAACAGTAGTAACTGAGTAGTAACAGTAGTAACTGAGTAGTAACAGTAGCAATTGAGTAGTAACAGTAGTAACTGAGTAGTAACAGTAGTAACTGAGTAGTAACAGTAGTAACTGGGGTAGTAACAGTAGTAACTGAGTAGTAGCAGTAGCAATGAGTAGTAACAGTAGTAACTGGAGTAAGTAACAGGGAGTAAACTGAGTAGTAACAGTAGTAACTGAGTAGTAACAGTAGCAATTGAGTAGTAACAGTAGTAACCGAGTAGTAACAGTAGTAACTGAGTAGTAACAGTAGTAACTGAGTAGTAACAGTAGTCAAGTAAGTAGTAAGACAGTAGTAACCGAGTAGTAACAGTAGTAAGTGAGTAGTAACAATAGTAACCGAGTAATAACAGTAGCAACTGAGTAGTAACAGTAGTAACAGTAGTAACTGGGTAGTAACAGTAGTAACTGAGTAGTAACAGTAGTAACCAAGTAATAACAGTAGCAACTGAGTAGTAACAGTTTGTAACAGTAGTAACAGTAGTAACCAAGTAATAACAGTAGCAACTGAGTAGTAACAGTAGTAACAGTAGCAAGTGAGTAGTAACAGTAGTAACCGAGTAGTAACAGTAGTAACTGAGTAGTAAATAGCATGAAGTAACAGTAGCAACTGAGTAGTAACAGTAGTAACTGAGTAGTAACGGTTTCCATAACCCCCGGAGTAGCAGTAGCAACGGTGTCAGAGTAACTGAGCAGTAAAAAAATGGGTGCCCACAACTGAGTAGAACACCTGAGTAACTTTGACTGTACGTGACACTGCTGTAGTAACAAGGAATTAGTAACAGTTTACTGATATTTAAAAGTACATGTAATACTGTCAACATAGTTTTAACAGTAGCAACAGATGTTACTATAATATAAACAGATAGCTTAACCGGTTTAACATTTGATACTACTAATTAATAGTATTTAACCCAGTTTGTAAAAGTAGTAATGAGTTTACAGTAGTTGGTATTATCGTTCTGGCAGTACAGAGAATTAGTAACATAGTCTTGCACATAGTAACTATATACAGGATATAGTAAAGTTCTGATATAGCATATAACTGTTAACAGTAGATAACTATGTAGATATTGTACTATTACATATATAACTTTAGTTAGATATGCATTAGTAGACAGATATTAGTCACATAGTAAAATAGATATTGCAATGATAGACCATATATAGTCACTTAGACTAATTCACTAGTAAAAAGTAGTACCCCTCAGGCATAGAACTGAGTAGTAACATTTACATGGTAGTAATAGTTCCTTACACAGATATCTCAACTGAGACAGTAGCAAATAGGTAACGTGTAACTGAGTAGTAAAGTAGTAATGGTAGTAGCAGTAGAATGAGTAGAACAGTAGCAATGAGTAGTAACGGTAGAACCGAGTAGTAACTGAGTAGTAAACAGTAGTAATGAGTAGTAACAGTAGCAACGGAGTACAGTAGCAATGAGAAGTAACAGTAGTAACTGAGAGTAACAGTAGCAACTGAGTAGTAACAGTAGTAACTGAGTATACAGTAGCATGAGAGTAACAGTAGCAACTGAGTAGTAACGTAGTAACTGAGTAGTAACAGTAGCACTGAGTAGTAACAGTAGCAACTGAGTAGTAACAGTAGTAACTGAGTAGTAACAGTAGCAACTGAGTAGTAACAGTAGCAACTGAGTAGTAACAGTAGTAACTGAGTAGTAACAGTAGCAACTGAGTAGTAACAGTAGCAACTGAGTAGTAACGGCAGTAACCGAGTAGTAACTGAGTAGTAACAGTAGTAACTGAGTAGTAGTGGTAGCAACTGAGTAGTAACAGTAGCAACTGAGTAGTAACGGTAGTAACCGAGTAGTAACTGAGCAGTAACAGTAGTAACGGTAGTAACCGAGTAGTAACTGAGTAGTAACTGAGTAGTAACAGTAGTAACCGAGTAGTAACAGTAGTAACTGAGTAGTAGCAGTAGCAACTGAGTAGTAACAGTAGCAACTGAGTAGTAACGGTAGTAACCGAGTAGTAACTGAGCAGTAACAGTAGTAACGGTAGTAACCGAGTAGTAACTGAGTAGTAACAGTAGTAACTGAGTAGTAACAGTAGTAACTGAGTAGTAACAGTAGTAACTGAGTAGTAACAGTAGTAACTGAGTAGTAACAATAGTAACCAAGTAATAACAGTAGTAACTGAGTAGTAACAGTAGTAACCGAGTAGTAACAGTAGTAAGTGAGTAGTAACAATAGTAACCAAGTAATAACAGTAGCAACTGAGTAGTAACAGTAGTAACAGTAGTAACAGTAGTAACTGAGTAGTAACAGTAGTAACTGAGTAGTAACAGTAGTAATAGTAACCGAGTAGTAACAGTAGTAACTGAGCAGTAACAATAGTAACCAAGTAATAACAGTAGTAACTGAGTAGTAACAGTAATAACTGAGTAGTAACAGTAGTAACCGAGTAGTAACAGTAGTAAGTGAGTAGTAACAATAGTAACCGAGTAATAACAGTAGCAACTGAGTAGTAACAGTAGTAACAGTAGCAACTGAGTAGTAACAGTAGTAACCAAGTAATAACAGTAGCAACTGAGTAGTAACAGTAGTAACAGTAGTAACTGAGTAGTAACCAAGTAATAACAGTAGCAACTGAGTAGTAACTGTAGTAACAGTAGCAAGTGAGTAACAGTAGCAACAATAGTAACAGTAGTAACCGAGTAGTAACAGTAGTAACTGAGTAGTAACAGTAGTAACCGAGTAGTAACAGTAGTAACTGAGTAGTAACAGTAGTAACTGAGTAGTAACAGTAGTAACAGTAGCAACTGAGTAGTAACAGTAGTAACCAAGTAATAACAGTAGCAACTGAGTAGTAACAGTAGTAACAGTAGTAACTGAGTAGTAACCAAGTAATAACAGTAGCAACTGAGTAGTAACTGTAGTAACATTAGCAAGTGAGTAACAGTAGCAACAATAGTAACAGTAGTAACCGAGTAGTAACAGTAGTAACTGAGTAGTAACAGTAGTAACCGAGTAGTAACAGTAGTAACTGAGTAGTAACAGTAGTAACTGAGTAGTAACAGTAGTAACTGAGTAGTAACCAAGTAATAACAGTAGCAACTGAGTAGTAACAATAGTAACAGTAGCAAGTGAGTAGTAACAGTAGCAACAATAGTAACAGTAGTAACCGAGTAGTAACAGTAGTAATGAGTAGTAACAGTAGTAAACCGAGAGTAAACAGTGTAACGAGTAGTAACAGTAGTAACCGAGTAGTAACAGTAGTAACCGAGTAGTAACAGTAGTAACTGAGTAGTAACAGTAGTAACTGAGTAGTAACCGGCTCCCATCCACCTCTCGCCGCCCATCAGCGCCGCCCACGGTGTCAGCTCCTGCCCACAGGTCATAAAAATATGGGTGCCACACCTCCAGTGCCCAGGAATCACCTGGGCACTGACTGTCCTGACACTTCTGTCTTAACAAGCAATTACACCCCCGTTCCCTCTCGTTCCACTTCCCTAAAATACATGTGAATACTGTATCACACATATTTTCCCTTTACACACAGATGTTGTTATATTAAATACTGATATTACCCTCTTACACATTGATACTACTATATTAATATAGCTATTTACCTCTTGCACCTAGATATCAGTTTATTATGTTGGTATTATCGTTCTGCACCACAGAGATTTAGACATTTTTTTCTGTGGCGTACATATTATTCTTTCAGATATAGAAATTCTCTATTAGTCATATATTTTCTTCTCCTAGATATACATGTAGATATTCTCTATTAGCCATATATATATTCTTCTCTTAGATATTGCTTTTAGACAGATATTACTCCCATAGACATAGATATTGCAATGATAGACATATATAGTCCCCTCTTAGACATATTCCACTCTTAAAAAATATTTTTTCCTCTCAGGCATAGATATTTCCCTCTTATAGATATTACTTTCATGGTCGTAGATATTTCCTTATCACAGATATTCTCTCCAGACAGATGAATAGGTCCCGTGGTGTGGAGTTGAGAGAAGGGGGGGCAGGGTTTGAGAGGGGAGAGATGAGGGAAGGGAGAGAGGGAGGGAGAGAGAGAGAGAGAGAGAGAGAGAGAGAGAGAGAGAGAGAGAGAGAGAGAGAGAGAGAGAGAGAGAGAGAGAGAGAGAGAGAGAGAGAGAGAGAGAGAGAGAGAGAGAGGGAGTAGACTGATGTAAGGAGAAATACAACTGCCGTACATAGCAAGAGCAACGAAGTCCGAAGTCCTTCCAGTGGATATCACATTCACTGAGAATAACAGTATAGCTTCCTCCGCCCCCTCAAGTTTTGTTGTAAATAACAAAGCTTAAGGCTCTCTCCACCCTCCACACTGCCGCCGTAGAAAAGGGATTTTTAAAACAATTACTACCTTATGTCAGAAATTCCGCGTGTGTTTCCTAACTGCGAGACATTCATGAACTTGGCGATTTGTCAATGCGAGCAACAGATGTGGTGAAACAGAGACTGTGAGACAACAGAGACAGGTGTGAGACAACAGGCAGGTGTTGGACAAGAGACAGGTTGGTTACCACTTTGTTCCAGGCACATGTGCGTGGCAGAACACTCGCGCACTTATAGCACAGCAAAAAGCCTCGATTTCCACAGTGTTTTACTGACACGTGTGCTAAACATGGTACACATCGTTACCTTATTAAAGTCTCTCTAAAACAACATGTGATATGTTATATTTTATTCTGCGTACGTCACACACCCGTATAGACATGCCTCCCGACCAGTGAACCAGGTGCTGAGGGTTTAACAATCCAAGGGGGCTCCGTCGTTATACCAGTACCTTGGTTCAACCAGCCAGTAACAAGGAAGATGAAAATTAAAACACATGTGCAACATCTGGGTGTCTTTATTGGAGACGTTTCGCCATCCAGTGGCTTTATCAATACAAATTATAGGATATAATTTGAAGACAGTAGAACTATATACATAAGATGAGGCAACAAGGAAGCCCACCAAAGCTGTGAAGCGATGTGGTACACTCATGAAAACAACTTTGACAGACTTGCCTTCACTGCTGGTCGCTACGGCTCACTGTGTCTTGTGTTTGCATTTGCCTCATTAATCACCAAGTCTTATTTTAGCTTTTCCGTCATTGTACATATTGTAAATACTATACATAGGCTATAAAATTCTGCAAATACCAACTTGTTTGGTGCCGAAAATATAATTTGGTTACTTTCTTCTGTCTTTAGCTTGTTCCCAAGTGGTAATCGCATTACGACCAAGTGTGCAGGCCATATCTACATCTGTGTACGTAATACAACACAGGTTGAGAGGTGATGGTTGAAACGAGTCTGTCAGTGACATCTCACCACTTGACCTCTGGTATTTTCCACCTCAGTTTTCAATTTCCTTGTACTGCAAGCTCCTGACGAGGAGACAGTACGAAAACCAAGAGCTGTTGTTTAGCCCCGCCCTTCCCCTTGCGACTGTTTATTGACCACTTGATGTAATTATTTATATAACTAGAATACTCCAGGAAATTTCTTAAACAGCATCAGTTATTGAGATCTCTAGGTTAAATTTAGTTTATAAACATTTATATTCACAAAAAAACACAAAAAGTGCTCATAATTTTGGTTCCCATATATTTTCCCATGAGAGATATCAACTATACATAAATTATAAAGAGTTGAGAATACTGAAGAAAAGACAAAGGGAAACATCCATATGGAAGTTTGTTCTGTAACCTTTGTATTTTCATCAACTGTTGAGTAAGTAGGGTGGTGGTTGGAGGTGTGTGATCTATGTACCTTTATAAATTTGGAAGAAAATTAGTCAGTTTTCAGAAATCTGACACTTTTTCTTTTGGTACTGATACTTAACAAGATAAAACAAAGTACGAGAAAGAGAGAGAGAGAGAGAGAGAGAGAGAGAGAGAGAGAGAGAGAGAGAGAGAGAGAAGAGAGAGAAGCTAGTATGAGGGAGAGAGTGAGGCTAGTGTGAGAAAGGGAGAGGGAGTAAGAGTTGGTGATGACACTGAAGCTGATGGAATGATCGTGTAGGTCACCACCACCACCACCACCACTACCACACTACCACACCACCACTACCACTTCCACCACCACCACACACCACTACCACCACCACCACTAACCACTACCACCACTACCACCAACCACCACCACCACTACCACTACCACCACTACCACCACCACCACTAACCACTCCACCACTAAACCCCCCACCACCACCACCCCCACCACCACCAACTACCACCACCACCAACCACTCACCACTACCCCACCACCACCACCACTACCACCACCACCACTACCACCACCACCACTACCACCCCACCACCACACCACCACTACCACTACCACCACACCCAAACCCCCACCACCACCACCACCACCACTACCCCTTCCACCACTACCACCACCACCCACCACCACCACTACCACTACCACCACTACACACACCACTACACTTCTACCACCACTACCACCACCACACCACCACTACCACCACCACCACTACCACCACCACCACCACTACCACCACTACCACACCCCCCACTACCACCACCACTACTACCACCACCACCACCACTACCCACCACTACCACTACCACCACTACCACCACCACCACCACTACCACTACCCACCACTACTACCACCAACCACCTAGCCACCACCAACTAAACCCCTCACACCACCACCACCACCACTGACTACCATTATCATCACCACTAACCACCATCACCACATACCATAATACCACCTACACTATATTACCACCTGACATACCAAAGTACCACCCCACCACTATACCTATTACCATCACCCACTATACCCCAAAACCAACCATAGCCATCACCATATACCACATCACAACCACCACCAAAACCACCACTTGAGGCTACCTGTGTATGTATCATCACCTGACTATACCTGTATATGTACCATCACCTGACTATACCTGTATATATATCATCACCTGACTAACCTGTATATGTACCATCACTGACTATACCTGTATATGTACCATCACCTGACTATAAACCCGTAATATGTACCATCACCTGACTATACCTGTATATAATCCATCACCTGACGATACCTGTATATGTACCATCACTGACTATACCTGTATATGTATCACACCTGACATACCTGTATATGTACCATCACCTGACTATACCTGTATATGTATCATCACCTGACTATACCTGTATATGTACCATCACCTGACTATACCTGTATATGTACCATCACCTGACGATACCTGTATATGTACCATCATCTGACTATACCTGTATATGTACCATCACCTGACTATACCTGTATATGTACCATCATCTGACTATACCTGTATATGTACCATCACCTGACGATACCTGTATATGTACCATCATCTGACGATACCTGTATATGTACCATCACCTGACGATACCTGTATATGTACCATCACCTGACGATACCTGTAAATGTACCATCATCTGACGATACCTGTATATGCACCTCACCTGACGATACCTGTATAATACCATCACCTGCGATACCTGTGTATGTATCATCACCTGACTATACCTGTATATGTACCATCACCTGACGATACCTGTATATGTACCAAACGCCTGACGATACCTGTATATGTACCATCACCTGACGATACTGTATATGTACCATCACCTGACGATACCTGTATATGTACCATCACCCTGACGATACCTGTATATGTACCATCACCTGACGATACCTGTATATGTACCATCACCTGACGATACCTGTATATGTACCATCACCTGACGATACCTGTATATGTACCATCACCTGACGATACCTGTAATGTACCATCACCTGACGATACCTGTATATGTACCATCACCTGACGATACCTGTATATGTACCATCACCTGACGATACCTGTATATGTACCATCACCTGACGATACCTGTATATGTACCATCACCTGACGATACATGTATATGTACCATCACCTGACGATACCTGTATATGTACCATCACCTGACGATGCCTGTATATGTACCATCACCTGACGATACCTGTATATGTACCATCACCTGACGATACCTGTATATGTACCATCACCTGACGATACCTGTATATGTACCATCACCTGACGATACCTGTATATGTACCATCACCTGACGATACCTGTATATGTACCATCACCTGACGATACCTGTATATGTACCATCACCTGACGATACCTGTATATGTACCATCACCTGACGATACCTGTATATGTACCATCACCTGACGATACCTGTATATGTACCATCACCTGACGATACCTGTATATGTACCATCACCTGACGATACATGTATATGTACCATCACCTGACGATACCTGTGTATGTACCATCACCTGACGATACCTGTATATGTACCATCACCTGACGATACATGTATATGTACCATCACCTGACGATACCTGTATATATATCATCACCTGACGATACCTGTATATGTACCATCACCTGACGATACCTGTATATGTACCATCACCTGACGATACCTGTATATGTACCATCACCTGACGATACCTGTATATGTACCATCACCTGACGATACCTGTATATGTACCATCACCTGACGATACCTGTATAATACCATCACCTGACGATACCTGTGTCTGTACCATCCTTTACTAATACCTGTTAAGTAACAATCACAGAGACAATTAATATAAACCCTTTTACCTGTCGAACCGTTATATATCATCACTTACGAATTCTATGGTCCATCAAGACCTTGAACGAAAACCTTAATAACCATCACCTGGGAAAACCAGGTATAATACTCAAAAACCGGGGAAGAAAAAACCTGTTGTTAGACCCATCACCTGAGATTTCCTCGTATAAGTTATATTTTAGCCAAGAAGATACCAATGTATAATATACTATATCTGTGACATACCATTGTATCATCTAGGACTTTTTATGTATCCTGAGGATAATGTTAAGTAAGCTAGGTACCTGTGTATGTATTCATCTGTGGAACGTTAATATTATCTGAGTACTGTTTTTATGATCATGTTGAAGTACTAAATGATTCTCTTAAATTTTCATTTAATTGGAAAGCCAGGGTAGAATTAAGACCACTTGGAAGAAAGTGTAAGACCGAGAGAAAGACAACTGGGTGAAAAGGACACTTAAACCAGCTTCATCTAGAAAAACAGTGGGGAATACCAGGGAAGACCATCTGTGGGAGAAAGTGAGAAAGACAAGCGGGGAAGACCAGCATGGGAAGACCAGCTGGGAGACAGCGAGAAGGACATCTTGGGAAGATCCGCTGGGGAGACCCGTGGGTAAGATCAGCTGGGGAGACACTGTGGAAGACCCGCTGGGGGATACCAGTAGTAGAATCTGAGGAAACCTGTGGATGACCATTGGGGAAGACACAGTGGAAGACCACTGGGAAGACCCGCTGGGAAGATCAAATGGGGAAGACACTGGGGAAGACCACTGATGGAGAAGACAACTGGGAAAACAGCTGTGGAAGACCAGCTGGGAAAGACCAGCTGGGAACCCTGGAAGAACTTAATTGGAAACAACTGCAGAGAAAGGAACCAACCTGGGGAAAGATCTTGCTGTGGAAGACCAGGCTGAGGAAGAAGAGCTGAGAGAAGGACAGAGAGGGGAAGACGAGCGGGAGAAGACGAGAGGGAGAAGACGAAGCGAGAGAAGAACAGGGGAAGACCAGGGGGGAAAGACCAGTGGGGAAAAGGAACCCCGCTGGGGAAAAACCAGTGTGGGGAAAAACCAGTGGGGAAGACCCGTGGGGGAAAACAAACGGGGGAAGACCGGTGGGGAAAACCCGTGGGGAAGACAGCGGGGGAAAAACCAGCGGGGGGAAAACCGCTTGGGGGAAAACAAATGGGGAAGACAAAAATGGGGAAGACCAGATGGAGAAACAAACTGGGGAAAACCAGCTGGGAGCCAGCTGGGGGAAACCCGTGGGGGTACACCTGTTAAAAAACTTTATTATCTGGGTTAACACCCGGTTTTCAGCAGGTTTCTTGTCAGCCCTTTCCCGACACCAAAACCTGGGTAGGGGCACATGTTAGGTTCTTGGGCATTTAAAAATGTCTCCTGACACTGTCAGGAGAGGAGAGAGAGAGGAGAGGGGAGAGAGGAGAGAGAGAGAGGGGAGAGGGGAGAGGGGGAGAGAGAGGGGAGAGAGGGAGAGAGAGAAGGGGAAAAGGAGAAGAGAAAAAGAGAGGGGAGAAAAGGGGAGAGGGGAGAGAGAGAGGAGGGGAGGGGAGAGGGAAAGGAAAAGGGGGAGGGGAGAGAAAAAAAAAGAAAAAGAGAGAGAGAGGAAAAGAGGAAAAGAGGAGAGAGAGAGAGGGGATTGGGGAGAGAGAAGAGAGGAGAGAGAGAGGAAGAAAAGAGGGGGGAGGGGGAGAGGAGAGAGAGAGAAAGAAAACGAGAAAAAGGGGAAAAAGAGGGAGAGAGGGGAAAGAGAGAAAAGAGGGAGGAAAGAGGGGGAGGAGGATAGAGGGGAAAAGAAGGGGGGAGGGAGGAAAGGATGGAAAAGAGGAAAAAAGGGGAAGGGAGAGAGGGGGAAGGGTGGAAAAAAGGGGGGGAAAGAAGAGAGGAAGAGGGGGGAAGCCCAGGAAAAAAGAGAGAGTGGGGAGGGGGGAGAGAGAGGGAAAAGGGGGGAAGGGGAGAAGAGAAAAAAGAAGGGGAGGAGAGAAAGAGAGAGGGGAGAGGAGGGGCGGGGGAGAAAAGATAGACAAAAAGAAAAAGAGGGGAAGGAAAGGGGGGGGGAGAGAGGGAGAGAAAGAGGGGGAGGGGGAGAGAGAGAGGGGAGAGAGAGAAAGGGGGGAGAAAAAAGGGGAAGGGGAAAAAGAGAGAGAGAGAGAGAGAGAGGGGAGAGAGGGGAGAGAGAGAGGGGGAGAACAACGCATCATCAACAATTTAAAAAAATTTTAAAAAAAAAATTACCAAAAAAAAAAAACAAAAGAGAAAGAGGAAAAAAAACCCCCAAAATAAAAAACAAGGCGACATAAACAAATAAAACAAAAAAACAAAAAAATACTTTAGAGAGAAAGAGATGATAAATGGGGAGGGAAAGGGAAAAAAAGAAAAAACAAAAAGAAAAAAGAGAAAAACAGTGAGAATTAAAGGGCACTGAAACCAAAAAAAAAAAACAATATTAATAACAATAATTTAATAAAAGCAATAATAAAAAAAACAACCCCAAAAAAATTGAAAAATAATAATAATTAAAAACAAAAATAAAATAATAATAATTTAAAAATAAACCAAAATTAAAAATAATAATAATAATAATAATAATAATTTAAAGAGATAAAGGAAAGGGGGACTAAGAAATAAAAATTTAAGGTAATAAACGGAAAAAGAATATAGGGAATTTAATTTATGATGACAAAAGGGCCAAATTTTGTAATGACCAAATGATGATAATGCCAAAAGATGAATTTTTGACACAAAAAAAAAAAATTAAAAAAACAATACGAATTTAAACAGGGCAGGAGAGCAGATAAAAGGTAAACAGGAGGTAGCAGAGATAAAGGTGCACGAGGTAAAACAGAGTAACAGGTAAACAGGAGGTTTGACAGCAGATAACAGGTTGCAGGGGGTAGGCAACAGAAAAAAAAGGGGAGCAGGGGGTAGACAGCAGATAAAGGTAGCCGGAGGTAGACCGAAGGGTAAAAAGGTGCAGGAGGTAGGGAAAAGATTTAAAGGTAGCGGAGGTTGACAGCAAAATAACCCGGTACGGAGGTAGACAAAAGATAAAAAGGTAGAGGAGGTAGACAGAGATAACAGGGAGCAGGGGGTAGACAGCAGATAACAGGTTGCAGGAGGTAGCGGGAGATAAAAAGGGAGAGGGGGGTAGACAGCAGATAAAAAAATAGAGGAGGGGAGAAAAGCAGGGTAAAAAGGTAACAGGAGGTAGGGCAGCAGATAACAGGTTTTCAGGGGGGTAGAAAAGCAGATAAAAAGGTAGCAGGAGGTAGACGTAATAACAGGTAGAGGAGGTAGACAGCAGATAACGGTTGCAGGAGGTGACAGCAGATAAAGGTTGCAGGGGGGTAGACGGGAGATAACAGGGGGGAGCGGGGTAGACAGCAGGGTTTAAAAGGTAGAGGGGGGTAGGAAAATATAACAGGTAGCAGGAGGTAGACAGCAGATAACAGGTAGCAGGGGTAGGGCAGAGATAAAAGGTGAAAGGGGGTAGAAAGCAGATAAAAAGGTAGAGGAGGGGAGGAAAAGCAGAATAACAGGGAGCAGGGGTTAGCAGCAGATAACAGGTAGCAGGAGGTAGACAGCAGGATAAAAAAGGGGCAGGAGGTAGAAAAGCAGTTTTAAAAGGGGAGCCCGGAGGTAGACAGCAGGGTAAAAGGTTTGGAGGGGGTAGACAGCAGATAAAGGGGCGGAGGTAGACAGCAGATAAAAGGGAGCAGGAGGTAGACAACGATAACAGGTAGCAGGAGGTAGACAGCAGATAACAGGTAGAGGAGGGAGACAGCGATAAACAGGTAGCAGGAGGTTTGACAGCAGATAACAGGGAGGGAGGAGGTAGACCGGGAGATAAAAGGGAGCAGGGGGTAGGGGCAGCCCGATAAAAGGGAGCAAGGGGGGGGTTTGGGCAGCAGATAAAAGGTAACAGGAGGGAAGACCGAAAATAACAGGTAGCGGGGTTTGACAGGAGATAACAGGTAGGGAGGGGGTAGCAGTTTGATAAAAAAGGTAGCGGAGGTAGACAGCAGAAAACAGGTAGCGGAAAGGTTTGGGCAGCAGATTTAAAAGGTAGGGAGGAGGTAGACAGCAGATAACAGGTAGCAGGGGGGTAGGCAGCAGATAAAAAGGTAGGGAGGAGGTTTGACCCGTAGGGTAACAGGTAGGGGGAGGGGAGGGGCAGCCGTAAAAAAGGGAGCAGGAGGTTGACAGTAGATAACCCGGTAGCAGGGGGTAGGGAGAGGGTAACAGGGAAACAGGAGGTTTTTACAGAGAAACAGGTAGCAGGGGAGTAGACAGCAGATAACAGGTGCAGGAGGTAGCACAGATAACAGGGTTGCAGGGGTGGGACGCAATAAAAAGGGAGCAGGAGGTAGACAGCAGATAAAAAGGTTTAAACAGGAAGGGTTTGACAGCAGTTAAAAAGGGGCAGGGGTAGACAGCAGAAAAAGGTAAAAGGGGGGGTAACAGCAGATAAAAAAAGGGAGCAGGGGGTAGACAGCAGATTTAAAAGGTTTGCGGGGGGGTAGAAAAGCAGTTTAAAGGTAGCAGGAGGTGACGCAGAAACAGGTAGCAGGGGGGTAGACGCAGATAACAGGTAGCAGGAGGGCGCAGGGTAACAGGTAGCAGGAGGGGAGACAGTTGTAAAGGGTTTGGGAGGGGGTAGAAAAGGGGATAAAAAGGTAGCAGGAGGGGACAGAGATAAAAAAAGGGAGCAGGAGGTAGACAGCGATAAAAAAGGGGTTTGCAGGAAGGGAGGCGCAGTTAAAAAGGTAGAGGAGGGGAGACCGCAATAAAAAAGGGAGCAGGGGGGTAGACAGCAGATAAAAAGGTAGCAGGAGGTAGACAGCGAAAACAGGTTGCAGGGGTAGGAAAAGAGATAAAAAGGTTTTTGGAGGTAGACAGCAGATAACAGCAGCAGGGAAAGGGGGCCAGCGATAACAGGGCAGGGGGTAGACCGCAGATAAAAAGTTTAGGAGGTAGACGGGGAAAACAGGGAGCAGGGGGGTGGGCAGCAGGGTTTTAAAAAGGGTTTGCAGGAGGTAGACAGCAGGGGAAAAAGGGAGCAGGGGGTAGACAGCAGGGTAACAGGGCAGGAGGTAGACAAAAGTTAAAAGGTAGAAAGGGGGTAGACGCAGATTAAAAGGTAGGGAGGAGGTTTGGGGCAGAGATAAAGGTAAACAGGGGTAGACAGGGGATAACAGGTAGCGGAGGTAGACGCAATAAAAAGGTTTGAGGAGGTAGACGAAAAATAAAAGGTAGCGGAGGTTGACAGCAGATAACAGGTAGCAGGAGGAAGACAGCGAAAGGGGAGGAGGTAGTCAGCAGATAACAGGTAGCAGGAGGTAGACAGTAGATTTAAAGTAGCAGGAGGGAGACGCAGATAAAAAGGTAGCAGGAGGTAGAAAAGCAGATAAAAGGGGCAGGGGTAGACAGGGGATAAAAAAGGGAGAGGAGGTAGCCAGTAAAAAACAGGTAGCAGGAGGTAGACAGTAGACTAACAGGTAGCAGGAGGTAGACATCAGATAACAGGTAGCAGGAGGTAGACAGCAGATAACAGGCAGCAGGAGGTAGGCAGCAAATAACAGGTAGCAGGAGGTAGACAGCAGATAACAGGTAGCAGGAGGTAGACAGCAGATAACAGGTAGCAGGAGGTAGACAGCAGATAACAGGTAGCAGGAGGTAGGCAGCAGATAACAGGTAGCAACAGGTAGACAGCAGATAACAGGCAGCAGGAGGTAGACAGCAGATAACAGGTAGCAGGAGGTAGACAGCAGATAACAGGTAGCAGGAGGTAGACAGCAGATAACAGGCACCAGGAGGTAAGCAGCAGGTAACAGGTAGCAGGAGGTAGACAGCAGATAACAGGGCAGCAGGAGGTAGACAGCAGATAACAGGTAGCAGGAGGTAGGCAGCAGATAACAGGTAGCAGGAGGTAGACAGCAGATAACAGGTAGCAGGAGGTAGACAGCAGATAACAGGTAGCAGGAGGTAGACAGCAAATAACAGGTAGGAGGAGGTAGGCAGCAGATAACAGATAGCAGGAGGTAGACAGCAGATAACAGGTAGCAGGAGGTAGGCAGCAGATAACAGGTAGCAGGAGGTAGACAGCAGATAACAGGTAGCAGGAGGTAGACAGCATATAACAGGTAGCAGGAAGTAGACAGCAGATAACAGGTAGCAGGAGGTAGACAGCAGATAACAGGTAGCAGGAGGTAGACAGCAGATAACAGGTAGCAGGAGGTAGACAGCATATAACAGGTAGCAGGAGGTAGACAGCAGATAACAGGTAGCAGGAGGTAGACAGCAGATAACAGGTAGCAGGAGGTAGACAGCAGATAACAGGCAGCAGGATGCAGACAGCAGATAACAGGCAGCAGAAGGTAGACAGTAGATAACAGGCAGCAGGAGGTAGACAACAGATAACAGGCAGCAGGAGGCAGACAGCACATAACAGGCAGCAGGAGGCAGCAGGAGGCAGACAGCAGATAACAGGCAGCAGGAGGTAGACAGTAGATAACAGGCAGCAGGAGGCAGACAGCAGATAACAGGCAGTAGGAGGCAGACATCAGATAGCAGGTAGCAGGAGGTAGACAGCAGATCACAGGCAGCAGGAAGTAGACAGTAAATAACAGGCAGCAGGAGGCAGACAGCAGATAACAGGCAGCAGGAGGCAGACAGCAGATAACAGGCAGCAGGAGGCAGACAGCAGATAACAGGTAGCAGGAGGTAGACAGCAGATAACAGGCAGCAGTAGGCAGACAGCAGAAAACAGGCAGCAGGAGGTAGACAGCAGATAACATGCAGTAGTAGGCAGACAGCAGATAACAGGTAGCAGGAGGTAGACAGCAGATAACAGGTAGCAGGAGGTAGACAGCAGATAACAGGTAGCAGGAGGTAGACAGCAGATAACAGGTAGCAGGAGGTAGACAGCAGATAACAGGTAGCAGGAGGTAGGCAGCAGATAACAGGTAGCAGGAGGTAGGCAGCAGATAACAGTCAGCAGGAGGTAGACAGCAGATAACAGGTAGCAAAAGGTAGACAGCAGATAACAGGCAGCAGGAGGTATACAGCAGATAACAGGCAGCAGGAGGTAGACAGCAGATAACAGGTAGCAGGAGGTAGGCAGCAGATAACAGGCAGCAGGAGGTAGACAGCAGATAACAAACAGCAGGAGGCAGACAGCAGATAACAGGCAGCAGGAGGTAGACAGCATATAACAGGCAGCAGGAGGTTGACAGCAGATAATAGGCATCAGAAGGTAGACAGCAGATAACAGGCAGCAGGATGCAGACAGCAGATAACAGGCAGCAGAAGGTAGACAGTAGATAACAGGCAGCAGGAGGTAGACAACAGATAACAGGCAGCAGGAGGCAGACAGCACATAACAGGCAGCAGGAGGCAGCAGGAGGCAGACAGCAGATAACAGGCAGCAGGAGGTAGACAGTAGATAACAGGCAGCAGGAGGCAGACAGCAGATAACAGGCAGTAGGAGGCAGACATCAGATAGCAGGTAGCAGGAGGTAGACAGCAGATAACAGGCAGCAGGAAGTAGACAGTAAATAACAGGCAGCAGGAGGCAGACAGCAGATAACAGGCAGCAGGAGGCAGACAGCAGATAACAGGCAGCAGGAGGCAGACAGCAGATAACAGGTAGCAGGAGGTAGACAGCAGATAACAGGCAGCAGTAGGCAGACAGCAGAAAACAGGCAGCAGGAGGTAGACAGCAGATAACATGCAGTAGTAGGCAGACAGCAGATAACAGGCAGCAGGAGGTGGACAGCAGATAACAGGCAGCAGGAGGTAGACATCAGATAACAGGCAGCAGGAGGCAGACAGCAGATAACAGGTAGCAGGAAGCAGACAGCAGATAACAGGCAGCAGGATGCAGACAGAAGATAACAGATAGCAGTAGGCAGACAGCAGATAACAGGCAGAAGGAGGTAGACAGCAGACAACAGGCAGCAGGAGGCACACAGCAGATAACAGGCAGCAGGAGGTAGACAGCAGATAACAGGCAGCAGGAGGCAGACAGCAGATAACAGGCAGCAGGAGGCAGACAGCAGATAACAGGCAGCAGGAGGCAGACAGCAGATAACAGGCAGCAGGAGGCAGACAACAGATAACAGGCAGCAGGAGGGAGACAGCAGATAACAAGCAGCACGAGGTAGACAGCAGTTAACAGGCAGCAGGAGGCAGACGGCAGATAACAGGCAGCGGGAGGAAGACAGCAGATAACAGGCAGCAGTAGGTACACAGCAGATAACAGGCAGCAGGAGGCAGACAGTAGATAACAGGCAGCAGGAGGTAGACAGCAGATAACAGGCAGCAGGAGGGAGACAGCAGATAACAGGCAGCAGGAGGGAGACAGCAGATAACAGGCAGCAGGAGGCAGGCAACAGATAACAGGCAGCAGGAGGCAGACAGCAGATAACAGGCAGCAGGAGGTAGACAGCAGATAACAGGCAGCACGAGGCAGACAGCAGTTAACAAGCAGCAGGAGGCAGACAGCAGATAACAGGCAGCAGGAGGTAGGCAGCAGGAGGTAGGCAGCAGATAACAGGCAGCAGGTGGTAGACAGGAGATAACTGGCAGCAGGAGGCAGACAGCAGATAACAGGCAGCTGGAGGTAGACAGCAGATAACAAGCTGGAGGAGGTAGACAGCAGATAACTGGCAGGAGGAGGGAGACAGCAGATAACAGGCAGCACGAGGTATACAGCAGTTAATAGGCAGCAGGAGGCAGACGGCAGATAACAGGCAGCAGGAGGTAGACAGCAGATAACAGGCAGCAGTAGGTACACAGCAGATAACAGGCAGCAGGAGGCAGACAGTAGATAACAGTCAGCAGGAGGTAGACAGCAGATAACAGGCAGCAGGAGGTAGACAGCAAATAACAGGCAGCAGTAGGCAGACAGCAGATAACAGGCAGCAGTAGACAGACAGCAGATAATAGGCAGCAGTATGCAGACAGCAGATAACTGGCAGCAGTAGGCAGACAGCAGATAACAGGCAGCAGTAGGCAGACAGCAGATAACTGGCAGCAGTAGGCAGACAACAGATAACAGGCAGCAGTAGGCAGACAGCAGATAACAGGCAGCAGTAGGCAGACAGCAGATAACAGGCAGCAGTAGGCAGACAGCAGATAACAGGTAGCAGTAGGCAGACAGCAGATAACAGGTAGCAGTAGGCAGACAGCAGATAACAGGCAGCAGTAGGCAGACAGCAGATAACTGGCAGCAGGAGGTAGACAGCAGATAACAGGCAGCAGGAGCTAGCATGTGAGTAGGAGGCATCAAGCAGATTTCTGGTGGCGAGGAAGCAGGAACCAGCAAGTGAGGAAGTAAGAGGAAACAGGAGGCAGAAATTGACTAAAAAAGTAGGATAAATGTGAGACAACTGGAAGAAATGGAAAGCAGAAAGGAGGAAGGAAGAGTAGGCAGCAGGAAGGTGGGAGAGGAAGCAGTATGAGGAAGGAAGAGACAGCAGAAGAAAAACTAACGAATGATATCATCAGTGAAGGGAGAAAGGGAGGGAGGGAGGAGAGAAGGGAGGGAGGGAGGGAGAGAAGGGAGGGAGGGAAGGACGATAGGGAGAAGAGGTAAGATAGTGAGATAAGGGAGAGCAAAATGAAGAGTGAGAGAAAAAGGAGGGACATAAAAAGGAAAGGAGGAGAAGGAAGAAAGACAAGGCAATAATGGAGTAAATCTGAAGAGAGGGGAAAAGAGAAGCAAAGAGTTAAAGAAGGGTCGAGAGGAGAGCGGAATATATATATATACACACACACACAACACACACACACACACACACACATATATATATAATATATATATATATATATATATAATATATATATTATATATATATAATATATTATATATATATATACAGAGGTATTGGGAAGATGGAGGGAATATTTGAGGAATTGTTTAATGTTGATGAAGATAGGGAAGCTGTGATTTCGTGTATAGGGCAAGGAGGAACAACATCTTGTAGGAGTGAGGAAGAGCCAGTTGTGAGTGAGGGGGAAGTTCGTGAGGCAGTAGGTAAAATGAAAGGGGGTAAGGCAGCCGGGATTGATGGGATAAAGATAGAAATATTAAAAGCAGGTGGGGATATAGTTTTGGAGTGGTTGGTGCAATTATTTAATAAATGTATGGAAGAGGGTAAGGTACCTAGGGATTGGCAGAGAGCATACATAGTTCCTTTGTATAAAGGCAAAGGGGACAAAAGAGAGTGCAAAAATTATAGGGGGATAAGTTTGTTGAGTGTACTTGGTAAAGTGCATGGTAGAGTTATTACTGAAAGAATTATAAGAGTAGCGGAGAATAGGATAGCAGATGAACAAGGAGGCTTTAGGAAAGGTAGGGGGTGTGTGGACCAAGTGTTTACAGTGAAACACATAAGCGAACAATATTTAGATAAGGCTAAAGAGATCTTTGTGGTATTTATGGATTTGGAAAAGGCGTATGACAGGGTGGATAGGGGGGCAATGTGGCAGATGTTGCAGGTGTATGGTGTAGGAGGTAGGTTACTGAAAGCAGTGAAGAGTTTTTACGAGGATAGTGAGGCTCAAGTTAGAGTATGTAGGAAAGAGGGAAATTATTTCCCAGTAAAAGTAGGCCTTAGACAAGGATGTGTGATGTCACCGTGGTTGTTTAATATATTTAAGTGGGGTTTTTAAAGAAGAAAATGCGAGGGTCTTGGAAGGGCGGGGGAGTTAAAAGAAAAGAATCCCATAAAGTGGGGAGTTTCACAGTTGCTCTTTGCTGATGCACTGTGTTTTTGGGAGTTCTGAAGAGAAGTTCAGAGATTGGTGGATAAATTTGGTAGGGTATCAAAAGAAGAAAATTTAAAAGTGTACGGGAAAGGAAGGTTATATATGAGGATAAAAAAAAAGTTTTAGGTGATGAAAGATTGGTATCAGATTGAAAAGGAGGGGTAGGGAGGAGGTGAATGTTTTCAGTTTTTGGGGGAGTGGACGTGTCATCGGATGGGTCATGAAAGATGAGGGGAAATCATAGAATTGATGGGGGGGAAAAGGGTGAGGGGGTGCTTTGGAGTCTGTGGAGACAAAGAAATTTTGTCCTTTGGAGGAAAAGGGGGAATGTAGAGAGTAAGTTTTACCAACGCCTTATATGGGTGTGAAGATGGGGTAAATGTTTGCACAAGGGGAAGGCCTGAAGGCATGGAGATGCTTCTGAGGGCAATGTGGGGTGTGAATATAATGCAGAGAATTCTATTTTGGAAGTTAGGGGGGAGGTGCGGGGTTACCAAAATGTTGTCCGAGGGCTGAGGAAGGGGTTTTTGAGGTGGTTCGGACATGTAGAGAGAAAAGGAGCGAAACAGAAAAAGACTTCAAGAGTGTATCGCTGTAGTAGGGAAGGGGGGGTAGGGTCGGCCTAGGAAAAGGTTTTGGGGGGAGGGGGGGAAAGGAGGTTTTTTGTGCGAGGGGGTTGGACTTCCAGCAGGCATGCGTGAGCGTGTTTGATAGGAGTGAATGGAGAAAAAATGGTTTTAATACTTGACGTGCTGTTGGAGTGTGGCAAAATAACATTTATGAAGGGATTCGGGAAAACCGGCAGGCCGGACTGAGTCCTGGAGATGGGAAGTACAGTGCCTGCACTCTGAAGGAGGGTGTTAATGTTGCAGTTTAAAAACTGTAGTGTAAGCACCCTTCTGGCAAGACAGTGATGGAGTGAATGAGGGTTTGAAAGTTTTTCTTTTTCGGCCCAAACCCTGCCTTGGTGGGAATGGGGCCAGTGTGATAATATATATTTTTTTTATTTTTTATATAAAATTTTATATTTTATATATATATATATATAATATATATTATATATATTATAAAATACATATATCCCCACAGCAAGACTGTGTATGTGTGTGTAAACACAATTTTAATTACACATTACTAGTCACATTAGCAGAGTAATGTTGATGGTGTCCCGTCTTGTGTGTTTATTAACTGCAAAGTGTCGTATAATTCCAATGTTTCCAGCAGTTGTATCCGATAATTCCTCCTCACAGAGCCCACCACTTCACGCACACTTCATCACTTCACGCACACTTCATCACTTCACGCACACTTCATCACTTCACGCACACTTCATCACTTCTTCAATTATTTTCGTAAAATTTTCCATTTAATCACTGGAATATCACTTTGAAGGTTATTTATTTTTCTGGATATAATGGTCATCATGAACACTGCAAACCTACGTGAACTTTGAGTTGGTAATGACTGATGATACAAGCTTCCTTCATCAGTTCTCACAGGTCTTTCTCGTCCACATGATCCCTAGATTCTTCACTCATTTATTATCATTTTTCTCTATTGTCATTTATTCAGTTCTTTTATTTTTCGTGTTTAGAATACGTAATACGTGTTTTTTTTTTAAATTCCATTAAATCGCTAAAAAATGCAAAGACAATTTTCTCATAGAATTTGTGTATACCGCCTCCCATTTTCTTCCCTCTGTCTTCTCCTCCCATGATACTTACACCTACGTTCTCCATCCCATCCAAACCCAGAGCCAGTAACAGAAGCCCCACCGCGAAGTGGATGACTGAAGGATAATAACGTTGTAAACACACGCAGTCAGAATCGCGAACATGAGCGGTGAACTAAAGAACAGAGTAATAGATAAACAACCAGACATCATGGTTCTCACAGAGACAAAAACTCTAGGGACTAGTAAGTAATGCATTTTTTTTTCTGAAGGAATCCCTCACAGTCAGAAGATGAAAGAGACACACAGGGTGGGGCAGCATGTGGTGTTGTGAAATTTAAAAATTCAAGAGGTGAGAGGGAAGGACATGGAGTGGGAGAGGGAGGAGTCGTAAAAAAAAAAGCATGAGGAGAATTGGAAGCAAAAGGGATTGGAAATGAGAAGGATTGGAAATGAGAGGGACTGAAAATTAAATGGACTGGAAAAGAGAGGGACTGGAAATGAGAGGGACTGGAAAGAGGGCTGAAGTGCATGTTTATGGAGGATGAATAAATTGGAAAGAGGGGAAGAGGAATTTGAATGGTGGGGTGATATTAGGGGAATGGGAGGGGTGGATATGAGGGAGAGACGTATGTAGAGGGGTATTGTGGGGGAGTGGGATGAGGGGGGGAACATGAGATGGGGTGAGGGGTAAGCAGGATGTGGGTTAGTGTACGTGTATTAGCATGTTCATGTGTGTACACATTTATGCCCATGTGTACACGTATGTGTGTAGGCACATGTCCTCACGTAAATGTAGTTGAGGGGTGTCAAATCACAGCTCCTGGCCTCAAATCTTAAAAATGATGCACTCACTCACAAGGTACGACTACCATACCTATTCCCAAAACTGTGTGAGTTACATATCTCCAGCACCTCTTGGCGTGTGCGCTTGTGCGCGTGAGGCCTCTCCTCGCAGCGGGAGGCGCAGGCACACAGCGTTGTGTGGAAGCTTTAAGAGTAAATATCACCCATTTTGTAAGGCTGAGCGTGAAGACACCTTCTTTGTCAGGGTAAATATTACTGCTCTCTACCTCACCACCTTCAAAAAACCTACCCTCCCAGAGTTCTATAATGACGCACCTCAACCATCATCACCCCACTTTCTTTCCCCCCGTCCCTCCCTCTTCTTTTTCTCCCTCCTTTTACCTCCAACCTCCTCTCTAACTCCTCTTCTACCCTTACTCCTGCACATCTCCCACACTCTCCTGAGCGCTCGCTATAAACTCACACCCTAGTCTTACTTCCTCCCCTCTCTTCCGCCTCCTGGTCTCTCTCCTCCTCCTCTTTCTCTTCCTCCTCTTCTACTCTTACCATACATACTGAGAGGTTCTCGAGGGAAAAAATACGCAGTAAATGCAAAAATTATCAAACCCTAGCAAGAACATCATTTAATATCTAAAATAAACCATTACTATCTATCTCTATATCTTTTCCATTTGCCAAGTTATCTCCAGAGTGCGTGCGAGAGAGCTTCAAGGAAGCAGCGTGAGTGCAGGTGAGTGCATGAGTGAATAAGTGAGTGATATAGAGAGTAAGGCCATGAGTGTGTATCTGAGTAAACGACTGGATAAGTCCTACGAGTTGACAAATTGGTATAATTGTGAGGGAATGCGTAAACTAGTGCGTGAATGAATGAAGGAATGCATGAACTAGTGCGTGAATGAATGGAAGGAAATTTCATGAACTAAAGTGCGTGAAATGAATGAAAAAGGGAATGCAAAGGAACTAGTGCGTGAATGAATGAAGGAATGCATAAACTAGTGCGTGAATGAATGAAGGAATGCGTAAACTAGTGCGTGAATGAATGAAGGAATGCGTAAACTAGTGCGTGAATGAATGAAGGAATGATAAACTAGTGCGTGAATGAATGAAGGAATGCATAAACTTGTTGCGTTGATGAATGAAGGAATGGTAACTAGTGCGTGATTGAATGAAGGATATGCATGTAATAGTGCCCTTGTGAATGAATGAAGGAATGCATGAACTTGTCGTAATGAATTGAAGGAATGCAGGAATAGTTGGGCTGTAATGAATGAAGGAATGCAGGAACTAGTGCGTGAATGAATGAAGGAATGCATGAACTAGTGCGTGAATGAATGAAGGAATGCATGAACTAGTGCGTGAATGAATGAAGGAATGCATGAACTAGTGCTTGAATGAATGAAGGGATGCAGGAACTACAGTGCCGTGAATGAATGTAGGAATGCGTTAAACTAGTGCTGTTGATGATGAACGGACATGCGTAAATAGTGCGTGAATGAATGAAGGAATGCATGAACTAGTGCGTGAATGAATGAAGGAATGCATGAACTAGTGCGTGAATGAATGAAGGAATGCATGAACTAGTGCGTGAATGAATGAAGGAATGCGTAAACTAGTGCGTGAATGAATGAAGGAATGCAGTGAACTAGTGCGTGAATGAATGAAGGAAGCGTAACAGTGCGTGAATGAATGCAGGTATGCGTAAATATGTCGTGAATGAATGAAGGAATGCGTAAACTAGTGCGTGAATGAATGAAGGAATGCATGAACTAGTGCGTGAATGAATGAAGGAATGCATGAACTAGTGCGTGAATAATTGAAGGAATGCATGAACTAAATGCGTGAATGAATGAAGGAATGCGTAAAACTAGTGCAGTGAATGAAATGAAGGAATGCGTAAAACTAGTTGCTAGTGAATGAAAAAGAAGGAATGCATGAAAATAGTGATGAAATGAATGAAGGAATGCGTAAAACTAGTGCGTGAAGAATGAAGAATGCGTATAATAGTGCGTGAATGAATGAAGGAATGCATGAACTAGTGCGTGAATGAATGAAGGAATGCGTAAACTAGTGCGTGAATGAATGAAGGAATGCGTAAACTAGTGCGTGAATGAATGAAGGAATGCGTAAACTAGTGCGTGAATGAATGAAGGAATGCATGAACTAGTGCGTGAATGAATGAAGGAATGCGTAAACTAGTGCGTGAATGAATGAAGGAATGCGTAAACTAGTGCGTGAATGAATGAAGGAATGCGTAAACTGGTACATTATTGAATGAAAGAATGCGTAAATTAGAACCTAAGTGAATTGCGTAAACTAATATATTTTTGTTTACATTTAGTTCATAGTCGTTCAGCTGTTACTGCTGTTGTTCAATCTCCAAATGTTCTTCGCTCTACATGTTCACCCCATTTATTGTTCACTCCTTACCTGTTAGTCACAATCTACCCGTTGTTCAATCTCTTCAATATCTGTTGGTACAGTGAGGTTGGGAGGCTCTTAAGACTAGTAAACGAAGGATCGAGCCTCCACATTCCCTCTGCCTGTTGTTCATCTTCCTACCACGGCACACAATGTTCACTTTTTGCAACATTTTTATCAAGCTTATCCCTTCCCCACCTCTTTGTTCACTTAAATCCCCATTGTTCACCTCTTCCCGTCTCCCTACTCCGTACAAGCCGCTGTAAGCGTTCAGCATGACTTAACATTTGTTCATTTCTTCCCCTCCCCTCCCTTCGTTCAATGTACTCTGTTGAACATGATGTGTGATATGTTCAAACTTTAGTTACGACCAAGTGGACCCAGTACAGGGCTACTTAAAGACCAAAATAAAAGCTATTTCATGTGTAGTGTAAGTCAGTTCTTGCTTCTCTGGTGGATTTTTTTTTGGCTGAGTCACGATGACTTGCATAAATTTTCACCTCTGTGAGAATCGCTGTCTAGAAGATGGTGAAGGGCTCTTGATGCCAGGATTTGGAGCTATGCTTCCCTTCTTTACAGGAAAATTGATTACCCCCTATTCCCTAGGCGCTGTATGACCCTCACGGGTTTAGCTCTTATCACGATAATAATATTGAATAATAATAATAATAATAATAATAATTAATAATAATAAATAATAATAATAAAATAATAATAATAATAATAATAATAATATAAAAATAATAATAATAATAATAATAATAATAATAATATATTCACGAAGAAGAGTTAAAATATATTTCTAAAGTTAATAATAATAATAATAATAATAATATAATAATAATAATAATAATAATAATAATAATAATAATATCACGAAGAAGAGTTAAAAATATATTTCTAAAGTTAATAATAATAATAATAATAATAATAATAATAATAATAATAATAATAATAATAATAATAATAATAATAATAATAATAATCCGAAAGAGTACTGTATTCCCCTATTTGTTCACTTAGTTCAACCAAATTTTTAACTGTTGTTCAACATTTTGTTCTGCTGTTTGTGCTTTGAGTGTTCTAACAGTAGCAGTGTTCAATGCTTCTGTTAATATTGTTATTTGTTCACATGATCATCATTCTATACTAAAATTTATTCAGTCTGTCGAGTTATTGTTCATTTTTTTTGCTTTTAATTTTTGTTCTTTTTTTTCTAATATTGTTCAGTCTTTGGTTATATAAGTTCACTTAGATATGTTCACTTACGTATGTCATGTTCACTTTGTTAATGTTCACTTTACATATGGTGTTCACTTTGTTACTGATGTTCACTGATGTCCATTTTTTTAATGTTCACTGATCACTTTGTTAATGATGTTCACCGATGTTCATTTATGTTCACTTTGTTAATGTTGTTCACTGATGTTCACTTTTATGTTCACTTTTCTGTTAATTGTTTTTTTTTCATTTTGATGTTCACTTTTATTGTTCACTTTGTTAATGTTGTTCACTGATGTTCATTTATGTTCACTTTGTTAATGTTGTTCACTGATGTTCACTTTATGTTCACTTTGTTAATGTTGTTCACTGTTGTTCATTTTACGTTCACTTTGTTACTGTTGTTCGCTCTGTTACTGTTGTTCACTTTGTTACTGTTGTTCATTTTGTTACTGTTGTTCATTTTGTTACTGTTGTTCATTTTGTTACTGTTGTTCACTTTGTTACTGTTGTTCATTTTGTTACTGTTGTTCATTTTGTTACTGTTGTTCACTTTGTTACTGTTGTTCACTTTGTTACTGTTGTTTACTTTGTTACTGTTGTTCA
>NC_069439.1:9074028-9104028 GCF_026875155.1 Cherax quadricarinatus
GCTGTTACAGTTGTTACAGCTGTTACAATTGTTACAGTTGTTACAGCTGTTACAGTTGTTACAGTTGTTACAGTTGTTACAGTTGTTACAGTTGTTACAGTTGTTACAGTTGTTACAGTTGTTACAGTTGTTACAGTTGTTACAGCTGTTACAGTTGTTACAGCTGTTACAGTTGTTACAGTTGTTACAGTTGTTACAGTTGTTACAGTTGTTACAGCTGTTACAGCTGTTACAGTTGTTACAGTTGTTACAGTTGTTACAGTTGTTACAGTTGTTACAGCTGTTACAGTTGTTACAGTTGTTACAGTTGTTACAGTTGTTACAGTTGTTACAGTTGGTTACAGTGTTACAGTTGTTACAGTTGTTACAGTTGTTACAGTTGTTACAGTTGTTACAGTTGTTACAGTTGTTACAGTTGTTACAGTTGTTACAGTTGTTACACTCTCGACGGATCCCAAACATTAGTTTGTTACATGATTCTCATTTTACTGAGTTGTGTGTTTCTGCGTTTGTACTTTTCTGCTTTTGTTTACAAAAATTTTAGGTTGGGTTAAGTTCTTAAAATAAGACAAGGAAGGTGTATCAAATATTTCGGTTTATTCGTAAACCTTTTCAGGAAAATTAATTATTCATTTTTTTTTAAGACGTTTAGGGTTCGGTAAGTGTTATTTTTCGAAGTTCAACCAGACTGTTTATGGCTATGTGGGCAAGCGGACAGTAACAGCAATAATGTTAAACAGCAATGAACAAGGGAAAGGCTGGCCTGCATGTATGTATGTTATGTATGTTAAGTATATATAATATTTATAATTTATATATTTATATATATATATATATAGTTATATATATTATATATGTGTGTGTGTGTGTGTGTTGTTGTGTGTGTGTGTGTGTGTTGTGTGTTGTGATGTATCTGAGTTTCAATGTGTGGTGTGAATTAATTTCGTAGAATTCGTTTGTTTGGAAGTTAGGAGGAGGTGCAGGATTACCAAAACTGTTGTCCAGAGGGCTGAGGAAGGGTTGTTGAGGTGGTTCGGACATGTAGAGAGAATGGAGCGAAACAGAATGACTTCGAGAATGTATAAATCTGTAATGGAGGGAAGGCGGGGTAGGGGTAGGCCTAGAAAAGATTGGAGGGAGGGGGTAAAGGAGGTTTTGTCTGCGAGGGGCTTGGACTTCCAGCAAGCATGCGTGAGGGTATTTAATAGGAGTCAGTGGAGACAAATGGTTTTTAATACTTGACGTGCTGTTGGAGTTTGAGCAAAGTAACATTTATGAAGGGATTCAGGGAAACCGGCAGGCCGGACTTGAGTCCTGGAGATGGGAAGTACAGTGCCTGCACTCTGAAGGAGGGGTGTTAATGTTGCAGTTTTATAAACTGTAGTGCAAAGCACCCTTCTGGCAAGACACTGATGGAATGAATGAGATGAAAGTTTTTCTTTTTCGCCCGATTCCCACCCTGCCGATGTGAAAGCTGGCTGCCTTGGATCAACGTCTAGCGTGAGCTGGGCGCCAAGGTATTGGTCCAGTGTGGTGAGGATGGTAAAGCACTGCGTACCTTGTTCCAAGGTTCGTGGGTTCGAGTCTCCTTCGGCCAGATATCAGTGTTTGTGTATATTTCGCCTGCGAATTCCTTGCATATATGTACACACACACACACACACACACACACACACACACACACACACACCACACACACACACACACACACACACACACACACACACATATATATATATTATATAACATATATATATATATATATATATATATATATATATTATATATATATATATACACTGATATCTGGCCGAAGGAGACTCGAACATATGAACCTTGGAACAAGGTATACAGTGATTTACCATCCTCACCACACTGGACCAATACCTTGGCGCCCAGCTCACGCTCAACAGTTTTGGTAATCCCGCACCTCCTCCTAACTTCCAAACTACGAATTCTCTGCATTATATTCACACCACACATTGCCCTCAGATACAACATCTCCACTGCCTCCAGCCTTCTCCTCTTTGCAACATTCATCACCAATGCTTCACACCCATATAAGATCGTTGGTAAAACTATACTCTTATATATTCCTTTCTTTGCTTCCAAGGAGAAAGTTCTTTGTCTCCACAGATTCCTAAGTGCACCGCTCACCCTTTTCCCCTCATCAATTCTATGATTCACCTCATCTTTCATAGACCCATCCGCTGACACGTCCACTCCCAAATATCTGAATACATTTACTTCCTCCATACTCTCTCCCTCCAATCTGATATCCAATCTCTCGTCACCTAATCTTTTTAACCTCATAACTTTACTCTTTCCTATATTCACTTTTAATCTTCTTCTTTTACATACTCTTTAAATTCATCCACCAACCTCTGCAACTTCTCTTCAGAATCTCCCAAGAGCACAGTGTCATCAGCAAAGAGCAACTGTGACAACTCCCACTTTATGTGTGATTCTTTATCTTTTAACTCCACGCCTCTTGCCAAGACCCTCGCATTTACTTCTCTTACAACCCCATCTATAAATATATTAAACAACCACGGTGACATCACACATTCTTGTCTAAGGCCTACTTTTACTGGGAAATAATTTCCATCTTTCCTACATACTCTAACTTGAGCCTCACTATCCTCGTAAAAACTCTTCACTGCTTTCAGTAACCTACCTCCTACACCATACACCTGCAACATCTGCCACATTGCCCCCCTATCCACCCTGTCATACGCCTTTTTCAAATCCATAAAAGCCACAAAAACGTCTTCAGCCTTATCTAAATACTGTTCACCTAAGTGTTTCACTGTAAACACTTGGTCTACACACTCCCTACCTTATGCAAATATCGCAAACCAAGCGATACAGGATGCAAAACAACCACGGGAAGAGTAGAATGATAGTTCTAGGCCTCTCATGTTGCAACCACCACATCATCAAGAGCTTGTTAAGCTCCTGATGACGTGAAGACGTCCTTTGGGATCGCATTTGCTTGGGCATCCTCCTCTTTTCTGCAACTTTGCAAGCTCCTGATGTGTTGAGTGCCACACGAAAGGCCTAGAGCTATCATTGTACTCCCTCAGTGGTTGTTTATATATATATATATATATATATATATATATATATATATATATATAATATATATTATATATATATATATATATATATATATATATATATATATATATATATATATATATTACACATATGTATACACATACACATAAGCACACACACACACACACACACACACACACACACACAAGGATTACTGCGTCTGGCCGAAACTAGCTTAAGAGGTTTGGCAGCCTCGCAAGAAGCCAGCTACACTCTCGGTGCTCTAGACCACCACATCATTGTGACAGACAATTCGCCTGTGGGACTCAAAGGTGATAATGTCAGATCTCATATCCAGGGATGACACCAGTGTCACTATCACTACCACAAGGAGAATGACGGGTTGGATAACTAGCACCTTCAAAACAAGAGATGCCAAGCCAATTATGGTCCTGTAAGTCACGTGCTTTCCCTAGACTGGAATGTTCTTATACTCTAACAACCCAGTTTAAGGCAGACAGTATTCAGATCTGGAAAATGTGTAGAGAGCCTTCACTGCTCGCGTAAATTCGTAGAGAATCCTTTCCTAAATCTGCCTTCTGAAATCACTCCCTACGAAAGCAAAAGGCTCGATAGACGGTGAAAAATATCCCCAGTGAAACGAAGGGTTGCCGTGAGTACACTAAGAGATAAGTGTAAGGGGTTCAAGGCTTTTCAGTAACCCTCTTCATGTATAAGGCCAATTACCAGCGGACCTTATTGATGTCTTCAAGATGGATTTGATAAGTTCCTCAAGTTAGTTCCTGATCAGCCAGGCTGTGGTGCTTACGTTGGAGTGCGTGTGGCCAGCATCAAGAACCTGGTTGATCCGGCCGTCAACCAAAACTTAACTAATGTTCATAGACACATTGTTCACAAACAAACTTGAACAGATTTCTACTCTGGCTAAAATAAATCGCAAATGTTAAGTTGATGAACTCTGTTCACACTCAAACCGCTGTTCAAATTTAACATTGTTCATATTGTCACCTTTGTTCTCATACAGTTGTTCCCATTTCCACCAACGTATGATTTTTTTTATTCCACTGTTGTTCAGATATTTATTATTGTTCATTGTCACACCTATTCACTGTTACAACTATTCACACGTTGACTACTGTTCATACTACCAGCGCGTTGTTCAATCACAGCTGTTCACACTCTGACATGTTCAAATTTAACTCACCTATTAAAAATAACTCAGATATACATGCTCAAATTCTCCCCCTACCCCACTACCCCCTACCCCCCTTCCCCCTACCCCCTACCCCCTACCCCCTACCCCTACCCCCACCACCGGCAACCTGTAACCCCCCCTCTAAAGTTTGAAAGGGGGGTGAGGGGAAGGGGGGTGAGGGGAAGGAGGGTGAGGAGAAGGGGGGTGAGGGGAAGGGGGGCAGTGCATTGGGGTGAGAGGCAGATAGCCAATACAATAAGAAAAAATATGCCTCAAGGCCATTAACCCCATAACTCAGGAGGATAATGGCGCTGGCCTTTAAAGCTGCCTTCTGTCTCACCCATTCGGATTTAACGCTTTCTGGTAATAATAATAACAGTAATAATATTAATAATATACTATATATACAATTGTGTATATATACATATATATATATATATATATATATATATATATATATATATATATATATATATATATATATATATATACAATATATATAATATATATATATATATATATATATATATATATATATATATATATATATATATATATATATATATATATATATATAATATATATATATATATATAATAACATATATATATATATATATATATATATATATATATATATATATATATATATATATATATATATATATATATATATATATATATATATATATATATATGCATCTGTGTATATACACAAGTATATACATGTCATCTGTTATTGTTAATTTACGTTGAGAGAGAACGATAACTAGATAGATAGATAGATAGATTGGTAGATAGATACAGATAGATAGATATAGATAGACAGACAGACAGACAGACAGATAGATAGATAGATAGATAGATAGATAGATAGATAGATAGATAGATAGATAGATGGAGAGAGAGAGAGAGAGAGAGAGAGAGAGAGAGAGAGAGAGAGAGAGAGAGAGAGAGAGAGAGAGAGAGAGAGAGAGAGAGAGAGAGAGAGAGAGAGAGAGAGAGAGAGAGAGAGCAGGTCAGTAATCAATACTAGAGTATAGCACACAGTTTCTGGACCTTGTACACTCCCTGGTACACTGTTACGCTACTTCCACCTGGTACAATGTGCACATTATTCACCTGGTACAATGTGCACATTGTTCCATCTGGTACAATGTACACATTGTTCCACCTGGTACAATGTACACATTGTTCCACCTCGTACAATGTGCACATTGTTCCACTTGGTACAATGTGCATATTTTTCCACATGGTATAATGTGTATATTGTTCCACCTGGTATAATGTGCATATTGTTCCACCTGGCAAAATGTGCATATTGTTCCACGTGTTATAATGTGCATATTGTTCCACATTGTATAATGTGCATATTGTTCCACATGGTATAATGTGCATATTGTTCCACCTGGCAAAATGTGCATATTGTTCCACGTGTTATAATGTGCATATTGTTCCACATGGTATAATGTGCATATTGTTCCACCTGGTATAATGTGCATATTGTTCCACCTTGAAAATCCTAAAGTCACCCTACCCCTGGGGTAAGCAGAGTGCATACCCCACCACGCACAGTACCTGCCACATCAGGTCCAGTACCTGCCACATCAGGTTCAGTGCCACCCATGTAAACTAATATAGTGCCTAGCCCATCAATTCTACTACCCACGTCAACTAATACCATCATTTGTACCACTCGTGGAAACTCACAGACAGTGGTGGCGCCATGGGGATTCACCCCCACCCCATAATTTCCATCATCCCTCCATAATTTCTATCATCCTCCCATAACTTAGATCATCCCTCCATAATTTCCATCATCCTCCATTATTTAAATCACCAATCTATAATTTAAAGCATCACCCCATAATTTCAATCATCCCTCCATAATTTCTATCATCCCCCATAATTCCCATCCTCCCCCCATAATTTAAATCCTCACCCCATAATTTCCATCAGCCCTCCCCTCCCAGGATGGAAATATTCTTGCAGTTTAAACTAAGTCTCTGATGCAAGTCCCCACCAACACCAGATATGGGTCAGTAGGTACAGTAGGTACACATCAAGGCTTCTCAGTGTTCCTATGTACAGATAATGGAGCAAGTGGGCGTGGGACACAACCCTCACTAGTGATAACACCCAGAACTATACCCAGCGTGATCAAAACTGCAGGGCAACTGGGAGACTCAGGTCCTCAAGAGGTTCTCGGGTACCTATTTAAGTAATTACCTCAAATGGACTACTACGACTACTGTTATAATTAATAGTACTACTACTGCTACTGTTGCTACTACTACTAGTATTAGTGGTAGAATTAGCTATATGACAATAAGATATCAATTCAGGAGGATATTTAAAACGTCTAGTGGTATAAGAATATAAATGGCGAGGGTAATGATAAACAACACGAGGACCAGGAGATGCTGCTGCGATAAAGACAGAGATCACCGAGGGAGGAAAACTCTGAGAGAGTGGAGGAGAACTCTGAGGGAGTGGAGACGAACTCTGAGAGAGTGGAGACGAACTCTGAGAGGGGAGACGAACTCTGAGGGTGGAGACGAACTCTGAGAGTGGAGACAAACTCTGAGAGAGTGGAGGAGAACTCTAAGAGAGTGGAAGAGAACTCTAAGAGAGTGGATCGCATTAGCAGAACTCATCACATCTTTTAATTAGTTCCTGCCAGCTATGTAATTAACGATGTTACTGTATATAATACTAACATTTCCATTCTCTCGCCAGAGAGTCAGTGAAAAATGAATCGCTTTCTGATGGCAAGCAAGAACACAGAAGCAAGAACACAGAAGCAAGAACACAGAAGCAAGAACACAGAAGCAAGAACACAGAAGCAAGAACACAGAAGCAAGAACACAGAAGCAAGAACACAGAAGCAAGAACACAGAAGCAAGACACAGAAGCAAGAACACAGAAGCAAAAGAAACACAGAAGCAAGAACACAGAAGCAAGACACAGAAGCAAGAACACAGAAGCAAGAACACAGAAGCAAGAACACAGAAGCAAGAACACAGAAGCAAGAACACAGAAGCATGAACACAGAAGCAAGACACAGAAGCAAGACACAGAAGCAAGAACACAGAAGCAAGAACACAGAAGCAAGAACAACAGAAGCAAAGAACACAGAAGCAAGAACACAGAAGCAAGAACACAGAAGCAAGAACACAGAAGCAAGAACACAGAAGCAAGAACACAGAAGCAAGAACACAGAAGCAAGAACACAGAAGCAAGAACACAGAAGCAAGAACACAGAAGCAAGAAACACAGAAGCAAGAACACAGAAGCATGAACACAGAAGCAAGAACACAGAAGCAAGAACACAGAAGCAAGAACACAGAAGCAAGAACACAGAAGCAAGAACACAGAAGCAAGAACACAGAAGCAAGAACACAGAAGCAAGAACATAGAAGCAAGAACACAGAAGCAAGACACAGAAGCAAGAACACAGAAGCAAGAACACAGAAGCAAGAACACAGAAGCAAGAACACAGAAGCAAGAACACAGAAGCAAGAGCATAGAAGCAAGAGCATAGAAGCAAGAACACAGAAGCAAGAACACAGAAGCAAGAACACAGAGAAGGCAAGAACACAGAAGCAAGAGCACAGAACCAGAGACACAGAAGCAAGAGCACAGAAGCAAGAGCAAAGCAAGAAGAAACACAGAAGCAAGAACACAGAAGCAAGAACACAGAAGCAAGAACACAGAAGCAAGAACACAGAAGCAAGAACACAGAAGCAAGAGCATAGAAGCAAGAGCATAGAAGCAAGAACACAGAAGCAAGAACACAGAAGCAAGAACACAGAAGCAAGAACACAGAAGCAAGAGCACAGAAGCAAGAACACAGAAGCAAGAGCACAGAAGCAAGAACACAGAAGCAAGAGCATAGAAGCAAGAGCATAGAAAGCAAGAACACAGAAGCAAAGAACACAGAAGCAAGAAACAAGAAGCAAGAACACAGAAGCAAGAGCATAGAAGCAAGAGCAAGAAGCAAGAACAAGAAGAGCAAGAACACAGAAGAAAGAACACAGAACCAAGAACACAGAAGCAAGAGCACAGAAGCAAGAGCACACAAGGAAGATGCAGAAAAGATGATGTTTCAGCCAGCAGCTGGTGCAGTGTGAGTATGATGTCGTCACATTGTTCCAGACTGTGGAACAGAACTCTTCCCCAGGCTGAGGGAATGACCACCTCAAACCTACATCTTTGAGGGTGATGGACTGAATACTCCGTCTTTACATCTCTACTGCTTCTGCTCCCTCCTCTGTATCCGACTGACGAAGTCTACTGTGTAGGCGAAATGGTTCGAAATAACGATGCCTAACTGCTGCATATATTTCTTACTTATCAGCAGTTGCAGTGGCGAAGGCAGCTACTAACTCCACTGATCAATGAACTGTCTCTGGATATTCATTCAGATATAAACCTGATTCCCAGATAATGGATTACGCTAACCAGTTCTAAAAAGTATCCCTCACGTGTGTATGATAACACAGACCAAATCATTTAAGAACAGCAAGCATGAGGAGAACTCTTGGTTGGAATATTCTGCTGTGCAGGCTTCAGCATATTGCTTTGCCGTCGCCACTTTAGTCAGGGGAACTGGGGTCGTAGTGAGTCTGCTTGCACTCAGACAGTGGTAGAATATTTTAAACACAATCCAGAAGTTGTGTAGCTTTTTTTTTCCGACTCAGCTGTGCTCGACATTTTTATGACAAAACAGAGGGAGTTTAACTCTTCAAAACATCCAAGAGAATCCAAGAGGCTGTTCGGCTGTCAACGATAACGTTATCAGCACTTTCAGCAAGCTTACTGGACATCATGAGACCTTCAAATACACGCAGGATAACAGAATCAAGGGTCGTGTTCAGTCTCATTGATAAGTCACTCGTAATCATTCTTACAATCATGAAGATTATACTGCCAATCACTACAGTGTAAATAAAAGAATCAGTAGAAAACATTATTGTAATCGATCAGTAATGTACACTAAGAAAAACAGGTCTGCTTACTCTGTAAACAGAGTCCGTCCCCCTTGGTTCCCCTTCCACCATGATAGCCACCCTTGAGGGCACCCCTCTCCCCTTCCATAGTATAGAAATTCTGGCGCCGCCTCTGGACATACACAGACCTAATATACTCCTAGCTGGTATACACCATAGATCAGCTTCTCTGAATGGTTGTATTAACAAGGTTAGAGCCGGGAGTCTTAGTATTATATACTACCCTTCAACTTTAACTCTCTAACTCATTACCCAGTCTAACTTCTGCTGGACCTTTGTACGTAGTTGTACATAGTTGTACACAAGTTTAGGTATTTGGAATACAAGTTGATACGAAGTTATATTGTGTATTCTGTAATTCCTCATTTCTGATTGAACTTTAACTGCGCTAAGCTGAATTAATTGACAGATGTGTGTGTGGATAGAGTGGACTCAGTCTCAACCCACACGGTGTTAACAAAATCATCTATTATTATTATTATTATTATTATTATTATTATTATTATTATTATTATTATTATTATTATTATTATTATTCATTTTACATTGGCTTTATTTTTAATTGTGTTTTTACTGTTTTTTTAGATCCCTCGAAGGGAGACTATTTGGTTGCCTACTTTTTTTCTTCTTCCTTCGACTTTTCGATTTTATTTCGGTCTAACTCGAGAACAACTCACCTGATCGTATTTAAATTTCGAACGAGGATCAGATTCTATGAACAACTGGCATGTGCAGGTGACCTGTGACCAAAGTTACTGAAGCCATCATCACCAGCATCCTGGCATGGCTGGGATAACTTCCAGCATCCTGGCATGGCTGGGATAACTTCCAGCATCCTGGCATGGCTGGGATAACTTCCAGCATCCTGGCATGGCTGGGATAACTTCCAGCATCCTGGCATGGCTGGGATAACTTCCAGCATCCTGGCATGGCTGGGATAACTTCCAGCATCCTGGCATGGCTGGGATAACTTCCAGCATCCTGGCATGGCTGGGATAACTTGCAGCATCCTGACATGGCTGGGATAACTTGCAGCATCCTGACATGGCTGGGATAACATCCAGCATCCTGGCATGGCTGGGATAACTTGCAGCATTCTGACATGGCTGGGATAACTTGCCAGCATCCTGGTAGGCTGGATAACTTCCAGCATCCTGGACATGGCTGGGATAACTTGCAGCATCCTAACATGGCTGGGATAACTTGCAGCATCCTGACATGGCTGGGATAACTTGCAGCATCCTGGCATGGCTGGGATAACTTCCAGCATCCTGGCATGGCTGGGATAACTTCCAGCATCCTGACATGGCTGGGATAACTTGCAGCATCCTGGCATGGCTGGGATAACTTCCAGCATCCTGGCATGGCTGGGATAACTTCCAGCATCCTGGCATGCTGGGATAACTTCAGCATCCTGACATGCTGGGATAACTTGCAGCATCCTGGCATGGCTGGGATAACTTCCAGCATCCTGGCATGGCTGGGATAACTTCCAGCATCCTGGCATGGCTGGGATAACTTCCAGCATCCTGCATGGCTGGGATAACTTCGCAGCATCCTGGCATGGCTGGGATAACTTCCAGCATCCTGGCATGGCTGGGATAACTTCCAGCATCCTGGCATGGCTGGGATAACTTGCAGCATCCTGGCATGGCTGGGATAACTTCCAGCATCCTGGCATGGCTGAGATAACTTCCAGCATCCTGGCATGGCTGGGATAACTTCCAGCATCCTGGCATGGCTGGGATAACTTCAAGCATCCTGGCATGGCTGGGATAACTTCCAGCATCCTCAGTGGCGGAGCTTCAATCTTACAAACAAGATATCTCACAATGCAGTGATGCTGCTGAGTGACACTCGGGAGTATTGGTGCACATCTGAATATTTTATGTGTAAAATTGTGTGAAATCTATATTCCTGTTCAATCACGATCAAAATGATATGTGTCTGACTGAAGCATCTTACGTCCAGGATCCCCATCTACCTAGACAAGGAAATGGTTATAATCATAACCATAACTTTTAAAATGGTGGAGGGGTAAGCCAGCTGAAGGCCTCGGTCAGATGACCAAAAGCTCCAGCTGTGGGTCATCATATGACTAAGACCCGCGTCAGGGAACACTTGTCCTGTTTTCTGACAAACATTATATCTACGCACGTCCAGGATAGTTCCCAGTCACTTTAGTTTGTGTGATGGTAAAATTATTAATGAAATAAATATTTCTTTAATCCTTAGACTTATTGGAATTGTGATCAAACTGGAGCATCAAAAAAAAAAATACAAAATAAGTTTTTGCTTAGAGGATTGTAGAGTATTTTGAAACTAAGACCAACGAAAATTAAAAGAAAAACTGGAAACTCGCATTTTTTTTTGTTTTTATATTTTCTGAGTTGAGTGAACCCTTAAATACTGCACGGCGTGATGCCAGAGCCGGTCATCTGGGAGACAGTTTCTTCGTAACATCTAAGATTTTCGTTTATAACTTAAGAACGTCTTATCCAATCGGCTTCAAACTTCAAACCCTGGTCAGCTATTACTAAGTGAAGGTTCGTAGAGTAGTTGACATATCCAGGTGGTCTCTGATCTATTTTTATTTAGATCATTCCTGAAACTGATTTCCACAATAATGTTTGTGACCGACTCCAAATTTCAAATATTTTCAATACCCGGGAATTAAAAATTGTAATACCCCGGGTACGAAAAATTTGATACAAGGGTATTAAGAGGCTTAATACCCGGGTATTAAAAATTGTAATACCCCGGGTACGAAAAATTTGATACAAGGGTATTAAGAGGCTTAATACCCGGGTATTAAAAATTGTAATACTCCGGGTATTAAAAATTGTAATACTCCGGGTATTAAAAATTGTAATACTCCGGGTATTAAAAATTGTAATACTCCGGGTATTACAGATCTTAAAAACCGGGTATTATATGAAATGTCCCGGGTATGAAATTTTTGTAAAAACCCGGGAATTAGAAATCTAACACCCGGCTATTAATTATTTTTTAAAGTCCGGGTATTAAAAATACAAACACACAGATATACACACACTAAATATACAACATTTTTATATTTTCGTGCATTAGAACTTAATAACCACTCTGCACTATTCCTTTTGCGTTCATTGAGGTAGAGGAGGCTGGGCTTATGATATACGGGGATACCTTCCCCGGATATCATAAGCCTGAAACACGTCTAGTTAGTGCATTTGCTCTAGCTTTCTTTTTCTTTGAGATTCTTTCTATTTATATTAGGGAAACTCAACCTGAGTGAACTATCTCTATCTCCTACAGGAAATTATTTCTTTTTCCCATAGGGGAAGATATTCCCCTTCTTCCCAAGGGGAAAAATATTCCTCCTAGGGAAATATCTTTCTCCGAATAGGGGGAAAAACTCCCCATTTTGCAACCAGTCTCTCTCCCTCTCTCTCTCTCTCTCTCTCTCTCTCTCTCTCTCTCTCTCCTCTCTCTCTCTCTCCTCTCTCTCTCTCCTCTCTTCTTCTTCTCTCTCTCTCTCTCTCTCTCCTCTCTCTCTCTCTCTCTCTCTCTCTCTCTCTCTCTCTCTGGTGAATATCTCGAATATCTCACACCAAATGAAGTATTCCTCGCTCTCCACAGGGAATATTGATCTCCCTCGATAGGTAATATCTGCAAAAAAAGGAAATATATTTCTGTCTGGTTAATATTCGATATATCTCCCAATACGAAATATGTCCAGGTCACAAGTAATAAATATTACCTCACAGGAAATATATTGTTCTCTGGAGGAAATATTTGCCCTCTCTCCCTCGTAATATCTCTCCTCACATGAATATTCCTCATAGCCAGTTCTCCCACGAGATATTCAGTCTTATACAGGTAATATTCCTCCATCTACAAGGTCCATTAAATAGATATTCCCCCTTTTAAACAGGCATATTTACCCTCACCAGCTATTCTAGTGAGATATTCCTCACCCATGTAAGATATATCTCTTATTTACAGTATTCCTCACTCATTCCTGGATATTCCTCACGGTATTAATGCTTATAGAAAAGAGATAGATAGATAGATGAGATAGAGAGAGAGAGAGGAGAGAGAGAGAGAGAGAGAGAGAGAGAGGAGAGAGAGAGAGAGAGAGAGAAGAGAGAGAAGAGAGAGAGAGAGAGAGAGAGAGAGAGAGAGAGAGAGAGAGAGAGAGAGACAGACAGACAGACAGAGACAGAGAGAGAGAGGTTAGTCTCTCTAAAACAAGAGCAGACAGCCACGTCTGCAGCAAACCCAAACTGTACCCTAAACCCTAAGTACGTACCCTACAACCCTAAGTACCCTAGGCGCCTTAACTCATAACAAGTACCCTAATTCCTAACATGCAGCCCTGAACCCTAACACGTATGCGAGGTTCTAAAACGTATATAACCCTAAAAAGTAACCTAAACGGTACCCTAAAACATACCCTACGCCCAAAGCAAGTACCCTAACACCCTACTCTGGCCAGCTCACTCGACCACCATAAGCTCCAATATAACTGGGATTAAGTGAAGGGTTTCCAGAATCCTGGAAACCCTAAATGATAGATTTTAGATGACCAGGAATCCTTTGAACCCACGTTGATGACAGAAAGAAACCTCTAAACCTCCCACGTTGATGAAAGAAACCTCTGAACCCCCAGGTAATGACAGAAATAAATCTTTGAACCACCACGTTGATGACAGAAAGAAACCTTTGAACCCCCACGTTGATGACAGAAAGAAACCTTTGAACCCCCACGTTGATGACAGAAAGAAACCTTTGAACCCTAAGTTAACAACGGAAAGAAACCTTTGAACCCCACGTTGAGGACAAAAGGAAACCTCTGAACCCTACGCTGAGACCAGTCCCACAATCTCCACAGTAGTCCTCCTTTCACAGTTGCCACAGCAAGTGCTTCATGCACAGCTGCCACAGCAAGTGCTTCAATCACAGCCGCCACAGCAAGTGCTTCAATCACAGCCGCCACAGCAAGTGATTCAATCACAGCTGCCACAACAAGTGCTTCAATCACAGCCGCCACAGCAAGTGATTCAATCACAGCTGCCACAGCAAGTGCTTCAGTCACAGCCGCCACAGTAAATGCTTCATTCACAGTAGCCACAGCAAGTGCTTCAATCATAGCCGCCACAGCAAGTGCTTCAGTCATAGCCGCCACAGCAAATGCTTCATTCACAGCCACAACAGCAAGTGCTTCAATCACAACCACCACAGCAATTGCTTCAATCACAGCCACAACAGCAAGTGCTTCATTCACAGCCACAACAGCAAGTGCTTTAATCACAGCCGCCACAGCAAGTGCTTCAATCACAGCCGCCACAGCAAGTGCTTCAATCACAGCCGCCACAGCAAGTGCTTCAATCACAGCCGCCACAGCAAGTGCTTCAATCACAGCCGCCACAGCAAGTGCTTCAATCACAGCCGCCACAGCAAGCCTCCCTCTCGCAGCAACACAATAGTGGGTGAGAGGGGCCTCTCTTGAAGCACCAACTGGGAATATTGACCTAGCCCGCCCCACCCACTGCTGCTGCTGCTGCTGCTGCTGCTGCTGCTGCTGCTGCTGCTGCTGCTGCTGCTGCTGCTAGTGCTGTCGTTGCTGCTGCTGGTGTTGTTATTGCTGGTGGTGGTGCTGTTACTGTTGTTGCTGCTACTGTTGTTGTTGCTACTGTTGTTATCACAGATGCTGTTGCTAATGTTGATGCTGCTGTTAGTGCTGCTGATAGTGCTGTTGTTGCTGCTGGTGCTGTTGTTTCTGTTACTGCTGTTGTTACTGCTACTGCTGTTGCTGTGGCTGGTGCTTCTGTTGCTGCTACTACTGCTGTTGATGATGCTACTGTTACTGCTGGTGTTACTGTTGCTGCTACTACTACTGTTGCCGTTGCTAATGCTACTATTACTACTATTACTGCTGCTTTGTTGCTGCTACCAGTGCTGTTGTTGCTGTTGCTGCAATTTCTACTACTACTATTACTGCTGCTGCTACTACTACTGCTGCTGCTACTACTACTGCTGCTACAACTGCTGGATTACCCTGTGTTTACATATTATTAACCGACAATAACGAACAAAATGGACGGTTTACTCCCTCTCCCCCAGAGCGAGACAACGTAACCCCTTAAAGTGCTGGTATCTCCACCAACAATGAAAAAGTCGGGTTACCGTGAGAGAGACTCGCAGTTGATAAAATATTTAGGAGGGTCGTAGCATAGAATTATTTACACTTGTACAGTAGTTGTATTCTTGTCTGATGGCTTCGACTGTCGTAGAGGCAGTGGTCCCTATGTTGAATTTGTAGTTGTAGATCTTGGAGTGTAACACAGGACGTTCCGACATTCCAGAAGGGAGTATTGAGTGCCATGACCAAGCTGTGGTATCAGGACTGAAATCTTGGAGGATTTAGACAAACTCAGTTCGTGGTCAGAAAGTAGCAGGTGCAGCTCAGTGTAGTTAAATACAAAGCTGGGGTGGACTATGAATCTCTTCTTTTTGGTGGCCTCAGGTCCGGGAGAGTTAATGATGTTATAAGCCGCCATCTGCAGTCCTGTGAAAGGAAGATGCCGCCAAGAAGTGCTTCTAGGAATCAATAGCACAATGCAGAGCCTCTTAGGAGGGCACACAATAGTGAAACAAGCGTTGGAGTTTGGCCGTTCTTGAGCGCAAGTGGAGAAGTGTGTTGCTGTAGCGCTCCGAGCCCTTTGACTCGAAGTTCTGCTGCAGCTTGCTAGGGAATATCAATGCAAGGAGAATGCATTCATTTTTGCAGTGTAACTGAATGGAAGTTTTGTATGTTGCTGTTTGCGTTTGGGGAAAAAGTAGTCAAATCTTCATTGATTGTGACGAACAACTTGTCTATCTCAACGATGCTGTTGCGAAAATAGTCTACTCATACTGAGTGATGACGAACAATAGTCTACTAACGATGTGATGACGAACAACTAGTCTACTCAACGAGTGATGACGAACAACTAGTTTTACTCAACGAGTGATGACGAACAACTAGTCTACTAAGAGTGATGACGAACACTAGTCTACTCAAGATTTGATGACGACACTAGTTACTCAACGAGTGATGACGAACAACTAGTCTACTCAACGAGTGATGACGAACAACTAGTCTACTCAACGAGTGATGACGAACAACTAGTCTACTCAACGAGTGATGACGAACAACTAGTCTACTCAACGAGTGATGACGAACAACTAGTCTACTCAACGAGTGATGACGAACAACTAGTCTACTCAACGAGTGATGACGAACAACTAGTCTACTCAACGAGTGATGACGAACAACTAGTCTACTCAACGAGTGATGACGAACAACTAGTTACTCAACGAGTGTTGACGAACAACTAGTCTACTCAACGAGGATGACGAACAACTAGTCTACTCAACGAGTGATGACGAACAACTATCTACTCAACGAGTGATGACGAACAACTAGTCTACTCAACGAGTGATGACGAACAACTAGTCTACTCAACGAGTGATGACGAACAACTAGTCTACTCAACGAGTGATGACGAACAACTAGTCTACTCAACGAGTGATGACGAACAACTAGTTTACTCAACGAGTGATGACGAACACTAGTCTACTCAACGGTGATGACGAACAACTAGTCACTCAACGAGTGATGACGAACAACTAGTCTACTCAACGAGTGATGACGAACAACTAGTCTACTCAACGAGTGATGACGAACAACTAGTCTACTCAACGAGTGATGACGAACAACTAGTCTACTCAACGAGTGATGACGAACAAATTACTCAACAGTGGATGACGAACAACTAGTCTACTCAACGAGTGATGACGAACAACTAGTCTACTCAACGAGTGATGACGAACAACTAGTCTACTCAACGAGTGATGACGAACAACTAGTCTACTCAAGAGTGATGACGACAACTAGTCTACTCAACGAGTGATGACGAACAACTAGTCTACTCAACGAGTGATTGACGAACAACTAGTTACTCAACGAGTGATGACGAACAACTAGTCTACTCAACGAGTGATGACGAACAACTAGTCTACTCAACGGTGATGCGAACAACTAGTCTACTCACGATGATGACGAACACTAGTCTCTCAACGATGATGACGAACACTAGTCACTCAACGAGTGATGACGAACAACTAGTCTACTCAACGAGTGATGACGAACACTAGTCTCTCAACGATGATGACAAACAATAGTCTACTCAACGAGTGATGACGAACAACTAGTCTACTCAACGAGTGATGCGAACAATGTCTACTCAACGAGTGATGACGAACAACTAGTCTACTCAACGAGTGATGACGAACACTAGTTAACTAAAGAGTGATGACGAACAACTAGTCTACTCAACGAGTGATGACGAACAACTAGTCTACTCAACGAGTGATGACGAACAACTAGTCTACTCAACGAGTGATGACGAACAACTAGTCTACTCAACGAAGCCAAGTAATGGGAGAGATGATGGAGAAATAACGCTCATCTTCAAATTATTTCACATAAAGGTTCCGGGGACAATGTTTAGTGGAGTGCCCATAGATCAGCCCATCTGGTGGAAGAGAATGTTTTCTCGAAGCGAATGAAACCAACGTAAGAGTTCACTGAGGTCTATGAAGTCGCAGGAAGGAACAGGTAGGTCGAGGGCGTCATCAAATTTCCCGGTGCAGGAGATCGATGGTTTGTGAAACAGGTAGCTTGGTGAAGCAGGTACCTTGGTGAAGCAAGTACCTTGGTGAAGCGGGTACCTTGGTGAAGCAGATACCTTGGTGAAGCAGGTACCTTGGTGAAGCAGGTACCTTGGTGAAGCGGGTACCTTGGTGAAGCAGATACCTTGGTGAAGCAGGTACCTTGGTGAAGCAGGTACCTTGGTGAAGCAAGTACCTTGGTGAAGCGGGTACCTTGGTGAAGCAGGTACCTTGGTGAAGCAGGTACCTTGGTGAAGCAGGTACCTTGGTGAAGCAGGTACCTTGGTGAAGCAGATACCTTGATGAAGCAGGTACCTTGGTGAAGCAGGTACCTTGGTGAAACAGGTACCTTTCGTGAGGCAGGTACCTTGGTGAAGCAGATACCTTGATGAAGCAGGTACCTTGGTGAAGCCGGTACCTTTGGTGAGGCAGGTACCTTGGTGAAGCAGGTACCTTGGTGAAGCAGGTACCTTGGTGAAGCAGGTACCTTGGTGAAGCAGGTACCTTGGTGAAGCAGGTACGTTGGTGAAGCAGGTACCTTGGTGAAGCAGGTACCTTGGTGAAGCAGGTACCTTGGTGAAGCAGGTACCTTGGTGAAGCAGGTACCTTGGTGAAGCACGTACCTTGGTGAAGCAGGTACCTTTGGTGAGGCAGGTACCTTGGTGAAGCAGGTTTCTTTGGTTAAGCAGATACCTTGGTGAAGCAGGTACCTTGGTGAAGCAGGTACCTTGGTGAAACAGATACCTTTGGTGAGGCAGGTACCTTGGTGAAGCAGATACCTTGATGAAGCAGGTACCTTGGTGAAGCAGGTACCTTGGTGAAGCAGGTACCTTGGTGAAGCTGGTACCTTGAAGTAGGTACCTTGGTGAAGCAGGTACCTTGGTGAAGCAGTTACCTTGAAGTAGGTACCTTGGTGAAGCAGGTACCTTGAAGTAGGTGCTTTGATGAAGCAGGTACCTTGGTGAAGCAGGTACCTTGGTGAAGCAGGTACCTTGGTGAAACAGATACCTTTGGTGAGGCAGGTACCTTGGTGAAGCAGATACCTTGATGAAGCAGGTACCTTGGTGAAGCAGGTACCTTTGGTGAGGCAGGTACCTTGGTGAAGCAGGTTTCTTTGGTTAAGCAGATACCTTGGTGAAGCAGGTACCTTGGTGAAGCAGGTACCTTGGTGAAACAGATACCTTTGGTGAGGCAGGTACCTTGGTGAAGCAGATACCTTGATGAAGCAGGTACCTTGGTGAAGCAGGTACCTTGGTGAAGCAGGTACCTTGGTGAAGCGGGTACCTTGAAGTAGGTACCTTGGTGAAGCAGGTACCTTGGTGAAGCAGTTACCTTGAAGTAGGTACCTTGGTGAAGCAGGTACCTTGAAGTAGGTACTTTGATGAAGCAGGTACCTTGGTGAAGCAGGTACCTTGGTGAAACAGGTACCTTTGGTGAAGCAGGTACCTTGGAGAAGCAGGTACCTTGGTGAAGCAGGTACCTTGGTGAAGCAGGTACCTTGGTGAAGCACGTACCTTGGTGAAGCAGGTTTCTTTGGTTAAGCAGGTACCTTGGTGAAGCAGGTACCTTGGTGAAGCAGGTACCTTGGTGAAGCAGATACCTTGATGAAGCAGGTACCTTGGTGAAGCAGATATCTTGGTGAAGCAGGTATCTTGGTGAAGCAGGTACCTTGGTGAAGCGGGTACCTTGAAGTAGGTACCTTGATGAAGCAGGTACCTTGGTGAAGCAGGTACCTTGAAGTAGGTACCTTGATGAAGCAGGTACCTTGGTGAAGCAGGTACCTTGGAGAAGTAGGTACCTTGGTGAAGCAGGTACCTTGATGAAGCAGGTACCTTTGGTGAAGCAGGTACCTTGGAGAAGCAGGTACCTTGGTGAAGCAGCTACCTTGGAGAAGTAGGTACCTTGGTGAAGCAGATACCTTTGGTGAAGCAGGTACCTTGGAAAAGCAGGTACCTTGGTGAAGCAGGTACCTTGGAGAAGTAGGTACCTTGGTGAAGCAGGTACCTTGGAGAAGCAAGTACCTTGGTAAAGCAGGTACCTTGGAGACGTAGGTACCTTGGTGAAGCAGGTACCTTGGAGAAGCAGGTACCTTGGTAAAGCAGGTACCTTGGAGAAGTAGGTACCTTGGTGAAGTAGGTACCTTGGAGAAGTAGGTACCTTGGTGAAGCAGGTACCTTGGTGAAGCAGCTACCTTGGTGAAGCAGGTACCTTGGAGAAGTAAGTACCTTGGTGAAGCAGGTACCTTGGAGAAGTAGATACCTTGATGAAGCAGGTACCTTGGTGAAGCAGGTACCTTGGTGAAGCAGGTACCTTGAAGTAGGCACCTTGATGAAGCAGGTAACTTGGTAAAGCAGGTACCTTGGAGACGTTGGAGACGTAGGTACCTTGGTGAAGCAGGTACCTTGGAGAAGTAGGTACCTTGGTGAAGTAGGTACCTTGGAGAAGTAGGTACCTTGGTGAAGTAGGTACCTTGGAGAAGTAGGTACCTTGGTGAAGCAGGCACCTTGGTGAAACAGGTACCTTTGGTGAGGCAGGTACTTTGGTGAAGCAGGTACCTTGGTGAAGCAGGTACCTTGGTGAAGCGGGTGCCTTGAAGTAGGTACCTTGATGAAGCAGGTACTTGGTGAAGCAGGTACCTTGAAGTAGGCACCTTGATGAAGCAGGTACCTTGGAGAAGTAGGTACCTTGGTGAAGTAGGTACCTTGGAAGTAGTACCTTGGTGAAGTAGGTACCTTGGAGAAGTAGGTACCTTGGTGAAGCAGGTACCTTGGAGAAGTAGGTACCTTGGTGAAGCAGGTACCTTGGTGAAGCAGTACCTTGTGAAGCAGGTACCTTGGTGAAGCAGGTACCTTATGGTGTGAATGAGGTACCTTGTGAGCAGGTACCTTGGTGAAGCAGGTACCTTGGGAAAGTAGGTACCTTTGAAGTAGGTACCTTGGGAATGAGGTACCTTGGAAGTGGGTCCTGAAGAGTACGTACCTTGTGAAGCAGGTACCTTGGTGAAGCAGGTACCTTGGTGAAGCAGGTACCTTGGTGAAGCAGGTACCTTGGAGAAGAGGTACCTTGGTGAAGCCTAAAGTAGTACCTTGATGAAGCAGTACCTTGGTGAAGCAGGTACCTTGGAGAAGTAGGTACCTTGGTGAAGCAGGTACCTTGGAGAAGTAGGTACCTTGGTGAAGAGGGACTGGTACGTACCTGGAGCTGACCTGTAGGTTACCTTTGTTGGCATTTACTGTTGCAGCAGTACCTTGGAAGTAGTACCTGGTGAGGGTTTCCAAGTGCTTGAAATGTACGCTTAGGTGAGCGGTGCTGAACAGTTCCGGTGATGAGCCATGAATGTCTGCTATGTGAGGGTCGCTGATGTAGTGGACGGGGCTGAACTGTTAGTGGAGGGCGCTGTCTGCTAGTGGGAGGGCCTGTATCTGCTAGTGGGAGGGGTGCTGTCTGCTAGTGGGAGGGGTGCTGTCTGCTAGTGTGAGGGGTGCTGTCTGCTAGTCGGGAGGGGTGCTGTCTGCTAGCGGTAGAGGGCGCTGTCTGCTAGCGGGAGGGTGCTGTCTGCTAGTGGGAGGGCGCTGTCTGCTAGTGGGAGGGGTCGCTGTCTGCTAGTGGGAGGGGTGATATCTGCTAGTGTGAGGGGTGCTGTCTGCTAGTGGGAGGGGCGCTGTCTGCTAGTGGGAGGGTGCTGTCTGCTAGCGGGAGGGGCTGTCTGCTAGCGGGAGGCTGTCTGCTAGCGGGAGGGGCGCTGTCTGCTAGCGGGAGGGGCGCTGTCTGCTAGCGGGAGGGGTGCTGTCTGCTAGCGGGAGGGGCGCTGTCTGCTAGCGGGAGGGGCGCTGTCTGCTAGCGGGAGGGGTGCTGTCTGCTAGCGGGAGGGGCGCTGTCTGCTAGCGGGAGGGGCGTGTCTGCTAGCGGAGGGTGCTGTCTGCTAGCGGGAGGGCGCTGTCTGCTAGCGGGAGGGCGCTGTCTGCTAGCGGGAGGGGCGCTGTCTGCTAGCGGGAGGGGCGCTGTCTGCTAGCGGGAGGGGCGCTGTCTGCTAGCGGGAGGGGCGCTGTCTGCTAGCGGGAGGGCGGTGCTGTTTAGCGGGACGGGCGCTGTCTGCTAGCGGGACGGGCGCTGTCTGCTAGCGGGAGGGGCGCTGTCTGCTAGCGGGAGGGGCGCTGTCTGCTAGCGGGAGGGGCGCTGTCTGCTAGCGGGAGGGGCGGTGTCTGCTAGCGGGACGGGCGCTGTCTGCTAGCGGGACGGGCGCTGTCTGCTAGCGGGAGGGGCGCTGTCTGCTAGCGGGAGGGGCGCTGTCTGCTAGCGGGAGGGGCGCTGTCTGCTAGCGGGAGGGGCGCTGTCTGCTAGCGGGAGGGGCGCTGTCTGCTAGCGGGACGGGCGCTGTCTGCTAGCGGGACGGGGTGCCGCAGGCGTGCTGCTAGCGGGAGGGGCGCTGTCTGCTAGCGGGACGGGCGCTGTCTGCTAGCGGGACGGGCGCTGTCTGCTAGCGGGAGGGGCGCTGTCTGCTAGCGGGACGGGCGCTGTCTGCTAGCGGGACGGGCGCTGTCTGCTAGCGGGAGGGCGTGTCTGCTAGCGGGAGGGTGCTGTCTGCTAGCGGGAGGGGCTGTCTGCTAGCGGGAGGGGCGCTGTCTGCTAGCGGGACGGGCGCTGTCTGCTAGCGGGAGGGCGCTGTCTGCTAGCGGGAGGGGCGCTGTCTGCTAGCGGGACGGGCGCTGTCTGCTAGCGGGAGGGGCGCTGTCTGCTAGCGGGAGGGGTGCTGTCTGCTAGCGGGAGGGCGCTGTCTGCTAGCGGGAGGGGCGCTGTCTGCTAGCGGGAGGGGCGCTGTCTGCTAGCGGGAGGGGCGCTGTCTGCTAGCGGGAGGGGCGCTGTCTGCTAGCGGGAGGGGCGCTGTCTGCTAGCGGGAGGGGTGCTGTCTGCTAGCGGGAGGGGCGCTGTCTGCTAGCGGGAGGGGCGCTGTCTGCTAGCGGGAGGGGGCTGTCTGCTAGCGGGAAGGGTGCTGTCTGCTAGCGGGAGGGGCGCTGTCTGCTAGCGGGAGGGGCGCTGTCTGCTAGCGGGAGGGGTGCTGTGTCTGCTAGCGGGAGGGGCGCTGTCTGCTAGCGGGAGGGGCGCTGTCTGCTAGCGGGAGGGGCGCTGTCTGCTAGCGGGAGGGGTGCTGTCTGCTAGCGGGAGGGGCGCTGTCTGCTAGCGGGAGGGGCGCTGTCTGCTAGCGGGAGGGGTGCTGTCTGCTAGCGGGAGGGGCGCTGTCTGCTAGCGGGAGGGGCGGTGTCTCTACCAATGGAGACAAGAGTTATTTTCGACCCAGCAAATTATTTTGGATAGTGTTCCGTCATCAGATAACTGTTGTATGATTTAGCACGAAGATCACCTTTACCCTTGATATACCTTTGGTAGGTTCCGAGAATTTTCCACTTTCTTGAGAACGGTCCTGGGGCAGGCTTATATGAATCTTTCATGGTTATTCAGGCTGTTGTTGCTGGCGTCCAGCTGGCCCGCATATCTACCACAGCCTTGTTGATTTGTCATTTAGTAGAGGTAAAGTTTCGTTTTAAATACTTCTATACTTGTTCCAGCAGCTTTTGTGACGTCATCTGGAATGATGATACAAAACTATGGAGAATGTTTTCATCAGTTTGTTATGATGATAAACAGTAATGGCGTCCAGACCGTGTCTTGGGGTACCGAACTTTTCACTTTCCTAATGTTGGATTTTACTCTGTTTACTACAATTCTTCGTGTTCTGTCTGGAAGCTGAACATCACTTGCCTACTTTCCGCGTTATGGCTGTCGTCCTCATTTTATGTATAATCACCCCATGACTGCGCTTGTCAAACACTTGTGAAATCCGTGAATAGTACATTTGCGATTAGGTTGTCTTCACAAGCCCTCGTAATTCATAATGGTTTTGATAGCTGTGGCAAGCATATTTTCAGGCTCTGGGTTTGGTAGATTGTGCTGTTCCTGTGGAGAAATTTTCTCCAGGAGGGGGGTATCAGCCCCCTTCAGTCCCTTTTAGCCCCTTTCAGCCATCTTCAGCCCTGAGGGTCCGAGCCCTCTCAGAAGGGGCAAATATCTTGTTTACTGCTACAGAAAGTAATTGATCCCAGATGCAGTACGAGCATGTGACGGTCACGCGGCTCCTTGCAAGAGGCCGATGCTGCAAGTAGTTTAGTTTAATATGAAACAGTCCATCTCTTACCTTAGCAGGACAATTAAGGAAAATCCTGCTCCCACTTTATTACCATGGTAAATATAATGTACCTTGTTGTCTATGCTTAAGACAGCAAGAATCAAGCATTTTGCATTGCTTCATAGTGGAAGTTTGGCAAGGAAGTGAAATGTACTAGGTCACCTATACCTTCATGTGCTAGGGGCAGTGGCGTGGTAGGAGGCTGTGGTGTCTTCAGATTACTTTTGACCCGACTGGGACTCACACTGACACCAGAATAACCAACAAAGAACACTGATCCGTGCATTAGTGTGAACAAAGTGCCTCACAAAGCACAATAAACACTTATAGAGAAGTGTGATCAGCTTCTCTAGTAAACAGATTGTGAATAAATGAGAAAATCTTGATGAGCAGTGTAACGAGTGTTGCATTCCAACAGAGTACAGTGCGACATTCTTCAAAAAACATCAAGTCATCTGATGTCCGGATGTAACTACGTGTCAGATACACATACCCAGGTAAGTGTACTAAGACGTATTCGAGTTCTACTGACTGCACAGTTGAGAACAAAATTACAATCTAGTAACTTATAAACCCTGGTGAGGAGTGGGCGTTTGAGTCCACACAAGTAAGTTTTCCAGTCAGGAATTAGTTAATGAAATATGCTGACATAATACCCCCTAAGGGTAATTTATTTCTAATATATTTCCTTTCCAGCCCATTGAGAAGTGGCTACGACAGCTTCACAAGACCTCGCCTACAAGGGGCGGCTGTGTAGGCGAAAGCTGTCTATCAAGCTAAGTTCCCCCTATATTTAATCTTTAACCTTAGTTGTACCATTTCTCAACAGTTCCATAAGATTTGTAAATTGGCGGCTCATCACTTTCGAAAAAAGTGTTTCAACATTAGTTAGCAACACTGTATATCAATATATATATTTTTGTGTCTAAACTGTAGACTGACACACTGTGTCTTGGCAACATACACACACTGGTATCTAACAGAGAAGAGACAACAACATTCAACGGTAGACAGACAATGGTGTCCAACCGAGGACAGGTGATGGTACCTAACAGAAAGCAGAAAAGGGTACCTAACAGGAAGCAGACAATGGTACCTAATGGGAAGCAGACAACGGTACTAAAACAGAATGACCTCAAAGGAATACAGACAACGGTTATAAAAATATAAAGCAACAGTACCAACAGGAAACAGGCAACGGTACTCAACAGGAAATAGATAACAGTACCCAAAAAGAAACAGACAACGGTATTCAGCAGAAGCTACCAAGACTGGAGTCTGACAACAAACTTTCTCAACAACTCTGACACCAGCAGCTACCCAACTAACTCTCCCTTGCCACCCAAACTCCCTTCAGTTATCTTACCCCACAAACTCGCCCCAGACAGTTATCTTACCCCACAAACTCAGCCCCCGGAGAGTTATCTTGGAGAGACGACCCCTAAGGGAACGTACAGCATCAATAAACCAGCCACTGATTTGACTCGGGTTATCATTATGCCTTCCCCCTCCCCTCTACCACTCCCCTCAACCCCTCTTCCCCCTCCCCTCTACCACTCCCCCTTCCCCCTCCCCTCTAATTCTCCCCTCAACCCACTTCCCCCTCCCCTTTACCCCCTCTTTCACCCTCCCCGCACATACACACGAAGCCATGGACCCATTAACCGAATCTCGCATTAAATGAAACTAAAATTAACCGAGTCCTGTATTAACCGAATCTTGCATTAATCGAGTCTCTTAGTTACTGAATCTCGCATTAAACGAAACTCGCATTAACCGAATCTCACATAAAGTGAACCCAGACAAACCCACATTGGCTGTTGTATGATATTCGTCCCATGAAAACCTTGACTTTCACCGTAAAGTCAGCTTGTTGTAACTGCTGTTTCGAAGCTCGAAGCTTGCCAAAAAACAAACTTAAATCTGCTGTTGTGTAGCTTATTTAAGTGTAATTTACAATGGGAAAGACTACACTGTGAGAGCAGCGACTCTGTTCAGCGAACAAACTACTCTAGCGAACAATGGAGCCGCCCACCATGAAAACAAATGGCATTTTGCTCTGAAATTATTATGTTTCAGCTGCGTTTGGTAGCTCAGGATCAGTTAAAGTTGGTATATGTTGGGGTTTTGATAAGTTAAGCAAGGTTATGTAAGGCTAAATAAAACCATCTTGATTTTCATCGAGGGAAAAAGAATCCCAAGAGGATATCACATACAGTGTTACCAGACACTCCAGGAAACGTAAATCAGTATAAATTTTCAAGTGTCTGGGAAAATTACTTCCAACGACAATTCTCCTGTAAATAAATTTTACGCAATCGAATAAATATGACACTTTACGAGGACATTCCTGCCCGCGCAATGAAATACACTTTGGGTATAAAAATATATAAAAATAAAAGATGTGCGAGATACGGCAATCATCTGGCAACACTGATGATACTGGTCGACAAATGGTGGAAATTTACACCCACGTTTGATGGTGTGGCTCCGGCTAGGTCTGGTTCACTTCTTTATGTGGCAGTCTGAAGAGGTAGCAAACTGCAGGTAACGTTGATTCTTGGCTGGAACAGTCAGCTCTCGCAAGGAACAGAATGTCTGCACATTTGGGTTTAATGTACAAGACCTTATTCGTTAAAGTCATACAACGCCGGTGCCCCGTAGCCTCGTGGCTAAAGCTCTCGCTTCACACTTCGAGGATCTGGGTTCGATTCCCAGCGAGGGTAGAAACAATGGGCGTGTTTCTTTACACCGGTTGCTTGTGTTCACCCATCAGTAAAATGGGTACCTGGGTGTTAGTGGACTGGTGTGGGTCGCATCCTGGGACAAAACTGACTTAATTTGCGGGAAATGCTCAGCATAACAAGCGACTTTCTACACAGTAGTATGTCATTGATGTCAGATATGGTTTGTATACCTTGACAAAAGCGTTATCAACAAATTAAATTATTAGCCACTCTAGATACAAGGATTTATTGATGACACTTGTGTTCGAATATCAAGTATCAGTTGACGTGTTCTAACAGTAATGTTAGATATATTATACATATTCTAATATATTTAACATTACTGTTATTTTAATATATCTAACCTGTTATTCTAATATATCTAACAGTAATATTGGACATATCAGACTATGTTAACATTCAGATATGTCACATTAAACCCTCATTAAACTAGTTAAACCTTTTCAACTAAAAGATTAAAATATGAGATTAAAGATCATGCATAATATGCTAATTACTTTTAAATTATAGCAAATGAACAACATAGGTTGCGTTTAAAAATTCCGAGCCTATATATTAGAGAGATCAAGTCTGAAATTCATGATGGTGCACCAGCAGCTGAATTATTAATGCTATAATAACTGTGTCTTCCCTGAATAAGTTACTTTTGTAATAATGTTGGTAGAATTACCGACAGTATGTTAGGTAAGAGGACACAAGTGCAGCTAATGTGACATTTTATTACGGCAACGTTTCGCTCCTCAGGAGTTTTGTTAACGGCTTGACAAAGCTCCTGGAGAGCGAAACGTTGCCACAATAAAACGTCACATTAGTTGTATTTGTGTCCTTTTTACCTGAACTAGAGTGGATGGTCACACTCCACGACTGACATTGTGACTGGCATGGTCAACAGTCTTGGGCTGGAGGAGACGATCTGAAAGTTGGTATAAGTAAACTTTTCTTATCTTATTTATGTGACTCGATTTCTCTTATGCCTAATATAAGAGAAAATGGGTCAAATCAGGTGATCTGGACAGGTGTCTGTCTAAGGAGTGAGGCACTTGCCTTAATTATGGCTTTTAGATACTAAATACCGGCTGTTATATTTTAATGTCATGTTATATATCAACGTGAATGGTCACGGTAAACACTGCAAAACATGGTTTAAATGTAATTAGTTTATATTATTTATACTGAATTGAGGACTGCGTACATACTACTATACCTACACACACCTTTACCTTTGATGAGTTCCGAGAGTCTGTCTACTGTCAGAGTCCGGCCTAGGGCCGGGCTTGTCACACACACACACACACACACACATTAGAGAAAGTGCAAAGGTTTGCAACAAGACTAGTCCCAGAGCTACGGGGATTGTCCTACGAAGAAAGGTTGAGGGAAATCGGCCTGACGACACTGGAGGACAGGAGGGTTAGGGGAGACATGATAACGACATACAAAATACTGCGTGGAATAGACAAGGTGGACAGAGACAGGATGTTCCAGAGAGGGGACACAAAAACAAGGGGTTACAATTGGAAGTTGAAGACCCAGATGAGTCAAAGAGATGTTAGGAAGTATTTCTTCAGTCATAGAGTTGTCAGAAAGTGGAACAGCCTAGCAAGTGATGTAGTGGAAGCAGGACGATACATAGCTTTAAGATGTGGTATGATAAAGCTCATGGAGCAGGGAGAGAGAGGACCTAGTAGCACTCGGTGAAGAGGCGGGGCCAGGAGCTGAGTCTTAACCCCTGCAACCACAATTAGGCGAGTACAATTAGGTGAGTACACACACACACACACACCAGTCGGGAACCATACATAGCTTTAAGACGAGGTTTGATAAAGCTCATGGAGCAGGGAGAGACAGCACCTCGTAGCGATCAGTGGAGAGGCGGGGCCAGGAGCTATGAATCGACCCTGCAACCACAAATAGGTGAATACAAATAGGCGAGTACACACTTCCTAAGGAGCTCTGAGTTACCAAAGACTCGCACTTAAGTAACTATTAATATCACCGTTTCTTATTATATCTGACTCTTAGTATCTGACTGGTGGTATATCTGACTGGTGGTATATCTGACTGGTGGTATATCTAGTGGTATATCTGACTGGTGGTATATCTGGTGGTATATCTGACTGGTGGTATATCTGGTGGTATATCTGACTGGTGGTATATCTGACTGGTGGCATATCTCGTGGTATAACTGACTGGTGGTATATCTGACTGGTGGTATATCTGATGGTATGTCTGACTGGTGGTATATATGATCACGAAACCGGAGTTTTCAAGCCGAGGGGGAAGGTGCTGATTACCTCACTAATATATCTTGTCGCTTATTAAGAGGGAAGGGACTGGAACGTGAGGGAATAGGAGGATAGATGAGGGAATGGGAGGGGAGGGACTGGAACGTGAGGGAATGGGAGGAGAAATGAGGAAATGGTAAGGGGGAGAAAATAAGATAAATTAAAGTAAGAGTGGGCAGGAATATATTAAAGAAAAGGAATATAAAGTAAAGAGAAGTAAGGGGAAAGACATTGCGGGAAAGAGGAAGGAAAGAAAGGGGGATTTAAAGGTTATATTACTCTGTACAACGTAATAAAAATAACGTACCAATTGCCCATTTTATGTTTTTTTAGGTGTTTTTGTATTCGTTTGTTTCAGGTGTTTTTGTGTTTGGAGAATAAATACAACGTAGCCTTTATATTTACGATTACATAGTTTCAGCTGTTGAACATTTCGTGTTGTGAATAAAATGAAAGGTAGACGAGAGGGTCGAACTGTGGCTCTGGTGGTGGCAGGTCAATGGTTGTGCCACCGCCAGGACCTCGGGTCGAGCCTCCCATCCCTCTTTTTGTTTAATAATTTATAGTTGTTTATTACGACAATAACCTGAGTTCATTTCGTGTTTTGTTCTCACACTGTGAAATCACGGCAGAATATCAAGTTTCTCGGTTTCGACCATGGGAAATAATTTAGACTTGGCCACCACGTAAGTCAGTCATTCCAGGTACACAATGTAGCCAGAGCTTCAATGGTTTCAGTTGACAGGATTATGTTGGCACCACTGTACATTAAGCTTGGTCTCGGCAAGCAGTTGGTCAAG
>NC_069439.1:9109028-9119028 GCF_026875155.1 Cherax quadricarinatus
GTGACTTCCCCTCCCCCACAAACACATGCACACACAGCTTACTAACTGTTAGAGGCCTAAATAAACACAGCCCACTAACCGTTAGCTCCTAAATAAACAGGAACCATCCTAACACTCACAAACCATTTATATACATACATTTACACATACACACATACTCCACCTCTATCCCTCTTACTCTCCACCTCTCTCTTTCTCTCAAGCACCCACTCTACATCCCTATCCCAGGTCTTTCCCCAGCACACATCAATAAAACTCAAATCTACCCTCCCTTTCTACTCTTCCCATCTTCCTCCCCCTCTTTCACTGTCTCTCTCCCTCTATCTCTGTCTCTCTCTTCCTCTATCCCTCCTTCTCTTCACCTCTCTCTTTCTCCCCACCCCTCTTTCTCTCCACCTCTCCCTCTCTTTCTCTCCATTCTCTTCTTACCTGTCTTGCACACACACACACACACACACACACACACACAACACACACACACACCACACACACACACACACACACATTACAAAACCTAACCCATTGAAAAAAAAGTGGTTCAGAGGGGAAGTCGAAGGCTAAGGGGATCAGAGGATGTTCCTGGTAAAGAAGAATGGATGGAAGAACAATGTAAAAGGATGGAACAAGAGTGGGAAAGCAAACTAGGTGGGCTTTCTGCGAAAATGGAGAAGAGGATGGAAGCAGAGAAGAAGATATGGGAGTCACAAGCTGAAGCCGCAGAAGCCAGGAAACGGGCCCTAGAATACGAAGTAAATATGCTGAAGCGAGTTGCAGGGCTAGTGCCTAGTACCAACAAGTAAGGGACACTGCCAGAGAGAGAGGATAGGACGAACCAGCGAGTAGTGCAGATAGTGAAGATATCATATATGAAAGATCCCTTGGGGCCAGTGACCACATGGTTCTGAGCTTCGAATATATAGTAGAGTTACAAGAGGAGAGGGAAGCGGGGAGGGCAGGACAAATGAAGCTAAACTGCGAGATAGGGAATACACAGGCATGAAGAATTTCCTGCACGAGGTTCAGTGGGACAGGGCACTGCCAGGGAAGTCAGTAAATGAGATGATGGAATATGTGACAACAATATGCAAGGAAGCTGAAGAGAGGTTTGTGCCCAAGGGTAACAGAAATAATGAGAAGGCCAGGATGAGCCCGCGGTTCACTCAGAGGTGTAGAGATGCCAAAACCAAGTGTGCTAGGGAATGGAAGAAGTATAGAAGGCAAAGAACCCAGGAGAATAAGGAGAGCAGTTGTAGAGCCAGAAACGAATATGCACAGATAAGAAGGGAGGCCCAAAGACAATATGAAAATGTCACACCAGCAAAAGCCAAATCTAACCCGAAGCTGTTGTACAGCCACATTAGGAGGAAAACAACAGTCAAGGTCCAGGTAATCAGGTTAAGGAAGGAAGGAGAGGAGATTACAAGAAACGACCGAGAAGTATGTGAGGAGATTTAAAGTGTTCACAGAGGTGACAGATGGAACTCCAGAAAGACGGAGAGGTGGGGTCCACCATCAAGTGCTAGACACAATACATACAACCGAGGAAGAAGTGAAGAGACTGCTAAGCAAGCTAGATATCTCGAAGGTGATGGGGCCAGATAACATTTCTCCATGGGCCATGAGAGAGGGAGCAGAGGTGTTATGCGTGCCACTAGCAATAATCTTCAACACATCTATCGAAACAGGGCGACTGCCTGAGGCATGGAAGACAGCAAATGTAGTCCCAGTTTTTTTGAAAAGGAGACAGACACCAAGCATTAAACTACAGACCAGTGTCACTGACATGCATAGAATGCAAAATCATGGAGAAGATTTTTAGAAGAGTGGTGGAGCACCTAGAAAGGAATGAGCTTATCAACGACAATCAGCACGGTTTCAAGGCTGGTAAATCCTGTGTCACAAACCTACTGGAGTCCTATGACAGGGTAACAGTAGTAAGACAAGAGAGAGAGGGGTGAGTAGAATGCGTTCTCTTGGACTGCAAGAAGGCTTTTGAAACATTTCCACACAAAAGCTTGAGGACCAGGCAGGTATAACAGGGAAAGCGCTGCAATGGATCAAGGAATACCTGTCGGGAAGACATCAGAGAGTCATGGAAAGAGACGAATTGTCAGAGTGGGCGCCTGTGACAAACGGAGTTCCACAGGAATCACTCCTAGGACCGGTGCTGTTTCTGGTATATGTGAACATGACGGAAGGAATAAACTCGGAAGTGTCCCTGTTTGCAGATGATGTGAAGTTGACGAGAAAAATTCAATCAGACGAGGACCAGGCAGAACTACAAAGGGATCTGGACTGGCTATAGGCCTGGTCCAGAACTGACTTCTGGAGTTCGACCCCGCCAAGTGCAAAGTCATGAAGATTGGGGAAGGGCAAAGAAGACCGTATACGAAGTACAGTCTAGGAAGCCAGGGACTACAAACCTTAAGGAAAAGCATCTTGGGGTGAGTATAACACCGGCACATCATCTGAGACGCACATTAACCAAATAACTGCTGCAGCATATGGGCGCCTGGCAAACCTAAGAATAGCATTTCGACATCTCAATAAGGAATCGTTCAGGACCCTGAACACTGTTTATGTCAGGCCTGTGTTGGAGTATGCAGCACCAGTTTGGATCGCACACCTAGCTAAGCACGTACGGAAATGAGAGAAAGTGCAAAGGTTTGCAGCAAGACTAGTCCTGGAGCTAAGGGGCATATCCTACGAGAAAAGGTTATGGGAAATCGACCTGACGACATTTGAGGAACAGAAGAGATAGGAGAATATGATAACGACATTTAAAATACTGAGAGGAATTGACACGGTGGACAGAGACAGGATGTTCCAGAGATGGGACACAGCAACAAGGGGACACATTTGTAAGTTGAAGACTCAGATGAATCACAGGGATGTTAGGAAGTATTTCATCGGTCACGGAGTTGTCAGAAAGTGGAATAGTCTGGCAAGTGATGTAGTGGAGGCAGGAACCATACATAGTTTTAAGAAGAGATATGATGAAGCTCATGAAGCAGGAATAGTGACCTAGTAGCGACCAGTGAAGAGGCGGGGACAGGAGCTGTGTCTCTACCCCTGTAACCACAGCTAGGTGAGTCACACATACACACACACACACACACCACACACAAAACCAACACAAACACCCCACACACACACCACACAACACACACACCACACACATACACCCCAAAACCCCAAAATTATACAGGATTTCACACCTTTATGTGACTTTAGTAATTTTAGGCACAAAAGGGCAGTACAGTGGAAACCAAGAGATAGGGTACATATGCAAAACATATGTAGTACATACGAGGGAAATAAGGACTGCTTACATAAATGCACGCATACACACACACATACACACACACTAGGTGAGAACAGGATTGCTGTTAGGCACTTGAATAGCTGTAGAAACACACCCCACACACAAAATACACACATGCACATACACACACATATAAAAGATTTCACACCTTTATGTGAATTGACCCTCAAAACCCTTCCTTCTCTCTCCGTCTCTTTGTTCTTTTCCTCTTTTCCCTCTCTCTCTCTCTCTCTCTCTCTCTCTCTCTCTCTCTCTCTCTCTCTCTCTCTCTCTCTATTCTTCTCTCTCTATTCTCTCTCTCTCTCTCTCTCTCTCTCTCTCTCTCTCTTTTACTTTTCTGTCTCTTCCTCTCTCTCTCTCTCTCTTTCTCTCCCTTCCTCTCTCTATTCCTCTCTCTCTCTTCCTCTCTCTCCCTTTCTCTTCTTCTCTCTTTCTCTCTCTCTTTTCCCTCTTTTCCCTCTTCCTCTCTCTTTTCCTCTCTCTCTTCTTCTTTTTCTCTCTTCCTCTCTTTTTTTTTTTTTACTACACAAGGTTTGACAAGGTTAAGGATCCCTAGCTTTATTGACAAGCTATTTACAGGTTAAGGATTCCTAACTTTATTGGCAAGCTAAGAGCTGTTCCCTACATAAAGCTCATTTGAAAGCATTTTTATTGTTATGAGACATACAAGTGGGGAACAGGATGAAGTTGGAGCCATCTGTAGGCCAGCATTTTCATTTGATCAACTGACTTTATCTCGTTGACATCATTATGCTGTACGAATGTGTTCCATACTCGAGTCATCCGGGGTTTATATATGATCTCAGATGGAGTGAAGTTTTGGAGAAGGGTACACCCAGAGTGAAGTTGGTGCTTTCTGCCCGTCTTGTGGCATAAAGCTTGTTTACGCTGTCCTCGAAGTGGATCCAAGTGTGGTATTTTTGACAATTTTGGCCTTATACATAACAGTAAGGTCACCCACATCCCTCCTATGTTGAAGGCTCTGCTGAAATGACAGATCTATCCAGGATGGATCCAGGCGAGAGATGAGACGTCTTGCTCTGTTCTCTATTTCTGTTCTCTCTCTCTCTCTCTTTCTCTCTCTCTCTCTCTCTCTCTTCCTCTCTCTTCCTTCTCACTCTTCCCTCTCTCCTCATTTTTCCCCTTCTTCTTCTCTCTTTCTCTCACTCTCCCCCCTTTTCCTTTTCATCTCCCTCTCTCTCCTACCTTTCCCCCCTCCTCTTTTTTTTCTCTTCTCTCTCTCTCTCTCTTCTTCTCTCTCTCTCTCTCTCTCCTCCTCTCTCTCTCTCTCTCTCTCTCTCTCTCTCTCTCTCTCTCTCTCTCTCTCTCTCTTTCCTTTACTAAATAAAAAAAAAATGGTTGGGACTCGTAGGAATCAGGGATCAGATGACAATGGTATTGGTAGGGAGGAATGGATGGAGGAGCAGTGGAAAAGGATGGAGCAAGAATGGGAGAGAAAATTAGGAGAGCTTTCTGAAAAAAATGGAGAAAGAGCTCTCTGCGAAATGGGAAAAGAGGTTGGAGAAGGAGACGAAGAAATGGGAGGCACAAGTCGAAACTGCATTTAGACAGGGTAAGAGCCCTAGAGTTTGAGGTAAACAGGCTGAAGCAAGTCTCAGGGGTAGTGCCCTAGAGAAGACACAGCATATGAAGCTGAGAGGATGAACAGGAAGGAAGGAGATTGAATTATGCTAAGGTCATATCAGCCTGCAAAGAAGGGTCAGGGAGAAAAAGGGAAAAGAGCAGCTGGGTGCAGATTAAAGAGGGAGATAAGTCGAATGCTGAGCACAACCATGCTACCAAGACCCACTGGAAAAATAAAGGGAGAAAATGACCATTTTACAGAAGGAACCAGAGTCACAGAGGGAGAGGCAATGGGAGGAGGAAAGGGCCAAAATCAGTGTTTATCCATGGGCTTCGGGGGGGAGAGAGGAAAAGACACACACTGAAAGAGGGCCCAGGAAGAAAGAAAAAAGGAGATTGGGAAAATCATCACGGAAATAGGGGGAGAAAAATTTGGACGAGATTGAAAATTTTTCAGAGAATGGGGGGGTACGTGAAGGGGAGAAACCGACCGTTTCAAGTGATACTAGGACAGAAACAGTGAGGAACAGGACCCTTCCAAAAAGAAACCAAGGTTGAAAAACTAGGAAGAATCAAGAAGGTGTTCCTAGACAGAGACAGAACACAAACAGAGAGACAGCAGCTGAGGGAGAGGAAAAAAAAGCGAAAGGAGATGGGAAAAGGAAACAAGGATGGAACCAGCAGAGGTCAGTCAGAGCAGAACAGAGAAACAAGGGCAAGCACACACAAAAACTACCCTCAGAACCCCACAAACCTATCACACCACCCCAAACACAAACTACAATCCATACCCCACGCTTCCACCCAACCCCCAATCATAGAATCCCACAGTATGCTACAGGTCTCCCACCCCCACAGGCCCCCCAAACCACGTTTGGAAAGGAAAACTGAAGGTATGGTACACAAACGCTGATGGAATAACAAAAAGTGGGAGGAGTGGCACAAAAGAGTCAAAGAGACATCACCGGACATCTTTAGCACTCACAGAAACCAAGCTTACAGGTTTTGATAACAGATGCCATCTTTCCAAGGGATACCAGATCCTGAGGAAAGACAGAAGGAACAGGGGGGGGGAGGAGTGGGGCACTGCTGATCAAACATGATGGAATTTTGATGAGCTGGGAGAGGAGACAGCGGAGAAGAAAGTGATTACATAGCGGGAACGCTTCACTCTGTGGGTCCAAGGTGGTAATTGCAGGGGTGTATAAACCCCACCACAGAACAGCGGGGAGACCAGGACTTTGAGTATGACGAGAGCAATAGAGCGATGGTTGACACACTGGCTGCAGTGGCCAGAAGAGCTCATGCATGCAGGGCAAAGCCTGATCAGGGGGCGACTTTAACCACAAGGAGAAGGGACTGGGAGAACTTGGGGGCCACAGGGGGGCCCAAAGGGATACATGGAGGGCTAAGATGATGGAGGTGGCACTGGAAAACTTCATGTACCAACACGTAGGGACACTACAAGAGAGAGAGGAGAGGATGGCCAGCAAGATGGACTTAGTATTCACCTTGAGCAGCGCAGATATTGAGGACATCACATATGAAAGACCCCTTGGGGCCGCGATCGTGTGGTTTTGAGTTCGAATACACAGTAGAGCTACAAGTGGAGGGGGGGGGAAAACAGGAAGGCCAGGACAATGAAACCAAACTACAGGAAAGGGGACTACAAGGGAAAGAGGAACTTTCTGAAAAGAGGTTCAGTGGGGGCAGAGAACTGGCAGGGAAGCCAGTTAATGAGATGATGGAATATGTAGCAAAAAATGTGCAAGGAGGCTGAAGAGAGGTTTGTACCCAAGGGAAACAGGAATTAAAGAAAAAAACCAGGATGAGCCATGGTTCACCCAAGGTGCAAGGAGGCAAAAAACCAAATGTGCTAGGGAATGGAAGAAATATAGAGGCAATGGACCCAGGAGAATAAGGAGGCAGTCGTAGAGCCAGAAACGAATATGCACAGATAAGAAGGGAGGCCCAACGACAATATGAAAACGACAATAGCAGGAAAAACCAAATCTGACCGAAACTGTTATACAGCCACATCAAGGAGGGAAAACAACAGTCAAAGGTCCAGGTAATCAGGTAAGGGAAGGAAGGAGGAGAGACAACAAAAAATGACCGTGAAGTATGTGAGGAACTCAACAAGAGATTCAAAAGAAGTGTTTTACAGAGGAGACAGAAGGAGCTCTAGAGGGACGGAGAGGTGTGGCCCCAAACACCAGGTGCTGGACACGGTACACACAACCCAGGAAGAAGTGAAGAGGCTTCTGAGTGAGCTAGATACCCCAAAGGCAATGGGGCCAAAATAACATCTCTCCATGGGTCCCGAGAGAGTGAACAGAGGCGCTATGTGTACCCCTAACAACAAAATTCAATTTCATCTATCGAAGCAGGGAGATTGCCTGAGGCATGGAAGACAGCAAATTAGTCCCAATCTTTAAAAAAGGAGACAAACATGAAGCACTAAACTACAGGGCCAGTGTACTGACATGTTTGTATGCAAAGTCATGGAAAAGATTGTCAGGAGAAGAGTGGTGGAACACCTAGAAAGGAATGATTCATCACCAGCAGCCAACATGGTTTCAGGGGCGGAAATCCTGTGTTTACAAACCTACTGGAGTTCTATGACAAGGTGACAGCAATTTAAAACAAGAGGAGAGGGGTGGGTGAATTGCATTTTTTGGACTGCAAAAAGGCGTTTGACACAGTACCACACAAGAGATTAGTGCAAAACTGGAGGACCAAGCGGGATAACAGGGAAGGCACTACAATGGATCAGGGAATATTTGTCAGGAAGACAGCAGCGGTAATGGTTTCGTGGCGAGGTGTCAGAGTGGGCACCTGTGACCAGCGGGGTCCACAGGGGGGGTCAGTCCTTGGATCAGTGTGTTTTGGTATTTGTGAACGACATGACAGAAGGAATAAACTCTGGGGGTGTCCCTGTTTGCAGATGACGTTTAAGTTGATGAGAAGAAATTTATTCGATCGAAAACAGGGGAGAACTACAAAGGGGTTGGAAGGCTGCAGACCTGGTCCAGCAATTGGCTCCTGGAGTTCAATCCCACCAAGTGCAAAAGTCATGAAAGATTGGGGAAGGGCAAAGAAGACCGCAGACGGAGTACAGTTAGGGGGCCAGAGACTACAAACCTCACTCAAGGAAAAAGATCTTAGGGTGAGTATAACACAGGCACATTCTGAAGCGCCCCATCAACCAAATAACTGTGCAGCATATGGGGCCTGGCAAACCTCAGAACAGCATTCCGACATCTTAATAAAGGAGCGTTCAGGACCCTGTACACCGTGTACGTTAGGCCCATATTGGAGTATGCGGCACCAGTTTGGAACCCACACCCAGCCAAGCATGTAAAGAAACTAGAGAAAGTGCAAGGTTTTGCCACAAGACTAGTCCCAGAGCTAAGGGTATGTCCTACGAGGAGAGGATAAAAGGGGAAAACAACCTGACGACACTGGAGGGGCAGGAGAGATAGGGGCGACATGATAAAAGACTTACAAATCTGAGAGGAATTGACAAGGTGGACAAAGACGGATGTTCCAGAGACTGGACACAAACAACAAGGGGACACAGTTGGAAGCTGAAGACACAGATGAATCACAGAGGGTGTTAGGAAGATTTCTTCAGCCACAGAGTAGTCAGGAAGTGGAATAGTTTGGAAGAGATGTAGTGGAGGCAGGATCCATACATAGCTTTAAGCAGAGGTTTCGATGAAGCTCATGGTTCAGGGAGGGGTGACCTAGTGGCGACCAGTGAAGAGGCGGGGGCCAGGAGCTTGGACTGGACCCTGCAACCTCCACTTGGTGAATACAACTAGGTGAGTACACACACCCACACACACACACACACACACACGCACACACACACACACACATACATACCCACACACACACACACACACCCCACACACACAACACCACACACACACAAAACACCACACCACACCACACAACACACCACCCCCACACAACACACACACACACACCACACATACCACACACACCCACACACCCCCACACACCCCCCCCACACAACACACACACACACCACACACACACACACAACACACACAAAACACACACATACACACACCACACACACACACACACACACACACACCACACACACACACACACACCACACGACACACACACACACACACACACACCCACACACACACACACACACACACACCCCACACGAACAGAGCAACAACCACCCAAACCTGCCCAGCGCATCGTCATCACTCACAACCACAACCACACAACCCACAACCCACACAACCCACACTACAGACATGGTAATGTAGTGACGAAAACGTCAGACCCGCAGACTTGCTCAGCAGCGTCCGTTGGCTTGTCATTGCTCACTGTAACCCTCCGTAACCACTTTCGTAACCACGAAACCAACTTGGCACATTGTCTTTCCATACTTGTCAGTATGTATCTGTAGGACGTAAAGCTGTAAACCGTATTTTCAGCAGCGTCACAAAAACATTGGAATTCCTTAACTAGACCATTACTTAAGAGCCGAAATTTCGTAATGATGGGGAAAGAGACCAAAGTTTTCGACAGTTTTCTTATTACAACTTGTGTCATTTGATATCCATAATTGCGGGTTAAACTTAGGGGTTTAAGAGGAAATATCATTGTTTACCTAACTCTATTACTTAATTCAAAGGCAGTTTGTGGGCAACAGTGACGAAAGTGAGTTTTCTTTTCTTGTGCTTGTGAATATCTTTGGGGTTAGTGTGTGTGTTGTGTGTTTATAATTATAATATAGCAGTTGTGTATGTGTGAATGTGTGTGTGTGATGTGTGTGTGTGTTGTGTGTGTTTGTGTGGTGTGTGGGGTGTGTGTGTGTGTGTGTGTGTGTGTTTTGGTGTGTGTGTTTTTGTGTGTGTGTGTGTGTGTGTGTGTGTGTGTGTGTGTGTGTGGGTGTAGTGTGTGTGTGTGTGTGTGTGTGTGTGTGTGTGTGTGTTGTGTGTGTGTGTGTGTGTGTTTTTGTGTGTGTGAGCATACTCACACTCTTTCACTCACTACACACATACACACACACACACACACACACACACACACACA
>NC_069439.1:9124028-9151528 GCF_026875155.1 Cherax quadricarinatus
GGGGCCCCCTTTTTTCCCCAAAAAGGGAAAAACCCTTAAAAATTTTTTGGGGGGGGGAAAAAATTTTAAAAAAAGGGGGGGAAAAAAATTTTCCCCCAAAATTTAAAACCCCCCAAAAAAAAGGGTTTCCCCCCAAAATTTTTTTCCCCCCCAAGGGGGGTTTTTCCAATAAAGGCCCGGGCCCCCCTTTTCCCCCGGCCCCCCCCCGGGGGGGGGTTTCCTTTTTTAAAAACCCCCCTTTTTAATTACCCCCCAAAATTTTTTCCCCAAAAACCATCCCCCCCAAAATTTTTTTTAAAAAAAAAAACCCCCTTTTCCCAAAAAAAAAAAAATTTTTGGGGCCCTTTTGGGCCCGGCCCGTTTTAAAAAAAAAAAAAAAAAAAAAAGGGGGGGGGGAAAAGGGGGGCCCCCCCAAAAAACCCGAAAATTTTAACCCCCCAAAAAAAAGGGGTTTTTTTTTTTTTTTAAAGGGGGGGAAAAAAAAGGGGGGGGAACCTGGGGTTTTAATTTTAAAAAAAAAAAACCCCCCAAAAAAAAAAAAAAAAAAGGGGCCCGGAATTTTTAAAGGGGGTTTTGGCCCTTTTTTTTTTGGGGGGAAATTTTTTCCCCCCCTTTTTTTTCCCCTTTTTTCCCCCCCCCTTGGAATTTTGGGGGAAGGTTTAAAACCCCCCCCCTTTTTCCCCCCGGGGCCCCCCCTTTTAAAAATTTTTCCCCCCCCAAAATCCTTTTTTGGGGGGGGGCCCCCCTTTGTTTTGGGGGGGGGCCCCCTTTTTCCCCCGGGGGGCCCCCCCCCTTTCCGGGGCCCCTTTTTTCCCCCCCTTTCCCCCTTTTGGGGGGTTTTTTGGGGGGGTTGGTTTTTTTTTTGGGGGGGGCCCTGCTTTTTTCCCCCCTTTTTTTAAAATTTTCCCCCGGGGGGGTTTTTGGGGGTTTTTTTTGGGGGGGGGGTTTTCCCCCCTTCCCCGGGGGGGGGCCCCCTTTTTGGGTTTTGGGGGTTTTAAATTTTTTGGGGGGGGGTTTTGGGGGGGTTTTTTTTTTTTGGGGGCCCCCCCCCCTTTGGGGGGGGAAAAAACCCCCCCCTTTTTCCCCCCCCGGGGGGCCCCCGGGGGCCCCCCCCGGTGGGGCCCGGCCCCCCCCTTGGGGCCCCCCGGGGGGGCCCTTCTTTTTTTAAAAACCCCCCCCCTTTTGGGTTTTTTCCCCCCCCCCCCCCCCTTTTTTCCTTCCCCCCCCCCCCCCCCCCCCTTTTTTTTTTTTTTTTTGGGGGCCCCCCCCCCCCCCCAAAAAAAGGGGGGAAACCCGGGGGGCCCCCCCCCCCCCCCCCAAAAAACCCCCCCCCCCGGGGGTTTTTTTCCCCCCCCCCCCCCCCCCCGGGGTTCCCCCGGGGGGGCCCCCCCCCCTTTTTGGGGCCCCCCCCCCCTTTTGGGGGTTGGGGGGCCCCCCCCCTTTCCCCGGGGGGTTTTTTTTTTCCCCCCCAAAATTTTTTCCCCAAAATTTCCCAAAAAACCCCCCCCGGGGGGGGTTTTTAAAATTTTTCCCCAAAAAAAATTCCCCCCCCCCCAAAAAGGCGGGGTTTTTTTTTTTTAATTTAAATTTTTTTAAAAATTTTAAAAAATTTTTAAAAAAAAAAAAAAAGGGGGTTTTTGGGGGGGGGGTTTTAAGGGGGGCCCTTTTTTTTTTAAAAATTTTTTTAAATTTGCCAAAAAAAAAAAGGGGGCCCCTTTTAAAAATTTTAAAAAAAAAAGGGGGGGGGAAAAATTAAAAAAAATTTTTTTTTACCCAAAATTTTTTTTTAAAAAAAAAAAAGGGGGAAAAAATTTTTCCCCCCCCCCCTTTTTCCCCCCTTTTCCCCAAATTTTTTTCCCCAAAAACCCCCTTTTTTTTTTTTTTTTGGGGGGGCCCCCCCCCAAAAAACCCCCCCAAAAAACCCCCCCTTTTTTCCCCCCCCCCCAAAACCCCCCCCCCCCCCCAAAAAAAAAAACCCAAAAAAATTTCCCCCTTTTTTTAAAAACCCCCCCTTTTTTAAACCCCCTTTTTTTTAAAAAAAAAAAAAAACCCCCCGGGGGGAAAATTTCCCCCCAAAAAACCCCCAAAATTTTTTAACCCCCCCGGGGAAAAAAAACCTTTAAAAAAAAAGGAAAAAAAAGGAAATTAAAAATAAAAAAAAAAGGGGGGGGGTTTTTCCCCTTTTTCCCTTTTTTTTTTAAAATTTTTAAAAAAGGGGAAAAAAAACCCCCCCTTTTTTTGGGGAAATTTAAAAACCCCTTTTTAAAAAAAAATTTTTAAATTTAAACCTTTAAAAAAAAAAAAAAAAAAAAAAAAAAAAAAAAAAAAAAAAAAAAAAAAAAAGGAGGGAGAGAGAGAGAGAAAAAAGAGAGAGAGAGAGAGAAGGGGGGGGGGAAAAAAAAAAAAAGGGGGAAAAAGGGAGAAAAAAGGGGAAAAAAAGGGGGGGAAAGGGGGGGGGGGGGGAAAAAAAAGGGGGGGAAAGGGGGGGGGAGGGGGGGGAAAGGGGGGGGGGAAAAGAAAAAAAAAGGGGGGGGGGGAAAAAAAAAAGAGAGAGAGGGGGAAAGAGAGGGGGGGAAAAAAAAGGAAAAAAAAAAAAAAGGGGGGGGAAGAGGGGGGAAAAGGAGAGGGCCCCCCCCCCCAAAAAATTTTTTTTCCCCCAAAAAAAAAAAAAAAATTTGCATTTTTTCAATGAGGAAAATTTTCAGGACGAAAAATTTTTTTAAATTTTTATTAAAACATGTAATAATTTCTGTTTTTAATTTCCATAGAGGGGAATTATCATAAATTTTTTTTTAAAATTTTTAATTTTAAAGAAATTGATTAAATTTTTTGTGAAAATTTTGATTTTTATGTTCTTTTTGTAATTAAAGAAATTTTTTTATGAAATTTTATTATTTTATGAAAATTTTGGGTTTTTTTATGAAATTTTATTAAATTTTTTGAATTATGATTTTTTTATGAATTAAGATTAAATTTTTTAATTATGGGTTATTTTTTGAATTAAAATTATTTTTTGAATTTTATTTTTTTATTAATAATGTTTTTTTATGAAAATTTGATTATTTTTTAATTAAAGATTAAATTTTGAATTATGATTTTTTTTTTGAATTTATGTTTTTTTTTTTGAATTTTTGAATTTTTTTATTAATTAAGATTATTTATTAAAAATGATTTTTTTTTGGGAAATTTTGATTATTTTTTAATTAAAAATTAATTTTTTGAATTTTGATTTTTTTTATAATTATGATTTTTTTTATTAATAAATTTTTTATGAATTGATTAAATTTTTTTTAATAATGTTTTTTTTTTGAAAAATGATTAATTTTTTGAAATTTTATTTTTTTTTATAATAATGAATTTTTTTAAAAGAATAATTTATTATTTTATGAATTTTGATTATTTATTAATAATGATTAAATTTTTTAATTATTTATTAATTTTTTTTTGAAAAATGATTATTTTTTAAAAAATGATTATTTTAAAGAATAATGTTTTTTTTAAGAAAAAATGATTAATTTTTTTGAATAATGAATTTTTTTATGAATTATGGAAAAATTTTTTGAATTATGAATTTTTTTATTTTAAATTTTTATTTTTATGAAATTTTAAAATTTTTTTCATTAATATATTTTTCTTAATTATTAATTTTTCATGTTTTTTTCTAATTTTTTTTTCAATTTTTTTATGACAAAATTTTTATGGAGGTGAAAAAAAAAAAAGAGAAGGAGTCTTTTCCAGGGCCCCTACCCTACCCCGTTTCTGAGCTGTGTACTATCACTGTTGTGAGGTTAACACCCTACCCCCGCAATGCAACTGTGTCTGTCACTCTTTTTGAGGGTTTAAAAAAACCTAAACCCCCCCCTGTAAAATGTGCACTATCCCCGTTGTGAGGGTTTAAAACCAAACCCGGCCACCCAGCTTTGTACTATCCCCGTTGTGAGGGTTTAATTTCCTAAAACCCCGACCCGTAGCCCGTGGTTTCTAACAGTTTGGGGAGGGTTTAAAACCCCTACCCAGCCTGTAGCTGTTAAAAATCATGTTGTGAGGTTAAATCAAACCCCGGGACTGTAGCTGTGCACTATTTACTGTTGTGAGGTTACATCATACCCGTACTGTAGCTGTGACTATCACGTTGTTTAGGTTAACACCATACCCAAATACCGTAGCTGGTACTAACACTGTTGTGAGGTTAACACCATACCCAGTACTGTAGCTGTGTACTATCACTGTTGTGAGGTTAACATCATACCCAGTACTGTAGCTGTGTACTATCGCTGTTGTGAGGTTAACATCATACCCAGTACTGTAGCTGTGTACTATCACTGTTGTGAGGTTAACACCATACCCAGTACTGTAGCTGTGTACTATCACTGTTGTGGGGTTAATATACCCAGCACTGTAGCTGTGTACTATCACTGTTGTGAGGTTAACACCATACCCGGCACTGTAGCTGTGTTCTATCACTGTTATGAGGTTAACACCATACGCAGCACTGTAGCTGTGTACCATCACTATTGTGAGGTTAACACCATACTCAGTACTGTAGCTGTGTGCTATCACTGTTGTGGGGTTAACATCATACCCAGTACTGTAGCTGTGTACTGTCACTGTTGTGGGGTTAACATCATACCCAGTACTGTAGATGTGTACTATCACTGTTGTGGGGTTAACATACCCAGCACTGTAGCTGTGTTCTATCACTGTTGTGAGGTTAACACCATACCCAGCACTGTAGCTGTGTTCTATCACTGTTGTGAGGTTAACACCATACCCAGCACTGTAGCTGTGTTCTATCACTGTTATGAGGTTAACACCATACCCAGCACTGTAGCTGTCTACCATCACTGTTGTGAGGTTAACCCCATACCCAGTACTGTAGCTGTGTACTATCACTGTTGTGGGGTTAACATCATACCCAGTACTGTAGCTGTGCACTATCACTGTTGTGTGGTTAACATCATACCCAGTACAGTAGCTGTGTACTATCACTGTTGTGGGGTTAACATCATACCCAGTACTGTAGCTGTGTACTATCACTGTTGTGGGGTTAACATCATACCCAGTACTGTAGCTGTGTACTATCACTGTTGTGGGGTTAACATCATACCCAGTACTATAGCTGTGTACTATCACTGTTGTGGGGTTAACATCATACCCAGTACTGTAGCTGTGTACTGTCACTGTTGTGGGGTTAACATCATACCCAGTACTGTAGCTGTGTAATATCACTGTAGTGGGGTTAACATCATACCCAGCACTGTAGCTGTGTACTGTCACTGTTGTGGGGTTAACATCATACCCAGTACTGTAGCTGTGTACTGTCACTGTTGTGAGGTTAACACCATATCCAGCACTGTAGATGTGTACTATCACTGTTGCGAGGTTACCATACCCAGCACTGTAGCTGTGTACTATCACTGTTGTGAGGTTAACACCATACCCAGTACTGTAGCTGTGTTCTATCACTGTTGTGAGGTTAATATACCCAGCACTGTAGCTGTGTACTATCACTGTTGTGAGGCTAACACCATACCCAGCACTGTAGCTGTGTTTTATCACTGTTATGAGGTTAACACCATACCCAGCACTGTAGCTGTGTACCATCACTGTTGTGAGGTTAACACCATACCCAGCGCTGTAGCTGTGTACTATCACTGTTATGGGGTTAAAATCATACCCAGCACTGTAGCTGTGTACTATCAATGTTGTGAGGTTAATATCATACCCAGCACTGTAGCTGTGTACTATCACTGTTGTGAGGTTAACACCATACCCAGCACTGTAGCTGTGTGCTATCACTGTTGTGAGGTTAACATCATACCCAGCACTGTAGCTGTGTACTATCACTGTGAGGTTAACACCATACCCAGCACTGCAACTGTGTACTGTCACTCTTGTGAGGTTAACACCATACCCAGCACTGTAACTGTGCACTATCACTGTTGTGAGGTTAACACCATACCCGGCACTAGCTGTGTACTATCACTGTTGTGAGGTTAATACCATACCCAGCACTGTAGCTGTGTACTATCACTGTTGTGAGGTTAACACCATACCCAGCACTGTAGCTGTGTACTATCACTGTTGTGAGGCTAACACCATACCCAGCACTGTAGCTGTGTACTATCTCTGTTGTGAGGTTAACACCATACCCAGCACTGTAGCTGTGTACTATCACTGCTGTGAGGTTAACACATACCCAGCACTGTAGCTGTGTACTATCACTGTTGTGAGGTTAACACCATACCCAGCACTGTAGCTGTGTACTGTCACTGTTTTGAAGTTAACATCATACTGTGTGTACATTCTGTTGGTGGGAACTGTGTGCACATTCTAGTGGTTGTAACTGTGTGTACATTCTGTTGGTGGGAACTGTGTGCACATTCTGGTGGTTGTAACTGTGTGTACATTCTGTTGGTGGGAACTGTGTGCACATTCTGGTGGTTGTAACTGTGTGTACATTCTGTTAGTGGGAACTGTGTGTACATTCTGGTGGTTGTAACTGTGTGTACATTCTGTTAGTGGGAACTGTGGTACATTCTGGGTTGTAACTGTGTTGCATTCTGGTGGTGGGAACTGTGTGTACATTCTGGTGGTTGTAACTGTGTGTACATTCTGATGGTTGTAACTGTGTGTACATTCTGGTGGTGGGAACTGTGTGTACATTTTGGTGGTGGAACTGTGTGTACATTCTGGTGGTGGAACTGTGTGTACATTCTGGTGGTGGGAACTGTGTGTACATTCTGGTGGTTGTAACTGTGTGTACATTCTGGTGGTGGGAACTGTGTGTACATTCTGGTGGTTGTAACTGTGTGTACATTCTGGTGGTTGTAACTGTGTGTACATTCTGGTGGTTGTAACTGTGTGTACATTCTGGTGGTTGTAACTGTGTGTACATTCTGGTGGTTGTAACTGTGTGTACATTCTGGTGGTTGTAACTGTGTGTACATTCTGGTGGTTGTAACTGTGTGTACATTCTGGTGGTTGTAACTGTGTGTACATTCTGGTGGTTGTAACTGTGTGTACATTCTGGTGGTGGGAACTGTGTGTACATTCTGGTGGTTGTAACTGTGTGTACATTCTGGTGGTGGGAACTGTGTGTACATTCTGGTGGTTGTAACTGTGTGTACATTCTGGTGGTGGGAACTGTGTGTACATTCTGGTGGTGGGAACTGTGTGTACATTCTGGTGGTTGTAACTGTGTGTACATTCTGGTGGTTGTAACTGTGTGTACATTTGGTGGTGGGAACTGTGTGTACATTCTGGTGGTTGTAACTGTGTGTACATTCTGGTGGTGGGAACTGTGTGTACATTCTGGTGGTTGTAACTGTGTGTACATTCTGGTGGTGGGAACTGTGTGTACATTCTGGTGGTGGGAACTGTGTGTACATTCTGGTGGTTGTAACTGTGTGTACATTCTGGTGGTTGTAACTGTGGTACATTCTGGTGGTGGGAACTGTGTGTACATTCTGGTGGTTGTAACTGTGTGTACATTCTGGTGGTGGGAACTGTGTGTACATTCTGGTGGTTGTAACTGTGTGTACATTCTGGTGGTGGGAACTGTGTGTACATTCTGGTGGTTGTAACTGTGTGTACATTCTGGTGGTTGGAACTGTGTGTACATTCTGGTGGTGGGAACTGTGTGTACATTCTATTCCTCATATTTTAATTGCTATCATCAGCGTTGAAAGACGGTAATAACCTTCTCTCGAAATACTTAATCCCATACAATCGAGAAATGTAATTCGTACTGGAATATTTCCATCATCAGCGAATATAAGCAACATAAATATTCTCTGGGGCCGTGCGGGTCGTTTTGAAAAATAATTAACCTTTAATATTAATAATGGTTATTTCCTCATTTTCGGGTCACCTTGTCATGGTGGGAGACAGCCGGTGGAGTATAAAAAATAATAATAAACGAAATAATAGCCTTGTTGACGGGTATATAATATCTTTGAGAGAATTTTGACGTCTAAATCAGCGTCTCAAAGCGCTAAATTTGATTTCTCCTCTGACGTTTCCGGAAAATATAATGTGAAGACAAGACATCAAGGGAATTATAGAAGAAATTGGTTTAAAATATTGCCTTGATGCAGGCTAGTTAGTTCCATACTTTCTTGTGTTACAGAACCACGTGGATATAGAAACACTGTGGGTGATAATGTTCCAATGTGGGTGACAAAAACACCATTGTGGTTAATATTTTTGTATTGATAGTTTACAAGGGTACACAAAATCCTTCTCCAGCCCGAGGATGGTCAGTGAACTATTCTGAAAAGATATGTAAGAGAGGACCCACCAGGCAGCAAGACTGAGAAAAACCTGTCGTATGCAGCTCAGAGGTGGAACCAGGAGCTGAGACTCGCTGCCACTAACCACAGCAGACGATTACACATATACATGTACACAAATTCACTTATGCGAGTATGTGCACAATACAATAACACAAAAGTAAAGGTATGATAGCAATCACAATAACATGGCTGGAACAATTCATAACTAGTCAACAATACCGTGGATGGAACAATTCATAACTAGTCAACATTACCGTGGATGGAACAATTCATAACTAGTCAACAATACCGTGGATGGAACAATTCATAACTAGTCAACAATACCGTGGATGGAACAATTCATAACTAGTCAACAATACCGTGGATGGAACAATTCATAACTAGTCAACAATACCGTGATGGAACAATTCTACTATCAACATACCGTGGAGGAACAATTCATAACTAGTCAACAATACCGTGGATGGAACAATTCATAACTAGTCAACAATACCGTGGATGGAACAATTCATAACTAGTCAACAATACCGTGGATGGAACAAGTCATAACTAGTCAATACCGTGGATGGAACAACTCATAACTAGTCAACAATACCGTGGATGGAACAATTCATAACTAGTCAACAATACCGTGGATGGAACAGTTCATAACTAGTCAACAGTACCCTGGATGGAACAATTCATAACTAACCATCAATACCATGGCTGGAACAATTCACAACTAGCCAACAATACCATGGCTAGAACAATTCATAACTAGCCAACAATACCACGGCTAGAACAATTCATAACTAATCAACAATACCATGGTTGGAACAATTCATTATTAGCAAACTATACCATGGCTGGAACAATTCACAACTAGCCAACAACACCATGGCTTGAACAATTCACAACTAGCCAACAATACCATGGCTAGAACAATTCAGAGCTAGCCAACAATACCATGGCTTGAACAATTCACAACTAGCCAACAATACCATGGCTAGAACAAGTCATAACTAGCCACCAATTCCATGGTAGGAACAATTCACAATTAGCCAACATTACAATGGCTGGAACAATTCACAATTAGCCAATAATAACAAGGAGGAAACAATTCACAATTAGCCAACAATACAATGGCTAGAACAATTCATAACTAGCCAACAATACCAAGTACGGAACAATTCACAACTAGCCAACAAAATGATGGCTGGAACAATTCATAACTAGTCTCCAATTTCATGGCAGGAACAATTCACAATTAGCAAGCAATACAATGGCTCGAACAATTCACAACTAGCAAACAATACCATGACTAGAATAATTTATAACTAGCCAACAATATGATGGCTGGAACAATTCATAACTAGCCAACAAAACCATGGATGGAACAATTCATAACTAGCCAACACTACCACGGCTGGAACAATTCAGAACTAGCCAACACTACCACGGCTGGAACAATTCACATATAGCCAGCAATACCTTGGCTAGAACAATTCATAACTAGCCAACAATAGCTTGGCTGGAACAATTCATAAATAACCAACAATACCATGCATGGAACAATTCATAACTAGCCAGCAATACCATAGCTGGAACAATTCATAAATAGCCAACAATAACATGGCTAGAACAATTCATAAATAGTCAACAATACCATGCCTGGAACAATTCATAACTAGTCAACAATTCAATGGCTAGAACATTTCATTACTAGCCAACAATTCCGCAGCTAGAGCAATTCATAACTAGCCAACAATAGCATGGCTGGAACAATTCATAAATAGCCAACAATCCCATGCCTGGAAAAAATACAATACAATGGCTGGAATAAGTCACAATTAGCCAACAATACTATGGCTGGAACAATTCACAAGAAGCCAACAATACAATGGCTGGAACAGTTCATAACTAGCTAACAGTATGATGGCTGGAACATTTCATAACTAGCCAACAATACCATGGCTGGAACAATTCATAACTAGCCAACAATACCACGGCTGGAACAATTCACAAATAGCCAACAATACCATGGCTAGAACAGTTCACAACTAGCCAACAATACCATGGCTGGAACAATTCATAACTAGCCAACAATACCACGGCTGGAACAATTCACAAATAGCCAACAATACCATGGCTAGAACAGTTCATAACTAGCCAACAATACCATGGCTGGAACAATTCATAACTAGCCAACAATACCACGGCTGGAACAATTCACAAATAGCCAACAATACCATGGCTAGAACAATTCACAACTAGCCAACAATACCATGGCTAGAACAGTTCATAACTAGCCAACAATACCATATCTGGAACAATTCATAACTAGCCTGCAATACTATGGCTAGAATAGTTCATAATTAGTCATCACTACCATGGCTGGAACAATTCACAACTAGGCAGCAATACCATGGCTGGAACAATTCATAACTAGCCAACTATAACATGGCTGGAACAATTTATAACTAACCATGAAAAACGATGCCTGGAACAATTCCTAACTAGCCAACAATACCATGGCTGGAACAATTCGCAACTAGCCAAAAATACTATGATTGGAACAGTTCACAACTAACCAGTAATACCATGGCTGGAACAATTCACAACCAGCTAACAATAACATGGCTGTAACAGATTTCAACCAACCAATAATACCATGGCTTGAACAGTTCACGTCTAGCCAAAATACCATAGCTGGAACAATTCATAACAAACCAACAATATCATGATGCGAATAATTCATAGTCAACAATATCGTAGGTGGAACAATTCACAACTAGCCAACATTACCATGGCTGGAACAATTCACAACTAATCAACAATACCATTTTTGGAACAATACAAAACTGACCAATAATTCCACGGTTGGAACAATTCACAAATAACCAACAATATCATGGTTGGAACAATTCACATCTTAAAGCAATACTGTGGCTGGAACAATAGCTCTCACAGTCATGCATCTACTAGACCTAAAATAGCCCTCTAAGTTAACTATCTATTAGACCTAACAATAGCCCTCTAAGTTAACTATCTACTAGACCTAACAATAGCCCTCTAAGTTAACTATCTACAAGACCTAACAATAACCCTCTAAGTTAACTATCTACTAGAATTAACAATAGCCATCTAAGTTAACTATCTACTAGACCTAACATTAGCCCTCTAAGTTAACTATCTCCAAGACCTAACAATAGCCCTCTAAGTTAACTATCTACTAGAATTAACAATAGCCCTATAAGTTAACTATCTACTAGACCTAACAATAGCTCTCTAAGTTAACTATCTACAAGACCTAACAATAGCCCTCTAAGTTAACTATCTACAAGACCTAACAATAACCCTTAAGTTAACTATCTACTAGACCTAACAAAGCCTCTAAGTTAACTATCTACTAGACCTAACAATAGCCCTCTAAGTTAACTATCTACAAGACCTAACAATAGCCCTCTAAGTTAACTATCTACTAGACTTAACAATAGCCCTCTAAGTTAACTATCTACTAGACTTAACAATAGCCCTCTAAGTTAACTATCTACAAAACTACAATAGCCCTCTAAGTTAACTATCTACTAGACCTAACAATAGCCCTATAAGTTAACTATCTACAAGACCTAACAAAGCCCTCTAAGTTAACTATCTACTAAGAATAACAATAGCCCTCAAGTTAACTATCTACAGACTAACAATAGCCCTCAAGTTAACTATCTACAGACCTAACATAGCCCTCTAAGTTAACTATCTATCAGACCTAACATAGCCCTCTAAGTTAACTATCTACAAGACCTAACAATAGCCCTCCAAGTTAACTATCTACAAGACCTAACAATAGCCCTGCAAGTTAACTATCTACAAACCTAACAATAGCCTTAGTTACACAATACCTTCACTAGCAGTTAACAATAGCCTTCAGTTAACTTGTAGTCTAATAGACATAAACCAGATGTTTGTTAAGTTATCTACAGGCCTGACAATATGCACCTGTATGTTTAATTCTAAGGCCTAACATCACTGAGTTGCTATTCAGCTAACATTGTGTGGCATTAATCATCACAGCCTAACTGGCCCGTGCTTTACTATCTACTTTAAGCGTATATAGATGTGCAACTGTAGGATGTTTGGGTTGGCACTTAGATTTTGTTGTACTTGTAGGTATGATTATGTGTGTGGCACCTAGATGTGTTTGTGTGAGTTCCACTGCTAGTATGTTTGTGTTGTGGAAATCTAGATGTTTACGTGGGCCCCATGCAAGGATTTGTGTGTGGCTGATCCTACGATTTTGTATGTGGCCCCTCTTTGATAGTCTGGTTGTGTGTTGTATGTGTGGCACTGTAGGAGTTTGTTTTGATGTATGTGTGTGGCACTGTAGGATGTTTGTGTGTGGCACTGTAGGATGTTTGTGTGTGTGGCACTGTAGGATGTTTGTGTGTGTGGCACTGTAGGATGTTTGTGTATGGCACTCTACGATGTTTGTATGTGGCACTGTAGGATGTTTGTGTGTGGCACTCTACGATGTTTGTGTGTGTTGTAGTGTAGGAATGTTTGTGTGGCACTGTAGGGATGTTTGTGCTGCTACAGCATCAATAGCACTGTCAACAGCAACAACAATAAAACAAGCATCAGCATCAGCATCAGCATCCAACATCCTCAGCACACACATCGCAGCAATCACAAATCAACATCAGCCATCAACATCAGCATCAACATCAACATCAGCATCAACATCAGCATCAGAACATCAACATCAGCATCAACATCAGCATCAACATCAGCATCAACATCAAGCATCAGCATCACAAACATCAACATCAGCATCAGCATCAGCAATCAACATCAGTCAATCAACATCAGCATCAGCATCAACATCAGCATCAACATCAACATCAGCATCAGCATCAGCATCAGCATCAACATCAGCATCAACAGCATCACATCAGCATCAGCATCAACATCAGCATCAACATCAGCATCAACATCCATAGCATCAACATCATATCAGCATCAACATCAGCATCAGCATCAACATCACAGCATCAACATCACACATCAACATCAGCATCAGCATCAGCATCACACATCAGCATCAGCATCAGCATCAACATCAGCATCACATCAGCATCAATCATCAGCATCAGCATCAACATCAGACATCAACACAACATCAGCATCACATCAGCATCAGCATCACATCAGCATCAGCATCAGCATCAGCATCAGCATCAACATCAGCATCAGCATACATCACATCAGCATCAGCATACAAGCATCACATCAGCATCAACATCACATCACATCAGCATCAGCATCATCAGCATCAACATCAGCATCACATCACATCAGCATCAGCAAATCAATCAGCATCAGCATCACATCAGCATCACACTCAGCATCAACATCAACATCAGCATCACATCACATCAGCATCAGCATCAGCATCCAGCATCAACATCAGCATCAAACATCAGCATCAGCATCAGCATCAGCATAACTCAGCATCACATCAGCATCAACATCAGCACACATCAGCATCACATCACATCAACATCAGCATCACATCAGCATCACATCAGCATCAGCATCAGCATCAAGCATAGCCACACATCAGCATCACATCCAGCATCAGCATCAACATCAGCATCAGATCAGCATCAACATCAGCATCAACATCAGCATCATCAGCATCAGCATCAAGCATCCAGCATCAGCATCAGCATCAGCATCAATCAGCATCAAGCATCAGCACTCAGCATCAGCATCAGCATCAGCATCAGCATCAAGCATCAGCAACATCAACATCAGCATCAGCATCAGCATCAGCATCAGCATCACATCAGCATCAGCATCAGCATCAAGCATCAACATCAGCATCAGCATCACATCAGCATCAGCATCAGCATCACAACGCATCACCACACATCAGCATCAGCATCAGCATCAGCATCAACATCACAGCATCAACATCAGCATCAACACGCACAGATCACACCATCAACATCAGCATCAACATCAGCATCAGCAACAACAAGCATCAGCATCACATCAGCATCAACATCAGCATCAGCAACATAGTCAATGCAAACATCAGCATCCAACACAGCATCAACATCACATCAGCATCAGCAATCAAACAACATCAGCCATCAACAACAGCTCAGCATCACAACAGCATCAACATCAACATCAGCATACAGCATCAGCATCACATCACATCAGCACAGACAACATCAGCAACATCACATCAGCAACAGCACATCAACACAACATCAAGCAATCAACATCCAGCATCAGCACAACACAGCAATCACATCAGCATAGCATCAGCACATACAATCACAACTACAACATCACAACATCAACAACAACATCAGCACAATCAACCAGTCACAACACATCAGCAACAACACAGCACAGACAACAGTCACAACACATAGCAACAAGCATCAGCATCAACAAACACACAAGCATCAGCAACAACATCAGCACAGACATAGCACAGACCATCAGCAACAACAGCACAGCATCACATACAAACACAGCAAGTCAGCAAGCACAGGCACCACAGCAAATACAACAGCCACAGTACAACACAGACATGTGCACACACAGTACCATAGCACAACACACAGTAGCAACACACCACACTGCAAGCAAACGAGCAGAAGCACAGATAGCAACAACAGCACCAGTAGCAAAACACAATACACAGTAGCAACAACAGCACAATAGCAACAACACCAGTACAACAACAGCACCAGTAGCAACAACAACACACAGTAGCAAAACAACACCAGTAGCAACAACAACAGTAGCAACAACAGCACCAGAGCAACAACACACCAGTAGCAACAACACACCAGTAGCAACAAACATACATAGCAACAAACACAATAGCAAACACAGTAGCAACAACACACCAGTAGACAACAAACAACACCAGAGCAACATCACACAAACAACAACAGCACCATACAACAACACCAGTAGCAACAACACACCAGTAGCAACAACAACACCGTAGAGCAACAACACCATAGCAACAACAAACAACCAGTACAACTACACCAGTAGCAACAACAAACACCAGTAGCAACACACCAGTAGCAACAAACCAGTAGCAACAACAACACGTACAGCAATACAACAACCTAACACACAGAACAACACCAGTAGCAACAACACTCAGTAACAACCAACACCAGTAGCAACAACACCAGTAGCAACAAAACACAGTAGCAAAAACAACAACACCAGTAGCAACAATAGCACCACAACAACACAGCACAAGTAGCAACACACACCAGTAGCAAGCAACACAGTAACAACAACAGGCAGTACAACAATCCACCAGGCAACTCCCAATCAAAAACCCAGTAGCAATGAATGTCCAGTAATACAACACCATGTGCACAACAACAGTAGCACACAACAGTACCAACAACAACAGACACCGTAGACAACACACAGTAGAACTTAACATCCAGTAGCAACAAACAGCAGCAACAGTAGCAACAAAGCACCAGTAGCGAAACGTCCCAGTAGCAAAAACCAACACCAGTAGCAAAAACACCAGTAGCAACAACAACACCAGTAGTAACAATAGCACCCGTAGCATAAACAACACCAGTAGCAGCATCAACAGAAGTAGCAACAACAGCACCAGTAGCAAAACAGCACCAGAAGCAACAACAGCACCAGTAGCAACAACAGCACCAGTAGTAACAATAGGATCAGTAGCAACAACAGCACCAGCAGCAACAACAACAACAACAACAACAACAACAACAACAACAGCAACACCACCAGTAGCAGCAACAGCTTCAGTAGCAACAATAGCACCAGCGGTAACAACAACATTAGTAGCAACAAGAAACAACAACAGAACAAGCTGCAAAAGCACCTGTGGACATACTCAGAAATGTTTGTTTCTCAGTTTATATACACTAAGAGAAATACACAGCTCATGGTAAGTGTACAAACAGGTGTACACTTACCATGAGTCTTGATATACAGTGAGGATTAAAAGCCACAGTACACTGGCTGGAACAATATCTTGTTTGGAACAATACCCTGGCTTGAACAATACCCTGTCTGGAACAATACCCTGGCTGGAACAATATCTTAGCTGGAACAATACCTTGGCTGGAACAACACCGTGGCTGGAAGAATACCGTGGGCGGAACAACACCGTGACCTAAAAAATACCGTGGCTGTAGAACAATTCAGTGACTGTAACAATAACGTGGCTGGAACAATTCACAAATAACCCACTCTTAGAGAGTGACCTTCGGATGATGTTTCGGTCAGTACTTGACTACTGTCAAGTCACAAATAAGCGAGAATAAACAGAGAAGAGCCAGCAACACTGGAACTGCCTGTGTTTGGTGCGCTGGTATTCAACGCAACAACAGACGAATCTAAACATCTACATTTGTAGTTTCTCGTTGCGAAAATCTTGACGCCTCATCTACCTTATAGTGTGTCCATGTGAGCCGTATATAAAAATATGCGTTGGTTATGTTGTCTTTCCTACATGCATGCTTGTGTTCACAGATTCTGGTGTTCAGGCGAGTAAAAACTCTCCAAGACTCCATTGAACAGTTTCAAGAGTAGATAAGAGAAGGTTCAAGATGCCAGAATTTAGTGATGTCGATGGACGTATTCTAGAAGGTGGAGGCAGGAGTTGTATCTCGATCCTCTCTCTCTCTCACACACACACACACACACACACACATACACACACACACACACACACACACACCATAACAGGCCAGGTGTCTAATGATAGATGGTAACTACTATTATTACCACTACTACTATTACTACTATCACTACTACTACTATTACTACTACTACTGCCATCACCATCACCACCACCACTACTACTACTACTACTAGTACTAAACCACCACTACTATTACACACATTTATAGCCTTTGCGACTACTACGACAGGGATTGTCGCAATAAAAGGAATGATCATTACATAGGTTAACGTCCTGGCATTTGCAAACCTTTGAATCAATATACATGTGGACGACGTAAGGATTCCCTTGAAATCTTTGGCTTGTGTAGCGGTGGGAGACGAGGTGCTCTGACTACACGCTCTACAACACTAATATAAACCCCAACACTGTGTATCATGGCGGCCACTAATACTCTCGTGGGGGAGAGGGGAGTTAGCAACTTAAACTCTCAGCGGACAGAACTCTTACTTAACCCTCAGCAGACAGTACTCTTACTAACTCTCAGCAGACAGTCCTTACTAAGCCCAGCACAGACCTACTAACCCTAAGCAGGCAGTACTCTTACTAACCCTCAGCAGACAGTACTCTTACTAAGCCTCAGCAACAGTACCCATACTAACCCTAAGCAGGCAGTACTCTTATTAACCCTCAGCAGACAGCACTCTTACTAACCTCAGCAGACAGTACTCATACTAGCCCTAAGCAGACAGTACTCTTACTAACCCTCAGCAGACAGTACTCATACTAACCCTAAGCAGACACTACTCTTATTAACCCTCAGCAGACAGTACTCTTACTAACCTCAGCAGACAGTACTCATACTAACCCTAAGCAAACAGTACTGTTACTAACCCTCAGTAGATAGTACTCTTACTAACCCTCAGCAGACAGTATTCGTACTAACCCTCAGCAGACAGTATTCTTACTAACCCTCAGCAAACAGTACTCTTACTAACCCTCAGCAGACAGTATTCTTACTAACCCTCAGCACACAGTACTCCCACTGATTCTCAGAGGACAGTACTCTTACTAACCTTCAGCAGACAAAACTCTTATTAACCCTCAGCAGACAGTACTCTTTCTAACCCTCAGCAGACAGTACTCTTACTAACCCTCAGCAGACAGTATTCTTACTAACCCTCAGCAGACAGTATTCTTACTAACCCTAAAAAGACAGAACTCTTACTAACCCTCAGCAGACAGTATTCTTACTAACCCTCAGCAGACAGTACTCTTACTAACCCTCAGCAGACAGTATTCTTACTAACCCTCAGCAGACAGTACTCTTACTAACTCTCAGCAGACAGTACTCATACTAATCCTCAGCGGACAGTACTCTTACTAACCCTCAGCAGACAGTACTCTTGCTAACCCCTCAGCAGACAGTACTCCCACTAATTCTCAGAGGACAGTACTCTTAATAACCTTCAGCAGACAGTACTTTAACCCTCAGCAGACAGTACTCTTCCTAACCCTCAGCAGACAGTACTCTTACTAACCTTCAGCAGACAGTACTCATATCAACCCTCAGCAGACAGTACTCTTACTAACCCTCAGCAGACAGTACTCTTACTAACCCTCAGCAGACAATACTCTTACTAACCCTCACCAGACAGTACTCTTACTAACCCTCAGCAGACAGTACTCTTACTAAACCTCAGCAGACAGTATTCTTACTACTCTCAGCAGACAGTACTCTTACTAACCCTCAGCAGACAGTACTCTTACTACCCCTCAGCAGACAGTACTCTTACTAATCCTCAGCAGACAGTACTCTTACTAACCCTCAGCAGACAGTACTCTTACTAACCCTCAGCAGACAGTACTCTTACTAACCCTCAGCAGAAAGTAATCTTACTAACCCTCAGCAGACAGAACTCTTACTAACCCTCAGCAGACAGTACTCTTAATACCCCTCAGCAGACAGTACTCTTACTAACCCTCAGCAGACTGAACTCTTCTAACCTCAGCGACAGTACTTTACTAACCCTCAGCAGACAGAACTCTTACTAACCCTCAGCAGACAGTACTCTTACTACCCCTCAGCAAACAGTACTCTTACTAAACTTCAACAGACAGTACTGTTACTAACCCTCAGCAGACACTACTCTTACTAACCCTCAGCAGAAAGTAATCTTACTATCCCTCAGCAGACACTACTCTTACTAACCCTCAGTACAGAGTCTACTAACCCTCATAGCGTATCTTACTAACCCTCAGTAGAACAGTATCTTACTAACCCTCAGCAGACAGTACTCTTACTAACCCTCAGCAGACAAGTACTCTTACTAACCCTCAGCAGAAAGTAATCTTACTAACCCTCAGCACACAGTACTGTTATTAACCCTCAGCAGACAGTACTCTTACTAACCCTCAGCAGAAAGTAATCTTACTATCCCTCAGCAGACACTACTCTTACTAACCCTCAGTAGACAGTAGTCTTACTAACCCTCAGTAGACAGTAGTCTTACTAACCCTCAGTAGACAGTAGTCTTACTAATCCTCAGCAGACAGTACTCTTACTAACCCTCAGCAGACAGTACTCTTACTAACCCTCAGCAGAAAGTAATCTTACTAACCCTCAGCAGACAGTACTCTTACTAACCCTCAGCAGACACTCCTCTTACTAACCCTCAACAGAAAGTAATCTTACTAACCCTCAGCAGACACTACTCTTACTAACCCTCAGCAGACAGCAATCTTACTAACCCTCAGCAGACAGTACTCTTACTAACCCTCAGCAGAAAGTAATCTTACTAACCCTCAGCAGACAGTACTCTTACTAACCCTCAGCAGACAGTACTCTTACTAACCCTCAGCAGACAGTAATCTTACTAACCCTCAGCAGACAGTACTCTTACTAACCATCAGCAGACAGTACTCTTACTAACCCTCAGCAGACAGTATTCTTACTAACCCTCAGCAGACAGTACTCTTACTAACCCTCAGCAGACAGTACTCTTACTAACCCTCAGCAGACAGTACTCTTACTAACCCTCAGCAGACAGTACTCTTACTAACCCTCAGCAGACAGTACTCTTACTAACCCTCAGCAGACAGTAATCTTACTAACCCTCAGCAGACAGTACTCTTACTAACCCTCAGCAGACAGTACTCTTACTAACCCTCAGCAGACAGTACTCTTACTAACCTTCAGCAGACAGTACTCTTCCTAACCATCAGCAAACAGTACTCTTACTAACCCTCAGCAGACAGTATTCTTACTAACCCTCAGCAGACAGTACTCTTACTAACCCTCAGCAGACAGTACTCTTACTAACCCTCAGCAGACAGTACTCTTACTAACCCTCAACAGACAGTACTCTTACTAACCTCAGCAGACAGTACTCTTACTAACCCTCAGCAGACAATACTCTTACTAACCCTCAGCAGACAGTATTCTTACTAACCCTCAGCAGACAGTATTCTTACTAACCCTCAGCAGACAGTACTCTTACTAACCCTCAGCAGACAGTATTCTTACTAACCCTCAGCAGACAGTACTTCTTACTAACCCTCAGCAGACAGTATTCTTACTAACCCTCAGCAGACATACTCTTACTAACCCTCAGCAGACAATACTCTTACTAACCCTCAGCAGACAATACTCTTACTAACCCTCAGCAGACAATACTCTTACTAACCCTCAGCAGACAGAACTCCTTTAACCCAGGAACAATACTCTATAATTCCTCTGAACAGACGTCCAATAACTGCCTCAGAACAAACTCGGACAACTCACAGGGTGACTCTTCTACCAGCAGACAATGTGCACAACCCTAGCGACATTATCTTCTAACCTAGGAGAAGGTATTTACTACCCTTCAACAGCGAATGCGTCCAACGGCTCGCACGATCCTGTACCCTCAGCAGAAGGAAATGCTGGCCAACTCTTACTAACCTCACAGCATGTGCTACAAGGCTCAGCACATCCTTGTACCTCAGCAGACAATACTCGGTACTAACCTTCACAACAGACCCATGGTGAAGGAATCTTCATATTCCCTGTGATACAGCGTGCCAAACTGCCTGTGCACACTGTGCCACCTAACAGCCGATGGTGCCAAGGCTCATCATCCTGTCCTCTAGGAGAGGAAATGGGTGCCACTTCTAACAGCCGATGGTGCCAAGGCTCATCATCCTGTCCTCTAGGAGAGGAAATGGGTGCCACTTCTAACAGCCGATGGTGCCAAGGCTCATCATCCTGTCCTCTAGGAGAGGAAATGGGTGCCACTTCTAACAGCCCGATGGTGACCAAAGGCTCATATTTCCTACTAGAGAGGAATGGTGCACTCTAACACCGATGGTGCAAGCCATATCCGTCTCTAGGAGAGGAATGGTGCACTTCTAACACCAGGTGCAACGTACTCAGGATCCTACTTGAAGTGCCAAGGGGCACCAACGCTATGTACACGTCACACGGAAGGACTGACTTAAGTCTAAGAGTCTCTCACTTTGTTGACGTAGGCAGGCCTAAGAAACCTTTATCTTTCCAAGTGGGCAGGCCTAAGAAACCTTTATCTTTCTACGTGGGCAATCCTAAGGATCCTGCTTTCCAAGTGGGCAGGTCTAAGAATCCATCTTTACAAGTGGGCAGGCCTAAGAATCCATCTTTCCAAGTGGGCAGGCCTAAGAATCCATCTTTCCAAGTGGGCAGGTCTAAGAATCCATCTTTCCAAGTGAGCAGGTCTAAGAATCCATCTTTACAAGTGGGCAGGTCTAAGAATCCATCTTTACAAGTGGGCAGGTCAAAGAATCCATCTTTCCAAGTGGGCAGGTCTAAGAATCCATCTTTCCAAGTGGACAGGCCTAAGGATCCATCTTTTTCACGAGGGCACTCCTAAGAATTCATTTTTTATACGTGGATAGCAATAGGAACTCATTTCTTTCACTTGTGCAGACCTAAAAATCCATTTTTTTCACGTAGGCGGTGGCATAAGAATCTCTTTCCTTTTTCTGGGTGAGTGGGCCTAAGCATCCACCTTCTAATTTGTGCGGAAGTTATTTATTGATTTCCGTCAAAGAAATTACGTGAATTTGTCACAGTGAAAGTTATTCGAGGCTGAAAAAAGAGAAGAGGGGGCATTGGAAGAGAGGGAGAAGAGATGGAGAAGAGAGGGAGAGGGCGGAGTGGAAGAGAGAATGTTGTGGAAACAGTGGTAGAAGGTGAATTAGAGAAAATTAACCTTAAAACCTTTCTCTACCTTTCCCAGCTCCCTCTTACTGACAGCCAACCTCCACCCAGTTCACCCATCACCCATCCAGTAACTCAACCTCTTTCCTCCTCCTGGTGATTGGTGATTATGGTGATATGACAGATGGTAATGACGGGACCTACCAGGTGGCGGTCATGGTGACATGTCAGATGATGATAATGGCAACCTGTCAGATGATGATAATGGCAACCTGTCAGATGATGATAATGGCAACCTGTCAGATGGTGGTCATGGTAATATGTCAGTTGTTGATAATGGTAACCTGTCAGATGGTGATAATGGTGACTTAATCAGTATGGTGGTAGGTATAGTAACCTGTCAGATGGTGGTAATGGTGATCTGCCAGACTGTGTACGCCTTTTAGATGATTTTGGCCTAAACATTACTGGGGAACACCGTAGACAGTGTTGGTCAAATTTCAGGTGAGGGAGAGGGTCAGGTCATGATAAAATGATGGTGTTATGCTGATCTTTGTACAAGATATCTACACAGTGGTAGTAATGATGATGCCTCTACAGTTGTGGTGATGCCTAGTGGTGATACTCCCTCCTGTTGTGTGATGCCTTGTGGTGATACTCCCTCCTGTTGTGGTTATGCCTAGTGGTGATACTCCCTCCTGTTGTGTGATGCCTTGTGGTGATACTCCCTCCTGTTGTGTTATGCCTAGTGGTGATACTCCCTCCTGTTGTGTTATGCATTGTGGTGATACTCCCTCCTGGTGTGGTGATGCTAGTGGTGATACTCCCTCCTGTTGTGTAATGCCTTGTGGTGATACTCCCTCCTTTTATGTTGTGGTGATGCCTTGTGTGTGATGCGGTGATACTCCCTCCAGTTGTGGTGATGCCTTTACTGCTGTGGTGATGTCTCTGTTGTCATGGTGATGACTCTACTGTTGTGGTGATGCCTCTAATGTTGTGGTGATGCCTTGTGGTGATACTTCCTTCTGTTATGGTGATGCCCCTTCTGTTGTAGCGACATTCCATCGTGTTGTGGTGATACCCCTCTCTTGTTGTGATGCCTAGTGGTGATCCTCTAGCTATGGCGATGCCCCTCCTGTTATTGTGATGCCCCTCCTGTTATTGTGATGCCCCTCCTGTTATTTTATGTGATGCCCTCTGTTATTGTGATGCTGAGTGACATCTGTTGTGGTGACGCTCCTCCTGCTTTGGTGACGCCCCTCCTGTTGCGGGGGCAAGAGTTTAACTTCTAGACAATCAGAGCCTAGAGGATAGGCGATCAGAGCGCCTCTCCAAGTCTTCGTTTCTCACTCTGAGTCCCACTGTGACCTTGGCAAAGATAAAGACGGCAACTCCGCCAGTGGTGGACCACCACTACCACCACCACCACTGTGGCGGTGGGTGGGTGGGTGGCGGGGATGGCGGCTCGTGTGGGCGGCAGGCGGCGCTCCCCCCCCACCACCCCTCCCGGCTTCAGGTGGGCGGCGCAAGAAAACACAACCTACCCTGTGAGGTGTTGTTGCTGCTGCTGCTGCTGCTGCGTCTGCTGTTGTTGTTGTTGTTGCTGCTGCTGCTGTTGCTGTTGGTCGCTGCTGTCGTAGGACTTGTTGGACTTGGCCTCCTTCTGGCGGCTCTGCTGGTGGGCCTTGTCGTCCCGGGCGTCGCCAGAGCCGCGGAAAAGGAAACGCGGGACGGGGAAGGTGAAGAAGGACATGGACATGGCTGCCAGTCGGCCCGACAGATGGTGCAGTTCACCCGGCCCCTTCACACACCCCTTAGGGCTGTCTAACCCATCACCCCGGGGGCTTGTCACAACCCCTTTCCCCTCACACCCCTGCCCACCCCACTCAAAACCCCCTTCCCCCCGGGGATGGGTCGCCCCGTCCCTTTCGCTACCCGGGACTCAGGTTTAAGCGCCCCTTTTTCCGGCCAGTGTCCGACCCGCTCGCCCCCACCCCCGGGGTTTGCTCTTCCCCGGGGCTTTTTCACTGCCCACCTCACGCCCTGGCACCCCCGCGAGGACGCGGCACGGGTGCCGGCTCAGTGGGGCACTGACGGGCGTGGAGTGGGTGGACTGTGGGCGGACTGGAGAGAGATGGGCGGTGGGCCATGGCATGCGGGGCGCACGAAAACAAAACACATCGCAGGAAAGGGGGAGGGAGGGGGTCAGCACTGAGCACTGGGAGGAGTCAGCACTCCAGCACTTATCACTTGGGGGTCAGCACTCCAGCACTTATCACTGGGGGTCAACACTTCAGCACGGAGCACTCGGGGTTAACACTTCAGCACGGAGCACTCGGGGTCAACACTTCAGCACTGAACACTGGAAGGGGGGTCAACACTGGGGCTTCAGACTGAGCACTGGGGGTCAAGACTGAGCACTGGGGGTCAAGACTGAACACTGAGCAGCGGCCAGAGGCTATATTGGAGTGAGGGCGCTACAGAGCGCCAGGCTGGCTGGCTTCCTCGTTGACTCTCTCTCATCAAGAGCTGGGGAAGCCAGTCGGATCTCCATAGATAAGCCGCCTCTCTCCCCCCGCCCAGGGGCGGCGGTGGGCGTGGTGGGCGGCGGTGGTGGGCGGCGGTGGGCGGCACAAGCCTCACTCTCACACACACACACATACACCGCCACACACAGCAAGGACTGCACGCGACGGCAGCAGCAATGAAAGTGCCAGGCACCCTCAGTGCCAGCCCTTCACTCACCCTCCCTTCCATCCTTCCCTCCCTCCCTCCTTCACTCCTCCACTCACAACCACCCCCAACATATCCCCCCCTCCTCCACCCCCATTTCCCTTCCCCGCCACGCACTACCAACAGTAACCACCTCCTCCACCACCATCACCACCACTACAACTGCACCAATCTAGGTCCACCATCATCACCACCACAACAGTACCACTACTACTCTCCTCCCAGCGCCACCAGCAACATCACCACCACCACCGCTGTCATCACCCTCTCCACAACACCACCACCGCCATAAATACAACCAACACCCACAAGCACAACAATAATACGTCTACAAACATCACCACCATTACCTCCAACAATACTCCCCCCCCACCCCACCACGTACGCGCTCTCATGGGATCATTGAACACAGCTCCTGTACAACAAATGCACATGAACATGCGTACAGAGAACGCTAGCAAAATACGTGCATTGTACATTGATTGCCTACACACACACACATACACCAAATGTAAGGTAAAAAGGGGCGTACACAATGTACGCAAAGAGCGTACACGGTGTACACAATAAGATGTTTACACGGAAAGCCAAGATTCGCACAGAGTAAGTAGATGTGTACACAGAGTAAGCAAAGACGAATATACAGTATACACAAGAAAGATGTGTGCATAGTGTACGTAGGGGAAAATGCGTATGAAGCGTACCCTAACAGGACACTTACACAGCGTATGCAAAGAAGATGCGTACACGGGGAGCCAAGCAAGAGTATAATGCCAAGATGGCGGCCACCTGTGTTGATGTGGTCTCTGACCCACCTGTAGTAGTCCTCTTTAACCACAAGTGTGAGTTTCTCTCTCTTTCTCTTCTTTCGCTCTTTTTCTCTTTCTCTCTTTCTCTCATTCTCTCTCTCTGTCCCTTCATTAGATGGTGTGAGTGGGAGGGGACGGGAAGAAGAAAGAGAGAGAGAGAGAGAGAGAGAAAGACTAAATGAGGATGGAGGAAGAGGGAAGGAAGAGGCAGGGTGGTGATAAACGTGAGGGAGAGACAGGCATCACTTCGAAACATAATGAAATAGCTAATCTTCATAACCAATCTCTCATGTTCGCATACTCACACTCTTATCACTCACATCAACAAAACACACACACACACCACACACACACACACACACACACACACACACACACACACACACACACACCACACACACACATAATACACAACTAAACACATACAATATATATATATATATTATATATATATATATATATATATATATATATATATATATATATATTATATGTATATATGCAATAAGATCACAGTAAACAGGTGATTTCAGAATATGCAAAACAACCACTCTGAAAGAATAGAGAAATTCCAAGCGCTTTCGTGACTACTCACATTATCAAGGAACTATGAAAGTAAAGCATCCAAGGAAGCTATATAAGGGGTCTGGCCAAAACCTCACTATCAGATCCCACAACGGTTAAACACCTGACGCGCGCCGGCCCAACTGGACAGGTCCTTTGCACAACTCACCAACAAACTATTCTACCCAAGAAAATTTAAAAATTATTATTTGTCCAGTGTATTATTAAATTCTTCCCAAATTCTATTAATTATAAATGGATCTAATTTATATAAACCAAAGGAAATATTCATATTATTGTCAAAAAAAGCAGTTTTGACAATAATATGAATATTTCCTTTGGTTTATATAAATTAGATCCATTTATAATTAATAGAATTTGGGAAGAATTTAATAATACACGGGACAAATAATAATTTTTAAATTTTCTTGGGCAGAATAGTTTGTTGGTGGTTGTGCAAAGGACCTGTCCAGTTGGGCCGGCGCGCGTCAGGTGTTTAACCGTTGTGGGATCTGATAGTGAGGTGCTGGCCAGACCCCTTATATAGCTTCCTTGGATGCTTTACTTTCATAGTTCCTTGATAATGTGAGTAGTCACGAAAGCACTTGGAATTTCTCTATTCTTTCAGAGTGGTTGTTTTTGCAGCTTTATATATATATATATATATATATATTATATATATATATATATATATATATATATATATATATATATATATATAATATATACATGTATACATATATATGCTGTACCGAATAGGTAAAACTGGTCAATTAGCAAGAACTCATTTAAAATTAAGTCCTTTCTATAATTTTCTCTTATACGTTTAAAGATATATTTTTTCATTTATGTTAATGTAAAAATTAATAATTTTGTACCAAAAGAACCTTAGAAAACTTACCTAACCTTATTATATCAAGCGCAATTTAATTTAGCCTACTCCAACTAAATATATTTTTGGTAAGTTCAAAATAATTTAATAATAAACAAACACAATGAAATGAATCTTTTTCCGTGAGGTTCAGAATGATTTTTGCGAAATTATCGCATACACAAATTTTCACTTGTCTTATCTGGCAAGAAAAGCGTTGCAATTTAAGCCAAAATCACAAGTTTTACGTATTCGGCACGACATATGTAAAATACAGGGAGGCATCACTTCTAGAACTGGAGTGGGGACCCTCATCCTCATAAAAGAGAATAAACATACTCAGGGAAAATTCCAG
>NC_069439.1:9154028-9156528 GCF_026875155.1 Cherax quadricarinatus
TCGGTATATTGTTAGTAACACTACTTGTGTTACCCCAGTCACTATGCGGCTGCTGCTAGTCCCCCTACAACACATACTACTAGTACTATTGTGATGGTGGTGGTGGTGGTGGTGGTGGTGGTGGTGGTGGTGGTGGTGGTGGTGGTGGTGGTGGTGGTGGTGGTGGTGGTGGGGGTGGTGGTGGTGTGGGGGTGGTGTGGGTGGTGGTGTGGGTGGTGGTGGTGGTGGTGGTGGTGGTGTGGGTGGGGGGTGGTGGTGTGGTGGTGGTGGGGGTGTGGTGGTGGTGTGGGTGGTGGTGGTGGTGTTGCTGTGGTGGTGGTGGTGTTGCTGGTGGTGGTGGTGATGTTGCTGGTAGTGGTGGTGGTGGTGGAGGTAGTGCTTGTTCTCAGTGTTCTTACTGATGATCTGATAATGATTCAGGGAGGGCCCAAAGGTAGTCTAGCTTCCACATTCAACTAGTGGGCAAGTCCAGACTTGACGAAGTCTTGGCATAAATATGCGAAATGAAGTAAGTCTACGGAGACCACGCGCCAATTTTCACTATCTCGAAACTGTCTTGTCACATTTCCACACACTCTGTAATATATGTCATAATATATAATATATATATATATATTATAAAATAAATATATATATATATATATATATATATATATATAATATATATATATATATATATATATATTACAGAGTGCATGGAAAAGTGCATGAAAAGTGCATGAAAAAGAGGATAAATAAGTATACAAGATATGATGAAGGGCGAAATGACAGTAGTTTGTTGGATTATGTATTGGTAGATAAAAGACTGTTGAGTAGACTTCAGGATGTACATGTTTATAGAGGGGCCACAGATATATCAGATCACTTTCTAGTTGTAGCTACACTGAGAGTAAAAGGTAGATGGGGTATAAGGAGAATAGAAGCATCAGGGAAGAGAGAGGTGAAAGTTTATAAACTAAAAGAGGAGGCAGTTAGGGTAAGATATAAACAGCTATTGGAGGATAGATGGGCTAATAAAGGCATAGGCAATGGTGTCGAAGAGGTATGGGGTAGGTTTAAAATGTAGTGTTAGAGTGTTCAGCAGAAGTTTGTGGTTACAGGAAAGTGGGTGCGGGAGGGAAGAGGAGCGATTGGTGAATGATGATGTAAAGAGAGCAGTAAGGAGAAAAAGTTAGCATATGAGAAGTTTTTACAAAGTAGAAGTGATGCAAGGAGGAAAGAGATAATGGAGAAAAAAGAGAGAGGTTAAGAGAGGTGGTGAAGCAAAAGTAAAAAGAGAGCAAATGAGAAAAGTGGGTGAGATGTTATCAACAAATTTTGTTGAAAATAAGAAAAAGTTTTGGAGTGAGATTAACAAGTTAAGGAAGCCTAGAGAACAAATGAATTTGTCAGTTAAAAATAGAAGAGGAGAGTTATTAAATGGAGAATTAGAGGTATTGGGAAGATGGAGGGAATATTTTGAGGAATTGTTAAATGTTGATGAAGATAGGGAGCTGTGATTTCGTGTATGGGGCAAGGAGGAATAACATTTTGAAGGAGTGAGGAAGAGCCAGTTGTGAGTGTGGGGAAGTTCGTGAGGCAGTGGGTTAAAATGAAAGGGGGTAAGGCTGCCGGGATTGATGGGATAAAGATTAGAAATGTTAAAAGCAGGTGGGGATATAGTTTTGGAGTGGTTGGTGCAATTATTTAATAAAGTAGGGAAGAGGGTAAGGTACCTAGGATTGGCAGAGAGCATACATAGTTCCTTTGTATAAGGCAAAGGGGACAAAAGAGGAGGGGCAAAAATTATAGGGGGATAAGTCTGTTGGTATCCCTGGTAAAGTGTATGGTAGAGTTATTATTGAAAGAATTAAGAGTAAGACGGAGAATAGGATAGCAGATGAACAAGGAGGCTTCAGGAAAGGTAGGGGGTGTGTGGACCAGGTGTTTACAGTGAAACATAAAAGTGAACAGTATCAGATAAGGCTAAAGAGGTCTTTGTGGCATTTATGGATTTGGAAAAGGCGTTTAAACAGGGTGGATAGGGGGGCAATATGGCAATGTTTGCAGGTGTATGGTGTAGGAGGTAGGTTACTGAAAGCAGTGAAGAGTTTTTACGGGGATAAAAGAGGGTCAAGTTAGAGTATGTAGGAAAGAGGGAAATTATTTTCCCAGTAAAAGTAGCCTTAGACAAGGATGTTTGATGTCACCATGGTTGTTTAATAATTTATAGATGGGGTTGTAAGAGAAATAAATGCGAGGGTCTTGGCAAGAGGCGTGGAGTTAATAATAAAGAATCACACATAAAGTGGGAGTTGTCACAGTTGCTCTTTGCTGATGACACTGTGCTCTTGGGAATTCTGAAGAGAAAATTGCAGAGATTGGTGGATGAATTTGGTAGGGTGTGCAAAAGAAGAAAATTAAAAGTGAATACAGGAAAGAGTAAGGTTATGAGGATAACAAAAAGATTAGGTGATGAAAGATTGGATTCAGATTGGAGGGGGAGAGAGTATGGAGGAGG
>NC_069439.1:9159028-9241528 GCF_026875155.1 Cherax quadricarinatus
AGTAGAGGAAGTGATAGAGCTCATGGACTGCCTGTGACCTGTTTCAAGACTTCTACCCTGGTAGGCTGGTTCTAGACCAGGAGACTCAACAGTACAGAGATAAGTTAAAGGAACTAGTGTCAATGTTTTCAAACTTCAATTTCTAATTGTCAAGCGTCATGAAAACTGGCATGCATGTTTCTGATGTCCTAAAGAAGACTGCTGCAAATTTGACGCAAATCGATTGCAAATCATATATTACAAACCAAAATTCGATTCTATCATATATGCAACTGTTTAAAAACATCACATTGAATTGCATTAATAAAAAAAGGTGCATTTATAAAAAACAATCACCAAATAACTAATTTTCAAAAATTATGTAAAAATTTTGACTTCGAAAATTGTTTAAATGGAGCCGTGTAGAAACATATTATCTACATCATTTGCGAGTATCAATGATGTAGTCCTTAAATAAGTGAGAACTGCAAATGGAAATTTCACAAGCACCTGGGCCGGAAAAAACTGTTTTCTAACATTAAGATCAGCAGAACACCGAGGGTTGTGAGCGCACCCGTCTCGACACTGTCAAATATCAGACAGACAGAAAGAAAAACTAATAAACATCCTAGACAGGGAGACAGAAAGACAGACTGATAAACATCCCAGACAGAAAGAAAGGACAGACTGATAAACGACTTTGACAGGCAGAAAGAGCAGACAGGTGTGTAAACAGCAGCAAAGGGTTCCTAACGCAGCTTCAAGATTAGGCATGATAGCTTCTATGAGACAGTGTAATATGAGCTTTACGACTCACTTACTTCACTTGCTATGGGTTTAAATCCTACCTCCTCCGTGATTTGTTTGTATTCGTGTCATTACGATTTCGTGAGTCATAATACCTAGGTGAGTGTATACAACACACACACACACACACACACACACACACATACACACTCATGTAAAGAAGAAGCAACAGTTTGCTTGGTCCAGGTGTAGGGAGGGAGGGGAGTAATCTTGGGGAGGTGGGTAATAGAGGGGGGGGGGGTAGTAGGGTTGAGGCGAGAACTGCAGGTGCGAACACTGGATTATGGCATTATCTTCATGTTTATTGTGGTGCACCTAGTGTGTGTGTGTGTGTGTGTGTGGTGTGTGTGTGTGTGTGTGTGTGTGTGTGTGTGTGTGTGTGTGTGTGTGTGTGTGTGTGTGTGTTTGTGTGTGTGTGTGTGTGTGGTGTGTGTGTGTGTGTGTGTGTGTGTGTGTGTGTGTGTGGTGTGTGGTGTGTGTGTGTGTGTGTGTGTTACTCACCTATTTGTACTCACCTATTTGTGGTTTGCAGGAGTCGAGACTCAGCTCCTGGCCCCGCCTCTTCACTGACCGTTACCGGGTCCTCTCTCTCCCTGCTCCATGAGCTTTATCATACATCATCTTAAAACTATGTACAGTTCCTGCCTCCACTACATCACTTGCCAGATTATTCCACTTCCTGACAACTCTGTGACTTAAGAAATACTTCCTAGCATTCCTTTGGCTCATCTGAATCTTCAACTTCCAACTGTGACCTCTTGTTTCTGTGTCCCATCTCTGGAACATCCTGTCTCTGTCCACCTTATCTATTCCACGGAGTATTTTGTATGTTGTTATCATGTCACCCCTAACCCTCCTGTCCTCCAGTGTCGTCAGGCCGATTTCCCTTAGTCTTTCTTCGTAGGACATTTCTCTTATCTCTGGGTAGCGGTACACACAGTGTCTCAGTTCCCTCTCTAAGGACCCACGGAAAGATGTTGTCCGGTCCCACCGGGTCATGTCGTTCTCTCATATTGTGTTCATGATACTTTTAATTGTTTTTTTCTCTTCATAAGTTTTTCCTTCAACTTCCTGGAGGTAGACAAAAATTGACCTCTCCCTTTTGTCCTCCCACTGTATTTCCCTTTGCATCCCCTGAGGCGATTTAGTTCCTGTCATTGAAGCGTTCCTTCCTTCAGCCTCTTCCCTAGCTGATGTCCCTGTGCTCAGTGGTCTGTCTTTTTTCCCTGCTCAGCTGTTCCTGGGCACTGATGTTGTCTGTTAGAGCCTCTTCATATAGCTTAGCTCCATCATTGTCTTTAGTCCCCTCATTTGTTCTTGATGTGCTTCTCGTCTTTTCCCGGGTTCCACGTGAGTCTGATAGGGTCTTCACATACAGTATAGCTCCTTTGCTCACTACAGTCCCCTCGTCTATGACCGATGTAGCAGTTCCTAATGTCAAGGCTGTACTGTCCGTTGGTTCTTTAGACTGTATCAGATATTTTAGTTCCTCTTCTAAGCTCTGTATCTTAGCTTCTGCTGCTATGGCTTGTAGCTCCCATTTCCTGCTCTCTACAGCTATCCTCTCCTCCATTTTCTTCCCGAGTTTTTCTAGCTTCCTTCCTCACTCTTACTCCCTTTTTGTAAGCTCTGCCTACCATTCTTCCCTCACAGGTTCATCTGCTAGTCCTCTAGTTCTCCGTCCTGCTCTTTGGTAACCCATTTTTTTACGACAGAAAGAAGAACTTATGCTTTTCAGTAGTGAGTGCATGTGTGTGTGGAGGGGGGGGGGGTGGCTATTGTAGGGAAGAAGAGAGGGAGGGAGGTAGGAAGGGGGAGAGGGATGGAGAGTGGGTGGGAGAGAGACATAGGGAAAGCTTAATGGGTACAAGAAGAGAGGGCGAAAGGAAGTGAGGGAAAAGCAAGAGAGGGGGAGGGAGTAGGGAGAGATAGGGGAGGAGGAGGAGGAGGAGAAAGAGGAAGAGGAAGAGTGGCAGGGACACTGACAGAGGGGGAGAGAGATGGGGGGAAGGTTGGGGGGTACAAGGGATAGGGGGGAAAGGAAGTGAGGGGAAAGCAAGGGGGGAGAAGAGGAGGGAGAAAGAGAGGGAGGAGGAGGAGAACAAAGAGGAAGGGGAGGAGAGAGGAGGAGGAGAGGGAGAGGTAGAGAGGGAGGGTGTTCTGTTTATTTGTATAAGCCGCACTAGTGGGTACTGTGTGCGCTTCGTACTCACTTAATTGTACTCACCTAATTGTGGTTGCAGGGGCGGAAACCCAGCTCCTGGCCCTGCCTTTTCACTGATCGCTACTATGTCCTCTCTCTCTGCTCCCTGAGCTTTGTCATAACTCGTCTTAAAGCTATGTATGGTTTCTGCCTCCACTATATCACTCGCTAGATATTCCACTTCCTGACAACTTTATGACTGAAGAAATACTTCCTAACGTCCCTGTGACTCGTCTGAGTTTTCAGCTTCCAATTATGACCCTTGTTTCCGTGTCCCCTCTCTGGAACATCCTGTCTCTGTTCACCTTATCTATTTCACCCAGTATTTTGTATGTCGTTATCATGTCTCCCATGACCCTCCTATCCTCCAGTGTTGTCAGTCCGATTTCCCTCAACCTTTATTCGTAGTACATTCCCTGAGCTCAGGAACTAACCTTGTTGCAAACCTTTGCATTTTCTCTAATTTCTTGACGTGCTTGACCAGGTGTGAGTTCCAAATTGGTGCTGCATACTCCAGTATGGGCCTGACGTTCACAGTGTACAGTGTCTTGAACGATTCCTTACTAAGGTATCGGAACGGTATTCACAGGTTTGCCAGGCGCCCGTATGCTGCAGCAGTTATCTGGTTGATGTGTGCCTCAGGAGACGTGTGTGTGTGTGTGTGTGTGTGTGTCTGTGTGTGTGTCTGTGTGTGTGTGTGTTGGTGTGTGTGTGGTGTGTGTGTGTGTGTGTTGTGTGTGTGTGTGTGTGTGTGTGTGTGTGTGTGTGTGTGTGTGTGTGCGCGCACTTCCAGTATTATATAACAACTTAAGAGGACAAATTCCTTGTAGTATCACATCGGCATCTATTCTTTGTAGTTCACAGTTGCAGCTTCTCATTCTCCCTCATGACTGTAAAGTTTATATTTTTTCATTAAATCCTTTGCGAATTAACACGTTGTTATCACGTCTCGTCTCTTCCTACCGTTCACCATCACGAACAGTTGTCCTTTACAGTCTCTCCCAGTAACTGAAATACCTTAAGTCTGAGATTCGCTTCATACCCCGGGCTTTACACTCTTTCTAGCTGGTGAAGGGCTCTTGACTCAAGGAATAAGAGCTACCCTCCCTTTCCTTGCATCAAACACTGCCTCCCCTCCTCAGGTGCCGCATCACCCTTACTGTTTTACTGTTTCCTTGTTATTATAATTACAATTTGAACTTTTTCTTCTTTATCCACAGTTATTTTCTAAGTTCATTTACCGCATTACTGTTGCATCTTTAAGTTTTTATATCAAGTCTAAAGTTACATCATCACATATATGCAATGAATGAAGAGAGAAACTTGTAATATATACCTACATATATATATATATATATATATATATATATATATATATATATATATATATTATAATATTATATATATATATATATATAGATAATATATATATATATGCAATAAGATCACAGTAAACAGGTGATTTCAAAATATGCAAAACAACCACTATGAAAGAATAGAGAAATTCCAAACGCTTTTCGTGACTACTCACATTAACATATATATTATTTTTGTTATCACACTGGCTCATTCCACCAAGCAGGGTGGCAAAACCTTGGTTTTAAAGTTTTTCCCCTTTCCTTTTTTTTTTCCCGGGGTTTTTTTATATTAGTAATTAAAATAATATAATTATTTTATATTTTAAATTTCTATAATTAAACTTTATAAAATAAATTTAATTTTTCTTGATAAAATTTCTCTTAAAAATCCGATCCCCACTTTATTTCCGTAAAAATACCCAATTAACTTCTATTCTAACCCAAGAATTCCAAGTTATAGATCGTGATCTAGCTTTTTTCAAATATAAAAGTTTTTACTTACGGGAGGGTATTTGAAAACCCCACATTATAAATACTTTTTAAATTTAGATAGATTAAATATTTTATTTTTTTTTGGTTAAATTATATTATTCAATAAATTAAGTTAAGGTGATTTATCCAAAATTTGGAAAGAAAGGAGGAAACCGGTGTTTGTGATGTTATGTAAAGACACAGTGGCTACCAAAGGAGGGGGGGGAAAAAAAAAAAATTTAATATTATTAAATGTTGTGAGAAAGGGGTTTAATAGGAGGGTTTTAAAGCCATTAAAACCCACCTTGGTTTTAAGATGTCTTCCCCTTAGGGTTTTAAAACCGGCCTTTCCTGAATTAAGGAAATGTTAATTTTAAACTTCAAACCCCGTCAAGTATAAAATAATTTGTCTCCAAAACCCCTATAAAACGCTCATGCAATCCCTTAACCAAATTCCCCTTTTTACAAAACTTTTAAAAACCCTTAAAGCAAACTTTAGGGCATACCCCCATCCCACTACAATTATCAATTTAAATTGTTTTCGAAAATTTTTAAATTGGGCCATAAAACAATTTTCACTCAAGTTTGGTAATCCCGACTTCCTAAATTAAAAAAAATGAAATTTCCAACCTCCCAAAAATTTTCTAAAATAAATCTCCACCGGTACGCCCTTCTCCCTGCAAATTCAACACAAACCAATAAACATTAAAAAACAACACGACTTCCTCCAAGACAAAGGGCACAAAAACAATCCCACAAAAAACCCCCATCAACTATGAACCCCGCCAAAGACACGGTGACAGCCCTCAAAATTTTAAACCCTTCAATTCCATACTTTCCTCCTATCTGATTTTAATTTCATCACCTTTAAACTTTTGTATTATAACCTTACCTCCTGTATTATTTTAAATTTTTTTCTTTGACTACCATTAAACAACCAACTCCACCCACAAACCCCCAAACACATGTATAAGAAAGAAAACTTGCACCCCCTTTGGGAGTTTTATTTTTTGGGGTGTAAAGATGTAGTTGACCCCCTATAAAAATAAACACGGTTACATCAACATTTTGTTCCCCAAGGTTTTTGGGGGTTTTTTTTTTTTTGGTTGTTGTTTTTTTGGTTTTTGTTTTTTGGGTTTTTTCCCTTTGGGGTTTGTTCGTTTTAATTTTTTTTGTGTTTTGTTTTTTATTTTTTTTTTTTTATTTATTTTTTTTGTTTTTTTTTTTTTTATTTTTTTTATTTTTTGTTTTGTTATTTGTGTTTTAATATATTTAATTAAAATATTTTTTAAATTAATTATTAACTTTTAAAAGAATTCTTTCTTTTTTTAATGATTAATATCTATTTAAAATATTAATTTTATAATATTAAAAATTTTTTCCTTCTGGGTTGTATTAAGAAATATTTAAATATAGATATTGTTTTATTTAATTTTTTTTTATTATTATTAAATTTATTTGCACACAAAAACCCACTTTGAATTTAACACCCACCACCAATTACATAAATTAGATTTTTTTAAATAAAATCATTAATTTTATTATATATTTAATAATTTTGGTGAAAATAGAAATTCAATGCCACAACAACAATCTTTTCACTTTACAAGAGCGGCCTTTACACAGGCGTTGGGCACCCATGCCCCCACCAACCCCTTTACCAATCTGTGGCACGGTGCGTGTGTGTTGTTTTGTGTGTGGGTTTTTTGTGTGTTTTTGTGTGTGTGTGTTGTGTGTGTGTGTGTGTGTGTGTGTGTGTTTTGTGTTTGTGGGTGTGTTTTGTGGGGGTGTTGGTGTGTGTGTGTGTGTTTTTTTTGGTGTGTGTGTGTGTTTACCACCCATTTGTACCACCTATTTTGGTTGCAGGAAATTTAGACTCAGCTCCTGGGGCCCCCCCCCCTTCACGACCGTTACCGGGTCCTCTCCCCCCCTGCCCATGAGCTTTAAAATCCCCCATCTTAAAAATAGTACAAATTCCTGCCCCCATACATCACTTGCCAATTATTCCACTTTCCCGAAACTCTGTGACCCTTTAAGGGGAAAACTTCCTAACACCCTACGACTCTTCTGGGTTTTCAGTTTCCAATTTTGTTTCCCCTGTTTCTGTATTCCATCTCTGAAACATTCATCCTTTTTTTTCCCCGTTGTATGCAAAGAAAGGGAAGGGCCCGAAACTTTTTAATATAATCTACACTATAAAAATTTTATATATATATATTTTTATATAATTTTTTTATTTTATATATTTAATATTAATTAAATTTATATTTATATATTATATATTTTAAAAATAAATATAATATATTTTATTATGCACCCCACACACAACCCCCCCAACCCCCAACAAACCACAATTTTTCTCCCCCCCCGAAATTTTTTACCCCCCCCACCCAATTTCCCAAAACCCAAAAACCCGGGCCAAACCCAAAAATTCCAAAAAACCCCCCCCCCATCCTGCCACCCACCATCAGCCCCCTCCCCCACTAAATTTTTGGGGGGTTTGGGGCTGCGGATATACGAAAGGGGCAATTTAAGGCGGCGGGGCAGAGTGCGTGTTGGGCAGAAATGCGTGTTGGAAAAGAGTGCGTGTTGGACAAAAGGGTGTTGGACCGAGTGGGAATTACACAGAGTGGTGTTGGGCACAGAGTGCGTGTTGGACACAGAGTGCGGTTGGAACGGGCGTGTTGGCACAGAGTGCTGTTGGAAAAAGATGCGTGTTGGAAAACAGAGTGCGTGTTGACACAGAGGCGTGTTACCAGATGCGGTTTGGCCCCGAGTGCGTGTTGGGGCACAGAGTGCGTGTTTGGGCACAGAGTGCGTGTTGGGCCCAGAGTGCGTTTTGGAAACAGGTGCTGTTGGACACGAGTGCTGTTGGGGCACAGAGTGCGTGTTGGACACAGAGTGCGTGTTGGACACAGAGTGCGTGTTGGACACAGAGTGCGTGTTGGACACAGAGTGCGTGTTGGACACAGAGTGCGTGTTGGACACAGAGTGCTGTTGGGGCACAGAGTGCCCTGTTGGAAAACAGAGTGCGTGTTGGACACAGAGTGCGTGTTGGCACCGAAACGTTTTTGGACCCGAGGGGCGTAAATTTGGAAAGAGTGCGTGTTGGGCCCCAGAGTGCGTGTTGGACACGAGTGCGTGTTGGACCAGAGGCGTGTTGGACACAGAGTGCGGTTGGACCCCCGGGGGGTGCGTGTTGGACACAGAGTGCGTGTTGGACACCGAGTGCGTTTTGGGCACAAGTGCGTGTTGGGCACAGAGTGCGGTTTTTGGACACCCGGTGCGTGTTGGACCCAGAGTGGTGTTGGACACAGAGTGCGTGTTGGACACAAAAGTGCGTGTTGGACCAGAGTGCGGTTGGAAAAGAGGGTATTGGACACAGATGGGGTGTTTTTGGGAAAAGGTGCGTGGGTTGGCACAGAGTGCTTTTTGGACACGAGTGGGTGTTGGGGCAAAAGTGCGTTTTGGACACAGAGGCGTGTTGGACCAGAGTGCGTTTGGACAGAGGCCCTATTGGACACAGATGGTGTTTGGGCACAGAGTTTCGTGTTGGACACAGAAATGGCCCTGGTTTGGGCACAGAGTGCGGTTGGACCAGAGTGCGTGTTGGAAAACAGAGTCTTTTGGACAAAAGGGGTGGGGTTGGGGCACAGAGTGCGTGAGCGGGAAAAAAAACCTACCCTCAAGGAGGAGAAGTAATCACGGTCAAGTTTTGGTTTAAGATAAAATAAAGTGTTGGTGGGACCCGCTCTTTCCCCCCTTCCTCCCCCCCCCCTAGCCCCCCTCCCCTAGCCCCCCCTCCCCAACCCCCCCCCCTTTCCCCCCACCAAAACCCCAAATGGATTCCTTTAACTTTTTTTGGGGTTGGGGTTTGGGGAAAAGGGGGGGGACGGGGGGGGGGGGAAAGAGGAATTTTGAGAAGGGGTTAGGAAAAGGGGGCGAAGCATGGGGTAAGCGGGAAAAGAAAAAGGAAAATTATTTTGGCCCGACAGGGGTTTTGGGGAGAGTTGGTCCGGGGGGAAGTTAAGGGAGGGCAGAAGAAAAAACCAAAAAACCAAAAAACATAAACGCGCAAAGCGCCGAACACTTAAAAAAACCAAAACAAACCCCACCCCCAAAAGTTCCAACACAGCACCCAAAAAACAACCAACCGCGCAAACCCCCACCCAAAATACCCCCCAGCGGGCCCCCCCAAAACCCAAAACCAAAAGGGGCCCCCCCCAACAATGTACCAACAGCAGCCCACCCAAAAATGGGGCCAAAACCGCACCCCCAAAATAAAACCCAAAAACAGCACCCCCAAAAAATTTTGTAACCCAAAAAGAAACAAACCCCCCAAAAATTTGTACCAACAGCAGCACCACCAACCCAAAAGTACCAACGCAGCACCAAACCCAAAAATTTTGTAAACCCAAAAGCCCGCACCACCCAAAAAAGTTAAAAAAACCCCCCCGCAGCACCCCCAATAATTTGTACCAACGAAACACCCCCAATTTAAAAGTACCAACAGCAGCACCCCCAACAAAAGTACCAAAACAGCACCACCAACAAAAGTCCCCCCACAGCACCACCAACAATAGTACCGCAGCACCCCAACCCCAAAAAGTACCAAAACAGCACCCCCCAACAATAGTAAAACCCAACCCCAAAACACCACCCAAAAATAGTTCCCGCGCAGCACCACCAAAAATAGTAACCCAAAAGCGCACCACCCCAAAAATATACCAACAGCAGCACCACCAAAAATATTTCCAACAGGAAAACCCCCAACAAAATACCAACGCAGCACCCCAAACAATATAACCCAAAAACAGCACTACCAAAAAAACAGTGTCAACGCACACCCCCCAAAAAATATACCCAAAAAACACCACCCAAAAATAGTCCAACAAACAGCACCACCAAAAATATTTCCAAAAGCAGCCCACCAACAATAGTACCAAAAATCAGCCAAAACCAATAATAACCAACCCGCAGCACCCCAATAAAAAGTACCAAAACAGCACCACAACAATAGTATCAACAGCAGCACCCCCCAACAATAGTTCCAACAGCAAACCCAACAAAAAATAATTTCCCAAACCAAACACCAACCCAAAAAAGTACCCCAGCAGCACCACCTATTAGACAAACGAGCCCACCAACAAAAGTCCAACACCCCACCCCAAAAAAAGTACCAACAGCAGCCCCACCAAAAAATTTCCCAAAAGCAGCAAACCCCCCAAAAATTTGTACCAACGCGCACCACCCCAAAAATAGTACCAACCCGCTGCACCACCAAAAAAAAGTACCAACTGCAGCACTTTCCAACCAATTACCAAAAGCAGCACCACCAAAAAAGTACCAACAGCAGCACCACCAACAAAAGTTTTTAAAAACAGCCCACCAACAATAGTACCCCAAAAAGCACCACCCCCAAAAAATAGTGCCAACAGCAGCACCACTAATAAAAAACCAAAACACCCAAAATAAAAAGTAAAACAGCAGCACCACCAACAATAGGACCAACCCGCAGCACCACCAAAAATAGTACCAACAGCAGCACCCCCAAAAAATTTTTCCCCCCAGCAGCAACCCAACATTTGTTCCAACAGCAGCCCACCAAAAAATTGTACCAAAAGCATTTCCACCAACAAAAGTACCCCAAAAGCACAAAACCCCCAAAAATAGTACCAACAGCACACTACCAACAATAGTAAACCCAAAGCAGCACACAAATTTTAGTACCAACAGCGCAAAAACCAACAAAAGTAAACCCAAAAAAAGCACCACCAATAATATAAACCCAAAATTTGCAACCCCCCAAAAAAATACCAACAGCAGCCCACCCAAAAATAGTACAACACAGCACCACCAATAAAAGCCCCAAAAGCACCCCCCCAATTAAATATTTCCAACAGTAGCATCACCAATAAAATTAAACCCAAAAGCCACCCACCAAAAAATAGTCCAACAACCCGCAACCCCCAAAAATAGTACCAAAAGTGCACCACCAATTAAAAGTACCAAAAAGCACCCCACCAATTTAAAAGTCCCCAAAAGTAGCCCCCACCAAAAAAATTAAACCAAAAGCACCCCCAAATAATAGTAAACCCAAAACAGCACCACCCCTTTTAGTAACCCCCAGCACCACCCCCAATAATGTACCAAAAGCCAACACCACCAATTTAAAAGTACCAACAGCAGCACCACCAAAAAAAGACAACACACCAAACCCAAAATTAAAAAAAAAAACCCCAAAAGTAGCCCACCAAAAATTTACCAACAGCAAACACCACCCTTTTTTAGTACCAAAAGCAGCACCACCAATAATAGTACCAACGCACCACCCCCCAAAATAGTAACCCAAAAGTAGCACACCAACAATTAAAACCAACAGGGACATCACCAAAATAGTAACCCCAAAAAGCAGCACCACCAAAAATAGTACAAAAAAGCGCAATACCAAAAATAGTTCCAAAAGCAGCACCACCCAAAAATTGTACCAACAGCAGCACCACCAACAATAGTACCAACAGCACCCCAATAATAGTACCAACAGCAGCACCACCAATAATAGTACCAACAGCAGCACCACCAACAATAGTACCAACAGCAGCACCACCAACAATAGTACCAACAGCAGCACTACCAATAATAGTACCAACAGCAGCACCCCAAAATAGTACCCCAAAAGGGGGCACCACCAATTTTAGTACCAAAAGCAGCACCACCAAAAAATGTACCCAAAAGAAAACCCCCCCAACAATTTGTACCAACACAGCACCCCCAAAAAAAGTACCAACAGCAGCCTACCAACAATTTTTTAAACCCAAAAGCGCCCCCAACAACAATTGTTCCAAAAGCACAACCCCCAAAAATAGTACCAACGAAACCCACCAAAAATTTAGTACCAACAGCAGCACCACCAACAATAGTACCAACAGCAGCACCACCAACAATAGTACCAACAGCAGCACCACCAACAATAGTACCAACAGCAGCACCACCAAAAAAATTTCCAAAAGCAGCACTAAACCCAAAAATAGCCAACAGCAGCACCAAAAACAATAGTTTTTAACAGCAGCACCACCAAAAACCCACCCCCCACCCAAAAAAAGTACCCAAAAGCGCACTACCAAAATAGTAAACCCAAAAACAGCAACCCCCAACAAAAAGACCCAAAAGCAACACCCCCCAAAAAAAAGTTCCAACAGCAGCACCACCCAACCCAAAAGGGCCAAAAGCAGCACCACCAAACTAGGGGCCAAAAGCAGCACCCCCAAAAATATTTCCCCAAAAGAGCCCAAACCCAAAAAAAAAAACCAACAGCACACTCCAAAAAATTTTGTACCAACAGCAGCACCACCAAAATAGTAAACCCAAAAGCAGCACTACCCCCCCAAAAGTACCAACGCAGAAACCCCCCAAAAAAGTCCCAAAAACCCGCCAATACCAAAAAATAGTACCAACGCGCACCACCAAAATTTTTACCCCCAAAAGCACCACAAACCAAAAATAGTACCAAGGGCAGCCCCACCCCAAAATAGTACCAACAGCACCCCCCAAACCCAAAAATAGTTCCAACACCCGCACCCCAAAAAATAGTAAAACCCCAATCAGCACCCCCAACAAAAGTACCAAAAGCAGCACCCCCAACAATAGTACCAACACACAAAAACCAAAAAGCACACCACCAAAAAAAAATTTCCAACAGGGAAACACTACCAACAGCAGCCCAAAAAAAAAATAGTTTCCCGAGTCTAAATTTTTTTTGTTTTTTTTTCCTTTGAGGAAGTTTAAAAGGGACAAAAAAAATACTTTTGTGGCAGAACCCAACTAAAACGGAACAACCGTTCCCTCTAACTTTTTATTTTTATCTTGGGAAATATTATATTATTTTTGAAGATTGTTTTTACTTGACATTTTAAACTTTACGTATTTTTATTATCTTGACGTATTGTATTATCTTGACGTATTGTATTATCTTGACGAATTGTCTTATCTTGACATTTTATCTTGACGTATTGTATTATCTTGACGTATTGTATTATCTTGACGTATTGTATTATCTTGACGTATTGTATTATCTTGACGTATTGTATTATCTTGACGTATTGTATTATCTTGACGTATTGTATTATCTTGACGTATTGTATTATCTTGACGTATTGTATTATCTTGACGTATTGTATTATCTTGACGTATTGAAATTATCTTGACGTATTGTATTATCTTGACGTATTGTATTATCTTGAAGTATTATATTATCTTGACGTATTGTATTATCTTGACGTATTGTATTATCTTGACGTATTGTATTATCTTGACGTATTGTATTATCTTGAAGTATTATATTATCTTGAAGTATTATATTATCTTGACGTATTGCATTATCTTGACGTATTGTATTATCTTTACGTATTGTATTATCTTGAAGTATTATATTATCTTGACGTATTTTATTATCTTGACGTATTGTATTATCTTGACGTATTGTATTATCTTGACGTATTATATTATCTTGACGTATTGTATTATCTTGACGTATTGTATTATCTTGACGTATTATATTATCTTGACGTATTGTATTATCTTGACGTATTGTATTATCTTGACGTATTTTATTATCTTGACGTATTGTATTATCTTGACGTATTGTATTATCTTGACGTATTATATTATCAGCCGCATAACCTCATTATACAAATGTGAAGAATAAGTTTTTATAAATAATATCTAAGATAAAAACATTGAGATAGAACAATATATTCTTAAATTACAGAAGTATATACCTTCCCTGTATAACACTATTGCTGTTATAGGAAGAGCAATATTCACATATAATATGTTACTGGCAGCAATTATATACAACGTAACAGGAAATATAATGATAAAAACAATTTTTTATTATTTTCATTTTAAGTAAGAACTGACTCACTTTTTTCCAGAACGCTAATTTTGCCATGAAGTTGAAAAGGTTAATGAGAAGATGAAATATATTTTGATTCAGACCTACAACCTCACGAAGCCAGGAGATGATCACTCCATAACACCCTGACATCCACTTGTTAAGTCACACAATGTTAAGTGTCTCCATAACACTCCCACCTCCAGACTGTAAGTCCCACAATGTTTACTGTCTCCATAACACTCCCACCTCCAGAATGTAAGTCCCACATTGTTAAGTGTCTCCATAACACTCCCACCTCCAGACTGTAAGTCCTACAATGTTTACTGTCTCCATAACACTCCCACCTCCAGAATGTAAGTCCCACATTGTTAAGTGTCTCCATAACACCCCCCACCTCCAGACTGTAAGTCCTACAATGTTTACTGTCTCCATAACACTCCCACCTCCAGACTGTAAGTCCCACATTGTTAAGTGTCTCCATAACACTCCCACCTCCAGACTGTAAGTCCCACATTGTTAAGTGTCTCCATAACACTCCCACCTCCAGACTGTAAGTCCCACATTGTTAAGTGTCTCCATAACACTCCCACCTCCAACTGTAAGTCCCACAATTTGTTAAGTGTCCCAAAACACTCCCACCTCCAGACTGAAAGGGTCCCACAATGTTTAACTGTCTCCAAAACACTCCCACCTGCAGACTGTAATCCACAAGTAAGTGTCTCATAAACACCCACTCCAGAAATGTAAGTCCCACAATGTTAAGTGTCTCCATAACACTCCACCTTCCAGACTGTAAGTCCCACAATTGGTTAAGTGTCTCCATAAAAACTCCCACCTCAGAATGTAAGTCCCACATTGTTAAGTGTCTCCATAACACACCACCTCCAACTGTAATTTCCTACAATGTTTACTGTCTCCATAACACTCCCACCTCCAGACTGTAAGTCCCACATTGTTAAGTGTCTCCATAATACTCCCACCTCCAGACTGTAAGTCCCACATTGTTAAGTGTCTCCATAACACTCCCACCTCCAGACTGTAAGTCCCACATTCTTAAGTGTCTCCATAACACTCCCACCTCCAACTGTAAGTCCCACAATGTTAATTTGTCTCCATAACACTCCCACCTCCAGACTGTAAGTCCCACAATGTTTACTGTCTCCATAACACTCCCACCTGCCGACTGTAAGTCCCACAATGTTAAGTGTCTCCATAACACTTCCCACCTCCAGAATGTAATCCCACAATGTTAAGTTCTCCATAACACTCCCACCTCCAGACTGAAGTCCCACAATGTTACTGTCTCCATAACACTCCCACCTCCAGAAGTAAGTCCCACATTGTTAAGGTTTCCATAAACACTCCCACCTCCAGACTGTAAGTCCTACAATGTTTACTGTCTCCATAACACTCCCACCTCCAGACTGTAAGTCCCACATTGTTAAGTGTCTCCATAACACTCCCACCTCCAGACTGTAAGTCCCACATGTTAAGTGTCTCCATAACACTCCCACCTCCAGACTGTAAGTCCCACATGTTTACTGTCTCCATAACACTCCCACCTCCAGACTGTAAGCCCACAATGTTAAGTGTCTCCATAACACTCCCACCTCCAGACTGAAAGCCCACATTGTTAAGTGCCCCTCCATAACACTCCCACCTCCAGACTGTAAGTCCCACAATGTTAAGTGTCTCCATAACACTCCCACCTCCAGACTGTAAGTCCCACAATGTTTACTGTCTCCATAACACTCCCACCTGCAGACTGTAAGTCTCACAATGTTAAGTGTCTCCATAACACTCCCACCTCCAGACTGTAAGTCCTACAATGTTTACTGTCTCCATAACACTCCCACCTCCAGACTGTAAGTCCCACATTGTTAAGTGTCTCCATAACACTCCCACCTCCAGACTGTAAGTCCCACAATGTTAAGTGTCTCCATAACACCCCACCTCCAGACTGTAAGTCCCACATTGTTAAGTGTCTCCATAACACTCCCACCTCCAGACTGTAAGTCCCACATTGTTAAGTGTCTCCATAACACTCCCACCTCCAGACTGTAAGTCCCACATTGTTAAGTGTCTCCATAACACTCCCACCTCCAGACTGTAAGTCCCACATTGTTAAGTGTCTCCATAACACTCCCACCTCCAGACTGTAAGTCCCACAATTTTAAAGTGTCTCCATAACACTCCACCTCCAGACTGTAAGTCCCACAATGTTTACTGTCTCCATAACACTCCCACCTCCAGACTGTAAGTCCCGCATTGTTAAGTGTCTCCATAACACTCCCACCTCCAGACTGTAAGTCCCACATTGTTAAGTGTCTCCAAACATCCCACCTCCAGACTGTAATCCCACAATGTTAATGTCTCCATTACACTCCACCTCCAGACTGTAAGTCCCACATTGTTAAGTGTCTCCATAACACTCCCACCCTCCAGACTGTAAGTCCCACATTGTTAAGTGTCTCCATTACACCCCACCTCCAGACTGTAAGTCCCACAATTTTAAAGTGTCTCCATAACACTCCCACCTCCAGACTGTAAGTCCCACAATGTTAAGTGTCTCCATAACACTCCCACCTCCAGACTGTAAGTCCACAATGTTTACTGTTCTCCATAACACCCCACCTCCAGACTGTAAGTCCCGCATTGTTAAGTGTCTCCATAACACTCCCACCTCCAGACTGTAAGTCCCACATTGTTAAGTGTCTCCATAACACTCCCACCTCCAGACTGTAAGTCCCGCATTGTTAAGTTGTCCCCCATAACACTCCCACCTCCAGACTGAAAAGTCCCACATTTTTTAAGTGTCTCCATAACACTCCACCTCCAGACTGTAAGTCCCACAATGTTTACTGTCTCCATAACACTCCCACCTCCAGACTGTAAGTCCCGCATTGTTTAAGTGTCTCCAAAAACATTTCCCACCTCCAGACTGTAAGTCCCACATTTTAAAGTGTCTCCATAACACTCCCACCTCCAGACTGTAAGTCCCACAATGTTAAGTGTCTCCATAACACTCCCACCTCCAGACTGTAAGTCCCACAATGTTTACTGTCTCCATAACACTCCCACCTCCAGACTGTAAGTCCCACATTGTTAAGTGTCTCCATAACACTCCCACCTCCAGACTGTAAGTCCCACAATGTTAAGTGTCTCCATAACACTCCCACCTCCAGACTGTAAGTCCCACAATGTTAAGTGTCCCCCATAACACTCCCACCTCCAGACTGTACGTCCCACAATGTTTACTGTCTCCATAACACTCCCACCTCCAGACTGTACGTCCCACAATGTTTACTGTCTCCTCCATCGGATACAAAATAAAGTAACGCAGAGTCTGAGGAGTTGAAAGTACTGCAATAACAAGAGATGAATGACTACTAAATAAATCTTTCAATATAGCTTCTACTTTATCAAAAATATTCATATTCACTACCATACACTGACAGCACATTACAGACGTTGCAAAACCAATGTACCTGGTACTGAGTCTACGACGTACTCAATACAACAGCACATTTAATGCCTTCAGCAAATATTAATTCACAAGAATGGAACAGTTTTCAAAATTCCAGTCCTTCTGAAAAAAGCCTGACATGTAGGCGAAGTATCGTCTGAATGAGGTGTCCAACAACTGACATGTAGGCGAAGTATCGTCTGAATGAGGTGTCCAACAACTGACATGTAGGCGAAGTATCGTCTGAATGAGGTGTCCAAAAACTGACATGTAGGTGAAAATATCGTCTGAATGAGGTGTCCAACAACTGACATGTAGGCGAAAATATCGTCTGAATGAAGGGGTCCAACAACTGACATGTAGGCGAAGTAATCGTCTGAATGAGGTGACCAACAACTGACATTAGGCGAAGTAACGTCTGAATGAGGTGACCCCAAAAACTGACATGTAGGCGAAGTATCGTCTGAATGAGGGTGTCCAACAACTTACATGTAGGCGAAGTATCGTCTGAATGAGGGGACCAACAACGACATGTAGGCGAAGTATCGTCTGAATGAGGTTCCAACAACTGACATGTAGGCGAAGTATCGTCCTGAATGAGGTGTCCAACAACTGACATGTAGGCGAAGTATCGTCTGAATGAGGTGTCCAACAACTGACATGTTAGGCGAAGTATCGTCTGAATGAGGTGACCACAACCTGACATGTAGGCGAAGTATCGTCTGAATGAGGTGTCCAACAACTGACATGTAGGCGAAGTATCGTCTGAAGAGGTGGGCCAAAAACTGACATGTAGGCGAAGTATCGTCTGAATGAGGTGTCCAACAACAGACATGTAGGCGAAGTATCGTCTGAATGAGGTGTCCAACAACTGACATGTAGGGGAAGTATCGTCTGAATGAGGGGTCCAACAACTGACATGTAGGCGAAGTATCGTCTGAATGAGGTTTTCCAACAACTGACATGTAGGCAAGTATCGTCTGAATGAAGTGACCAAAACTGACATGTGGCGAAGTATCGTCTGAATGAGGGGTCCAACAACTGGGCATGTAGGCGAAGTTATCGTCTGAATGAGTGACCAACAACTGACATGTAGGCGAAGTAAACGTCTGAATGAGGTGTCCCCAACAACTGACATGTAGGCGAAGTATCGTCTGAATGAGGTGTCCAACAACTGACATGTAGGCGAAGTAACGTCTGAATGAGGTGTCCAACAACTGACATTTAGGCGAAGTATCGTCTGAATGAGGTGTCCAACAACTGACATGTAGGCCCAAGTATCGTCTGAATGAGGTGAAACCCAAAAACGACATGTAGGCGAAGTATCGTCTGAATGAGGTGACCAACAACTGACATGTAGGCGAAGTATCGTCTGAATGAGGTGTCCAACAACTGACATGTAAGGGAAGTATCGTCTGAATGAGGTGACCAACAACTGACATGTAGGCGAAGTATCGTTCCGAATGAGGTGACCAACAACTGACAAAGTAGGCGAAGTACGTCTGAATTAGGTGACCAACAACTGACATGTAGGCAAGTATCGTCTGAATGAGTTTTCCAACAACTGACATGTAGGCGAAGTTTTCGTCTGAAAGAGTGTCCAACAACGACATGTAGGCGAAGTATCGTCTGAATGAGGTGTCCAACAACTGACATGAGGCGAAGTATCGTCTGATGAGGTGGGCCAACAACTGACATGTAGGCGAAGTATCGTCTGAAATGAGGTGTCCAACAACTGACATGTAGGCAAGTATCGTCTGAATGAGGTGTCCAACAACTGACATGTAGGCGAAGTATCGTCTGAAGGGGGGTGTCCCCAACAACTGACATGTAGGCGAAGTATCGTCTGAATGAGGTGACCAAAAACTGACAGTAGGCGAAAATATCGTCTGAATTGAGGTGACCAACAACTGACATGTAGGGGAAGTACGTCTGAATGAGGTGACCAACAACTGACATGTAGGCGAGTATCGTCTGAATGAGGTGACCAACAACTGACATGTAGGCGAAGTATCGTCTGAAAAGAGGTGACCAACAACTGACATGTAGGGGAAGTATCGTCTGAATGAGTGACCAACAACTGACAAGTAGCGAAGAATCGTCTGAATGAGGTGACCAACAACTGACATGTAGGCGAAGTATCGTCTGAATGAGGTGACCAACAACTGACATGTAGGCGAAGTATCGTCCCGAATTGAGGGGACCAACAACTGACCCTGTAGGCGAAGTATCGTCTGAATGAGGTGACCAACAACTGACATGTAGGCGAAGTATCGTCCCGAATGAGGTGACCAACAACCCGACATATAGGCGAAGTATCGTCTGAAGGGTGTCCAACAACTGACATGTAGGCGAAGTATCGTCTGAATGAGGTGACCAACAACTGACATGTAGGCGAAGTATCGTCTGAATGAGGTGTCCAACAACTGACATGTAGGCGAAGTATCGTCTGAATGAGGTGACCAACAACTGACATGTAGGCGAAGTATCGTCTGAATGAGGTGACCAACAACTGAAAATGTAGGCGAAGTATCGTCTGAATGAGGTGACCAACAACTGACATGTAGGCGAAGTATCGTCTGAATGAGGTTTTCCAACAACTGACATGTAGGCGAAGTATCGCTGAATGAGGTGTCCAACAACTGACATGTAGGCGAAGTATCGTCTGAATGAGGTGACCAACAACTGACATGTAGGCGAAGTATCGTCTGAATGAGGTGACCAACAACTGACATGTAGGCGAAGTATCGTCTGAATGAGGTGTCCAACAACTGACATGTAGGCGAAATACGTCTGAATGAGGTGTCCAACAACTGACATGTAGGCGAAGTATCGTCTGAATGAGGTGTCCAACAACTGACATGTAGGCGAAGTATCGTCTGAATGAGGTGTCCAACAACTGACATGTAGGCGAAGTATCGTCGAATGAGGTGTCCCAAAAACTGACATGTAGCGAAGTATCGTCTGAATGAGGTGACCAACAACTGACATGTAGGCGAAGTATCGTCTGAATGAGGGGTCCAAAAACTGACATGTAGGGAAGTAATCGTCTGAATGAGGTGTCCAACAACTGACATGTAGGCGAAGTATCGTCTGAATGAGGTGTCCAACAACTGACATGTAGGCGAAGTATTTGTCTGAATGAGGTGTCCAACAACTGACATGTAGGGGGAAGTATCGTCCTGAATGAGGTGTCCAACAACTGACATGTAGGCGAAGTATCGTCTGAATGAGGGGTCCAACAACTGACAGTAGGCGAAGTATCGTCTGAATGAGGTGTCCAACAACTGACATGTAGCGAAGTATCGTCTGAATGAGGTGTCCAACAACTGACATGAGGCGAAGTATCGTCTGAATGAGGTGTCCAAAAACTGACATGTAGGCGAAGTATCGTCTAATGAGGTGTCCAACAACTGACATGTAGGCGAAGTTATCGTCTGAAATGAGGTGTCCCCAAAAACTGACATGTAGGCGAAGTATCGTCTGAATGAGGTGACCAACAACTGACATGTAGGGGAAGTATCGTCTGAATAGTTTTCCAAAAAACTGACATGTAGGCGAAGTATCGTCTGAAATGAGGTGTCCCAACAACTGACATTTTAGGCGAAGTATCGTCTGAAAAGAGGTGTCCAACAACGACATGTAGGCGAAGTATCGTCTGAATGAGGTGTCCAACAACTGACATGTAGGCGAAGTATCGTCTGAATGAGGTGTCCAACAACTGACATGTAGGCGAAGTATCGTCTGAATGAGGTGACCAACAACTGACATGTAGGCGAATTATCGTCTGAATGAGGTGTCCAACACTGACATGTAGGCGAAGTATCGTCTGATGAGGTGTCCAACAACTGACATGTAGGCGAAGTATCGTCTAAGAGGGGTCCAACAACTGACATGTAGGCGAAGTATCGTCTGAATGAGGTGTCCAACAACTGACATGTAGGCGAAGTATCGTCTGAATGAGGTGTCCAACAACTGGGCATGTAGGCGAAGTAAACGTCTGAATGAGGTGTCCAACACTGACATGTAGGCGGGAAATACGTCCCGAATGAGGTGTCCAACAACTGACATGTAGGCGAAGTATCGTCTGAATGAGGTGTCCAACAACTGACATGTAGGCGAAGTATCGTCTGAAGAGGTGTTTCCAACAACTGACATGTAGCGAAAATATCGTCTGAATGAGGTGTCCAACACTGACATGTAGGCGAAGTTATCGTCTGAAGAGGTGAAACCCAAAAACGACATGTAGGCCGAAGTATCGTCTGAATGAGGTGACCAACAACTGACATGTAGGCAAGTATCGTCTGAATGAGGTGTCCCAACAACTGACATGTAGGGGAAGTTTTCGTCTGAATGAGGTGTCCAACAACTGACATGTAGCGAAGTATCGTCCTGAATGAGGTGTCCAAACTGACATGTAGGCGAAGTAATCGTCTGAATGAGGTGACCAAAAACTGACATTTTAGGCGAAGTATCGTCTGAATGAGGTGTCCAACAACTGACATGTTTGGCGAAGTATCGTTTTAATGAGGGGACCAACAACTGACCCTGTAGGCGAAGTATCGTCTGAATGAGGTGACCAACAACTGATATTAGGCGAAATATCGTCTGAATGAGGTGACCAACAACTGACATGTAGGCGAAGTATCGTCTAATGAGGTGACCAACAACTGACATGTTTGGGGAAGTATCGTCTGAATGAGGTTTCCAACAACTGACATGTAGGCGAAGTATCGTCGAATGAGGTGACCAACAACTGACCATGTAGGCGAAGTATCGTCTGAATGAGGGGACCAACAAATGACATGTAGGCGAAGTATCGTCTGAATGAGGGGACCAACAACTGACATGAGGCGAAGTATCGTCTGAATGAGGTGACCAACAACTGACATGTAGGCGAAGTATCGTCTGAATGAGGTGTCCAACAACTGACATGTAGGCGAAGTATCGTCTGAATGAGGTTACCAACAACTGACATTAGGGGAAGTATCGTCTGAAAAGAGGGGACCAAAAAACGACATGTAGGCGAAGTATCGTCTGAATGAGGTGTCCAACAACTGACATGTAGGCGAAGTATCGTCTGAATGAGGGGACCAACAACTGACAATGTAGGCGAGTATCGTCTGAAAAGAGGTGTCCAACAACTGACATGTAAGGCAAGTATCGTCTGAATGAGGTGACCAACAACTGACATGTAGGCGAAGTATCGTCTGAATGAGGTGACCAACAACTGACATGTAGGCGAAGTATCGTCTGAATGAGGGGTCCAAAAACCCGACAAGTAGGCGAAGTATCGTCTGAATGAGGTGACCAAAAACTGACATGAGGCGAAGTATCGTCCCGAATGAGGTGACCAACAACTGACATGAAGGGGAAGTATCGTCTGAATGAGGTGACCAACAACTGACATGTAGGCGAATATCGTCTGAAAGAGGTGACCAACAACTGACATGTAGGCGAAGTATCGTCCTGAATGAGGTGTCCAACAACTGACATGTAGGCGAAGTATCGTCTGAATTTAGGTGACCAACAACTGACCCGTAGGCGAAGTAATCGTCTAATGAGGTGACCAACAACTGACATTAGGCGAAGTATCGTCTGAATGAGGGGACCAACAACTGACATTTAGGCGAAGTATCGTCTGAATGAGGTGACCAACAACTGACATGTAGGCGAAGTATCGTCGAATGAGGTGTCCAACAACTGACATGTAGGGGGAAGTTCGTCTGAATGAGGTGACCAACAACTGACATGTAGGCGAAGTATCGTCTGAATGAGGTTTTCCAACAACTGACATTAGGCAAGTATCGTCTGAATGAGGTGACCCCAAAAACTGACATGTAGGCGAAGTATCGTCTGAATGGGGTCCAACAACTGACATGTAGGCGAAGTATCGTCTGAATGAAGTGTCCAACAACTGACATGTAGGCGAAGTATCGTCTTAATGAGGTGACCAAAAAAACTGACATAGGCGAAGTATCGTCTGAATGAGGTGTCCAACAACTGACATGTAGGCGAAGTATCGTCTGAATGAGGGGTCCAACAACTGACATGTAGCGAAGTAAACGTCTGAAAGAGGTGACCAACAACTGACATGTAGGCGAAGTATCGTCTGAATGAGGTGACCAACAACTGACATGTAGGCGAAGTATCGTCTGAATGAGGTGACCAACAACTGACATGTAGGCGAAGTATCGTCTGAATGAGGTGTCCAACAACTGACATGTAGGCGAAGTATCGTCTGAATGAGGTGTCCAACAACTGACATGTAGGCGAAGTATCGTCTGAATGAGGTGACCAACAACTGACATGTAGGCGAAGTATCGTCTGAATGAGGTGTCCAACAACTGACATGTAGGCGAAGTATCGTCTGAATGAGGTGACCAACAACTGACATGTAGGCGAAGTATCGTCTGAATGAGGTGTCCAACAACTGACATGTAGGCGAAGTATCGTCTGAATGAGGTGACCAACAACTCTTCTTGTGGCTGTTATGTACAACTTGTCAACATTCCCATACCATCTACAATTACCATTTATCAGAATATTTCTAGCGTTTACATGGTATTTCTGGAGTTTACATTGTATATGTGCAGTTTACTTTGTATATCTGCAGTTTACATGTAATGTGCAGTTTACTTTATATCGCATTTACTTTGTATATCTGCAGTTACATTGTATATGTCAGTTACTTTGTATATCTGCAGTTTACTTTGTATATCTGCAGTTTACTTTGTATATCTGCAGTTTACTTTGTATATCTGCAGTTTACTTTGTATATCTGCAGTTTACTTTGTATATGCAGTTTACTTGTATATCTGCAGTTTACTTTGTATATCGCAGTTTACTTTGTATATCTGCAGTTTACTTGTAACTGCAGTTTACTTGTATATGTGCATTTACTTTGTATACGCAGTTTACTTTGTATATCTGCAGTTTACTTTGTATATCGCATTTACTTTGTATATCGCAGTTTACTTTGAAATATCTGCAGTTTATTGTATATCTGTAGTTTCCCTTTTATCTGCAATTTACTTGATTCTGCAGTTTACTTGTATATCTGTAGTTTACTTTGTATATCTGCAGTTTACTTTGTATATCTGTAGTTTACTTTGTATATCTGCAGTTTACTTTGTATATCTGCAGTTTACTTTGTATATCTGTAGTTTACTTTGTATATCTGCAGTTTACTTTGTATATCTGTAGTTTACTTTGTATATCTGTAGTTTACTTTGTATATATGTAGTTTACTTTGTATATCTGCAGTTTACTTTGTATATCTGTAGTTTACTTTGTATATCTGCAGTTTACTTTGTATATCTGAAGTTTACTTTGTATATCTGCAGTTTAAGCTGTGTATATGCAGTTTACATCGTATATTTGCTGTTTAAATTACATATTTACATTTTTATTCGCAGTTTACATTGTAAATCCGGGGTTTACATTGTATATCTGCAGTTTATATTGTATATCTCGAGTTTACATTGTATATCTGCAATTTATACTGTTTATGTGCAGTTTCCACTGTATATCTGCAGTTTATATTGTATATCTGGAGTTTATATTGTATTTCTGGAGTTTATATTGTATATCTGCAGTTTATATTGTATTTCTGGAGTTTATATTGTATATCTGCAGTTTATATTGTATTTCTGGAGTTTACATGGATTGTTTTGAATTTCGTAGTTTTGTTGACGTTATGTATACCGAAATGTGTATTTTAATCCGTATTTTAGGGATTAAAATACTATTGTCTGGTGGCGAGCAGGTTACCTGGAGCCTTAATAACCATAGTGTAGTCGACAGGATTTAGACCCCATAAACTAAATTAACTAGTCAGATAATATCCTAATGATCTAACCGACATATCCATGGCATAGATAACATACAAATGGTCTAACAGACGTTCTCATGGTCTAACTGATGTTTTCACGATCTGACTGACGTTCTCACGGCCTGATTGACGTTCTACCAGTCTAGCTGACGCTCTCATGGTTTAACTGACGTTCCCCCTCAGTTTAACAGATGTTCCCATAGTTTAACTTACGTTCCCATGCTTTAACTGGCGTTTCCACGTTCAACTGGTGTTCCCACAAACTAAAGGACGTTCCCACAGTCAGACTGACGTTCCCACAATCTGACTGACGTTCCCACTGTCTGACTGACGTTCCCACAGTTTGACTGATGTTCCCACTGTCTGACTGACGTTCCCACAGTCTGACTGACGTTCCCACAGTCTGACTGACGTTCCCACAGTCTGACCGACGTTCCCACAGTCTGACTGACGTTCCCACAATCTAACGAACGTTCCACATTCAGACTGACGTTCTCACAGTCTCACTAACCTCCCCACAGTTTGACTGACGGTCCCATAGTCTGACTGATGTTCTCACAGTCTGACTGAAGTTCCCACAGTCTAATTGACGTTCCCACAATCTGACTGACGTTCCCATAGTCTGACTGATGTTCTCACAATTTGACTGACGTTCCCAGAGTCTGACTGACGTTCTCAGAGTCTGACCGACGTTTCCACAGTTTGACTGACGTTCTCACAATCTGACTGACGTTCCCACAGTCTGACTGACGTTCCCACAGTCTGACTGACGTTCCCACAGTCTGACCGACATTCCCACAGTCTGACTGACGTTCCCACAGTCTGACAGACGTTCCCACAATCTAACGAACGTTCCACATTCAGACTGACGTTCTCACAGTCTCACTAACGTCCCCACAGTCTGACTGACGTTCTCACAGTCAGACTGACGTTCCCACAATCTGACTGACGTTCTCACGGTCTGACTGACGTTCCCACAGTCTGATTGACGTTCCCACAATCTGACTGACGTTCCCACAATCTAACGGACGTTCCCATAGTCTGACTAATGTTCTCACAGATTGACTGACGTTCTCACAATCTGACCGACGTTCCCACGGTTTAACTGACGTTCCCACAGCCTGATTGACGTTCCCACGGTCTGACTGATGTTCCCACAGTCTGACTGATGTTCCCACAGTCTGACTGACGTTCCCACAATCTGACTGACGTTCCCAGTCTGACTGACGTTCCCACAGTCTGACTGACGTTCTCACAGTCTGACTGACGTTCTCACAGATCTGACTGACGCTCCCACAGTCTGACTGACGCTCTCACCAATCTGACTGACGCCTCTCACAGTCTGACTGACGCTCTCACAGTCTGACTGACGCTCCACAGTCTGACTGACGTTCCCACAGTCTGACTGACGCTCTCACAGTCTGACTGACGCTTCTCACAGTCTGACTGACGTTCACAGTCTGACTGACGTCCACAGTCTGACTGACGCTCTCACATCTGACTGACGTCCCACAGTCTGACGTGACGCTCCACAGTCTGCTGACCTCACGTCTGACTGCGCTTCACAGTCTGACTGACGCTCCACAGTCTGACTGACGTCTCATCACAGTCTGACTGACGCTCTCACATCTGACTGACGCTCCCACAGTCTGACTGACGCTCTCACAGTCTGACTGACGCTCCCACAGTCTGACTGACGCTCCCACAGTCTGACTGACGCTCTCACAGTCTGACTGACGTTCCCACAGTCTGACTGACGCTCCCACAGTCTGACTGACGCTCTCACAGTCTGACTGACGCTCCCACAGTCTGACTGACGCTCCCACAGTCTGACTGACGCTCTCACAGTCTGACTGACGCTCTCACAGTCTGACTGACGCTCCCACAGTCTGACTGACGCTCCCACAGTCTGACTGACGCTCTCACAGTCTGACTGACGCCTCAATCTGACTGACGTCTCACAGTCTGACTGACGTTTCCCACAGTCTGACTGACGCTCCACAGTCTGACTGACGTTCCTACAGTCTGACTGACGCTCCACAGTCTGACTGACGCTCCCACAGTCTGACTGACGTTCTCCACAGTTCTGACTGACGCTCTCACAGTCTGACTGACGCTCTCACAGTCTGACTGACGCTCCACAGTCTGACTGACGTTCCCACAGTCTGACTGACGACCTCTCACAGTCTGACTGACGTTCCCCACAGTCTGACTGACGTTCCCACAGTCTGACTGACGCTCCCACAGTCTGACTGACGCTCTCACAGTCTGACTGACGTTCCCACAGTCTGACTGACGCTCTCACAGTCTGACTGACGTTCCCACAGTCTGACTGACGCTCCCACAGTCTGACTGACGCTCTCACAGTCTGACTGACGTTCTCACAGTCTGACTGACGTTCTCACAGTCTGACTGACGCTCCCACAGTCTGACTGACGCTCCCACAGTCTGACTGACGCTCTCACAGTCTGACTGACGCTCTCACAGTCTGACTGACGTTCCACAGTCTGACTGACGCTCTCACAGTCTGACTGACGTTTCCACAGTCTGACTGACGCTCCACAGTCTGACTGACGCTCCCACAGTCTGACTGACGCTCTCACAGTCTGACTGAGTTCCACAGTCTGACTGACGCTCTCACAGTCTGACTGACGTTCCACAGTCTGACTGACGCTCTCACATCTGACTGACGTCTCAACTGACTGACGTTCTCACAGTCTGACTGACGTTCTCACAGTCTGACTGACGTTCCCACAGTCTGACTGACGCTCTCACAGTCTGACTGACGTTTCCACAGTCTGACTGACGCTCTCACAGTCTGACTGACGTTCTCACAGTCTGACTGACGTTCCCACAGTCTGACTGACGCTCTCACAGTCTGACTGACGTTCCACAGTCTGATGCGCTCCACGTCTGACTGACCTCTCACAGTCTGACTGACGCTCTCACAGTCTGACATGACGCTTCTCCACAGTCTGACTAGACGCTCCTCACAGTCTGACTGACGCTCTCACAGTCTGACTGACGTCTCCACAGTCTGACTGACGCTCTCACAGTCTGACTGACGTTTTCCACAGTCTGACTGACGCTCCACAGTCTGACTGACGCTTTCACAGTCTGACTGACGTTCTCACAGTCTGACTGACGTTCTCACAGTCTGACTGACGCTCCCACAGTCTGACTGACGCTCTCACAGTCTGACTGACGTTCCACAGTCTGACTGACGCTCTCACAGTCTGACTGACGTTCTCACAGTCTGACTGACGTTCCACAGTCTGACTGACGCTCTCAAGTCTGACTGACGTTCACATCTGATGACGTCCACAGTCTGACTGACGCTCTCACAGTCTGACTGACGCTCCCACAGTCTGACTGACGCTCTCACAATCTGACTGACGTTCCCACAGTCTGACTGACGCTCTCACAATCTGACTGACGCTCCTACAGTCTAAAGATAAAAAAAAGTAATTTAAAATAAGAGAAACAATTTAACACAAACTTCCCAGGTAAAGAACATGAAACATTTTGAACCAAGATCAAACGTAGAAAAAAACGAACGAAGAAAATTAAACATTTTTGTGTCCTTTGAGTTGAGCATCAAGACCTGAAGGTGTTGTACTGGGTGGGTAGTGGGTGTTGTACTGGGTGGGTAGTGGGTGTTGTACTGGGTGGGTAGTGGGTGTTGTACTGGGTGGGTAGTGGGTGTTGTACTGGGTGGGTAGTGGGTGTTGTACGGGTGGTAGTGGTGTGTACGGTGGGTGTGGGTTGTACTGGTGGGTATGGTGTTGTACTGGGTGGGTAGTGGGTGTTGTACTGGGTGGGTAGTGGGTGTTGTACTGGGTGGGTAGTGGGTGTTGTACTGGGTTGGTGTATGTGGGTGTTGTACTGGGTGGGTAGTGGGTGTTTGTACTGGGTGGTGAGTGGGTGGTGTATGTACTGGGTGGTGTAGTAGGGTGTTGTACTGGGTGGGTAGTGGGTGTTGTACTGGGTGGGTAGTGGGTGTTGTACTGGGTGGGTAGTGGGTGTTGTTACTGGGTGGGTAGTGGGTGTTGTACTGGGTGGGTAGTGGGTGTTGTACTGGGTGGGTAGTGGGTGTTGTACTGGGTGGGTAGTTGGTGTTGTACTGGGTGGGTAGTGGGTGTTGTACTGGGTGGGTAGTGGGTGTTGTACTGGGTGGGTAGTGGGTGTTGTACTGGGTGGGTAGTGGGTGTTGTACTGGGTGGGTAGTGGGTGTTGTACTGGGTGGGTAGTGGGTGTTGTACTGGGTGGGTAGTGGGTGTTGTACTGGGTGGGTAGTGGGTGTTGTACTGGGTGGGTAGTGGGTGTTGTACTGGGTGGGTAGTGGGTGTTGTACTGGGTGGGTAGTGGGTGTTGTACTGGGTGGGTAGTGGGTGTTGTACTGGGTGGGTAGTGGGTGTTGTACTGGTAGTGGGTGAGTGGGTGTTGTACTGGTGGGTAGTGGGTGTTGTACTGGGTTGGGTAGTGGGTGTTGTACTGGTGGTAGTGGTGTTGTACTGGTGGGTGGGTGTTGTACTGGGTGGGTAGTGGGTGTTGTACTGGGTGGGTAGTGGGTGTTGTACTGGGTGGGTAGTGGGTGTTGTACTGGGTGGGTAGTGGGTGTTGTACTGGGTGGGTAGTGGGTGTTGTACTGGGTGGGTAGTGGGTGTTGTACTGGGGTGGGTAGTGGGTGTTTGTACTGGGTGGGGTAGTGGTGTGTTTGTACTGGGTGGGTAGTGGGTGTTGTACTGGTGGGTGGTAGTGGGTGTTGTACTGGGTGGGTAGTGGGTGTTGTACTGGGTGGGTAGTGGGTGTTGTACTGGGTGGGTAGTGGGTGTTGTACTGGGTGGGTAGTGGGTGTTGTACTGGGTTGGGTAGTGGGTGTTGTACTGGTGGGTAGTGGGTGTTGTACTGGGTGGGTAGTGGGTGTTGTACTGGGTGGGTAGTGGGTGTTGTACTGGGTGGGTAGTGGGTGTTGTACTGGGTTGGGTAGTGGGGTGTTGTACTGGTGGTGATGTGGGTATGGTTGTAGTGGGTGGTTGTACTGGGTGGGTAGTGGGTGTTGTACTGGGTGGGTGTGTTGGGTTGTTTGTACTGGGTGGGTAGTGGATTGTTGTACTGGGTGGGTAGTGGTGTTTGTACTGGGTGGGTAGTGGGTGTTGTACTGGGTGGGTAGTGGGTGTTGTACTGGGGGGTAGGGTGTTGTACTGGGTGGTAGTGGGTGTTGTACTGGGGTGGTAGTGGGTGTGTTGTACTGGGTGGGAGTAGTGGGTGTTGTACTGGTTGGGTAGTGGGTGTTGTACTTGGGTGGGTTAGTGGGTTGTACTGGGTGGTAGTGGGTGTTGTATGGGTGGGTGTGGGTGTTGTACTGGGTGGGTAGTGGGTGTTGTACTGGGTAGTGGGTGTACTTGGTAGGGTGTTGTACTGGGTGGGTAGTGGTGTTGTACTGGGTGGTAGGGGTGTTGTACTGGGTGGGTTGTGGGTGTTGTACTGGTGGGTAGTGGTGTTGTACTGGGGGGTAGTGGGTGTTGTACTGGTGGGTAGTGGGTGTTGTACTGGGTGGGTAGTGGGTGTTGTACTGGGTGGGTAGTGGGTGTTGTACTGTGTGTGTGATGGTAATGTGGGTGTTGTACTGGGTGGGTAGTGGGTGTTGTACTGGGTGGGTAGTGGGTGTTGTACTGGGTGAGTAGTGGGTGTTGTACTGGTGGTAGTGGGTGTTGTACCTGGGTGGAGCAGTGGGTGTTGTACTGGGTGAGTAGTGGAGTGTTGTACTGGTGGGTAGTGGGTGTTGTATTGGGTGGTAGTGGGTGTTGTACTGGGTGCGTAGTGGGTGTTGTACTGGGTGGGTAGTGGTGTTGTACTGGGTGGGTAGTGGGGTTATTAGCATGGTGTGTAGGTGGTGTTGTACTAGGTGGTAGTGGGTGTTTATACTGGGTGGGTGTGGGTGTTGTACTGGGTTGGTAGGGGGTGTTGTTACTGGGGTTGTAGGTGAGGGTGTTGTACATGGTGGGTTATGAGGTGTTGTACTGGGTGGTAGTGGGTGTTGTACATGGGGAAGATGGGTGTTGTACTGGGGATGGGTGTTGTATGGTTGGGTGTGGTGTGGGTACTAGTGGGTGTTGTAGTAGGTGTAGTGGTCAGTGGGTTGGTACAGTGGGGGTGGGTTAGATGCTATGGTGGGTGGGGTTGGATACAGTGGATGGGTGGGTTGGGTACGGATGTGGTGGGTTCTGGTGTTGGTGGGTACAGTGGTGGGTGGGATGGGTGTCGGGGTACTATAATATTAGCGTCGTCGCTGACTACAGTAATAATGGAGGAGGTAGCAACAATCAAGCCAGTGGTGGAAGAGGCAGTCAACCAACACTGGTGGACGAGGCAGCCAGCCAACACTGTTGGAAGAGGCAGCCAGCCTACACTGGTGGAAGAGGTAACCAGCCAACACTCGTGGAAGAGGTAACCAGCTAACACTGGTGGAAGAGTCAGTCAGCCAACACTGGTAGAAGAGTCAATCAGCCAATACTGGTGGAAGAGACAGCCAGCCAACACTGGTGGAAAACTTAACCAGGCAACACTGGTGGAAGAGGTAACCAGCCAACACTGGTGGAAGAGGTAACCAAGCAACACTGGTGGAAGAGGCAGCCAGCCAACACTGGTGGAAAACTTAACCAGGCAACACTGGTGGAAGAGTGTAACAGCCAACACTGTGGAAGAGGTAACCAAGCAACACAGGTGGAAGGAACAATCACCAATCTGGTAGTAGTCAGCAGTCGCCAAAATGGTAGGTAAGAGTCATCAGCCAATATGGTGGAAGTAGAGAGCATGCTCGAACATGGTGGAAAATATTCAGCCAGCGCAACTTTGTGAAAACTAACCTGCAACACTAGTGGAAGAGTAACCAGAACAACACTGTGGAAGAGTCGCCAGCCAACACTGGTGGAAGAGTCAGCCAGCCAACACTGGTGGAAGAGTCAGCTAGCCAACACTGGTGGAAGAGTCAGCTAGCCAACACTGGTAGGTGAGTCAGTCAACTAACAAGGGAATGCAAACACACACACCAAACTCACTTAATCTATATTATCACAATGTTTCGCTCAAAAAAATGGCTTTATAAAGTAAGAAGTTGATAAAGCTTCCTTTGAGCGATATTTAAGTCTTGCACTGCTTCGTGTATTATGTAGGACCATCAATATTCCAGCCAGTGGGACTGACAGGCAGTTTTTAACTACACACTGACATCCTTGGCACCTTACTGTGGTAACGGAGAGGGAAATCAGAACTGATGGGCTCTTGAAGAGTTTTATGGGGCCTAAAGAACCCTTGGACACTTGAAGAACTCTTAGGGATCTAAAGATCTCTTGAGAACATGTACCCTTGAGAACATGAACTCTTGAGAACATAAGAACATAAGAAAGGAGGAACACTGCAGCAGGCCTGTTGGCCCATACTAGGCACGTCCTTTACAATTCATCCCACTAACAAAATATTTGCCCAACCCAATTTTCAATGGCACCCAAGAAATTAGCTCTGATTAGTCATGAAGAACTCTTGAAAAAATAACGACCACACTGTCAGGATTCGAGGAAAAAAGTCGTGTTTAAGGCAAAAATTGGACTTATTATTCTCTTTAACAAAGAAAACTCAGGAAAGAGATGGTGGGTAGACTGCATCTTCTCAGACTGTACAATGGCCCTGACACTGATCCACATCAGAAATTGGTGCAACACTCAAATACCAAAAAGGAATAAGGGAAAATGGGCTGCTGAGGATCCCAGAATAAGTAAGGGATGAGGAGAGATGAATGATAATCAGTAAGGATATGAGCAGACATGACGAATGAGTCTCTCATGGATTATTAATGTTGATCATCTATGGTAACGACGTGTCAACAGAGATCGAGTTCTTTGTACCTCTCTTTGCAGATAATATGTGACTAATGAGTAGAATACAACTAGAGAATATAGGAAAAGACTACAAAATAACTTTGATGGAGTGTAGAGATGGTCAAACAGAAAGGGAGTAGAGTTTAACCCCAGCTGTGCATTTTTTAATATAAAGAAAAAGGAAAGAAGACTGATCACGGAGTACAGATAGGGAAGACAGGCTGAACATTTCAAATGAAGAATAGAGGATGGAGTAAATTTTACAGAGAGTATGTCGCTGGAGCTTTCATTGTATCTACCAGTGTGCACACTCCTGGCACACTTAAGAATATCATTCACGGCCTTATGTACAATATAGTCAAAACTAATTACGCAGCACCAGCATGGAACCTGCACCTGATCAAACGTACTGAAACTAAAGCCACGAAAAATAAAAAAAAAAAAACTGATGATCTTAGTGGAAAAAGAACACAGAGAGATATGATAATGACGTACATAATTCTCAAAAAAACAGATGAGGATAGAGACAAAATAAAGAGCGGAGAGTGAGATAACGTGGACCTGTATATGAATTAAATGTAAATAAATACACGAAATAAATCCTCACTACTTCATTTTAGTCGACTCCTAAGTAATGAGAAATTCAGGACAGTTTACACAAGACATCAGACCATTATGAGTATGAAATATCAACGTGGAGCATACAACCATGTATATACATGAGTTCCAGATAGTCCAGAGGTTTGTAAACAAAACAATTCCGGAGCTAAGTGAATAATCTTATGAACTTAGTCATATGATTAGAAGAACGAATATTTAAGGGAGATATGATCATTAACGATGATTTTATGGGTAAATAAAATCATGAACGACGGAACAGATATTATGAAGGATCGGGTAAGCCACATCGATGTTAGGAACAACATCGTCGACTTAAGATAGTGCAAGCAGACACTCGTAACAGCTGAGATAGTTCATATTATGGTGCCCAAAGTATTAGTAATCCACAACACAGGGTTTTTTGCAAGGTTAAGAGGCGGTGCCAGGAGGTGTCACTAGTCCTTGCGAGAACACTTATTTAAATGTCCTAAAACACACTCACAAAACCACAAACAGTCAAACCCAAACATTCACAAGCACACACTCAAACTTCACACAAAGACACACTCATGCACTCACACAAACAAACACTCATACACACACACCAGCACACACTCATACACTCACACAATCACTCATCCGCCTCTACACTGTTACGTTAACTAACCCCTTCCACGTCCTTTCCTTCCTCTTCTCACATCACTCCTTCCTTTCCCCTCTCCAACTCCTCCCCTCCCATTTTCATCTTTACAACACCCCCCCCCCCTTTCCTCCCCCTCCTCTTCCTACTTCTAACATTCATTTCCTCACTTCCCTGTCTTCCACAGGGAAGAAAAGGAAGGAAACGAAGCAGAGGGCGAGGGGAGAGGGGCACAAGGCAAGGAGAGAAGAGGAAAAGTGCAGAGAGTAGAAGGAGAGGGATAAGGGCGCCAGCAAACTATTAACAGTTCGTTTCAGCATTCCCAGTAACGATTATGCAAATACTGTAAAGTCGTGTAGCCTCTCACTCGCAGGGAGAGGCAGTGCGTACGACGACATCCCAGCCTTGGACCTCCAGGCACACAGACTCCCGCTTCACCAGCACTCAACACACTCCCGCTTCACCAGCACTCAACACACTCCCGCTTCACCAGCACTCAACACACTCCCGCTTCACCAGCACTCAACACACTCCCGCTTCACCAGCACTCAACACACTCCCGCTTCACCAGCACTTAACACACTCCCGCTTCACCAGCACTCAACACACTCCGCTTCACCAGCACTCAACACACTCCCGCTTCACCAGCACTCAACACACTCCCGCTTCACCAGCACTCAACACACTCCCGCTTCACCAGCACTCAACACACTCCCGCTTCACCAGCACTCAACACACTCCCGCTTCACCAGCACTCAACACACTCCCGCTTCACCAGCACTCAACACACTCCCGCTTCACCAGCACTCAACACACTCCCGCTTCACCAGCACTCAACACCCCCGTCCACCAGCACTCAACACCTCCCGCTTCACCAGCACTCAACACACTCCCGCTTCACACCAGCACTCAACACACTCCCGCTTCACCAGCACTCAACACACTCCCGCTTCACCAGCACTCAACACACATCCCGCTTCACCAGCACTCAACACACTCCCGCTTCACCAGCACTCAACACACTCCCGCTTCACCAGCACTCAACACTCCCGCTTACCAGCACAACACACTCCCGCTTCACCAGCACTCAACACACTCCCCGCTTCACCAGCACTCAACACACTCCCGCTTCACCAGCACTCAACACACTCCCGCTTCACCAGCACTCAACACACTCCCGCTTCACCAGCACTCAACACACTCCCGCTTCACCAGCACTTAACACACTCCTGCTTCACCAGCACTCAACACACTCCCGCTTCACCAGCACTCAACACACTCCCGCTTCACCAGCACTCAACACACTCCTGCCTCACCAGCACTCAACACACTCCTGCTTCACCAACACTCAACACACTCCCGCTTCACCAGCACTCAAAACACTCCCGCTTCACCAGCACTCAACACACTCCCGCTTCACCAGCACTCAACACACTCCCGCTTCACCAGCACTCAACACACTCCCGCTTCACCAGCACTTAACACACTCCCGCTTCACCAGCACTCAACACACTCCCGCTTCACCAGCACTTAACACACTCCCGCTTCACCAGCACTCAACACACTCCCGCTTCACCAGCACTCAACACACTCCCAGTTCACCAGCACTCAACACACTCCCGGTTCACCAGCACTCAGCACACTCCCAGTTCACCAGCACTCAGCACACTCCCAGTTCACCAGCACTCAACACACTCCCAGTTCACCAGCACTCAACACACTCACGGTTCACCAGCACTCAGCCCACTCCCAGTTCACCAGCACTCAGCACACTCCCGGTTCACCAGCACTCAACACACTCACGGTTCACCAGCACTCAGCATACTCCCAGTTCACCAGCACTCAGCACACTCCCGGTTCACCAGCACTCAACACACTCCGGTTCACCAGCACTCACACACTCCCAGTTCACCAGCACTCAGCACACTCCCAGTTTCACCAGCACTCAGCACACTCCCAGTTCACCAGCACTCAGCACACTCCCAGTTCACCAGCACTCAACACACTCACGGTCCACCAGCACTCAGCACACTCCCAGTTCACCAGCACTCAACACACTCCCAGTTCACCAGCACTCAGCACACTCACGGTTCACCAGCACTCAGCACACTCCCAGTTCACCAGCACTCAGCACACTCACGGTCCACCAGCACTCAGCACACTCCGTTCACCAGCACTCACACACTCCCAGTTCACCAGCACTCAGCACACTCACGGTTCACCAGCACTCAGCACACTCCCGTTCACCAGCACTCAAGCACACTCCCGGTTCACCAGCACTCAGCACACTCACGGTTCACCAGCACTCAGCACACTCCCGGTTCACCAGCACTCAGCACACTCACGGTTCACCACACCAGCACACTCACGTTCACCACACTCAGCACACTCCGGTTCACCAGCACTCAGCACACTCACGGTTCACCAGCACTCAGCACACTCCCGGTTCACCAGCACTCAGCACACTCACGGTTCACCAGCACTCAGCACACTCACGGTTCACCAGCACTCAGCACACTCACGGTTCACCAGCACTCAGCACACTCCCGGTTCACCAGCACTCAGCACACTCACGGTTCACCAGCACTCAGCACACTCACGGTTCACCAGCACTCTCTAAGCTGGAACAGCCAGCATGAATGTATAGCATTTAGACAGATTATGGGAAAGAACGAGAGATTGTGGGAAAGAACGAGAGACTGTGAGAAAGAACGAGACTGTGGGAAAGAACGAGAGACTGGGAAAGAACGAAAGATTGTGGGAAAGAACGAGAGACTGTGGGAAAGAACGAGAGACTGTGGGAAAGAACGAGAGACTGTGGGAAAGAACGAGAGACTGTGGGAAAGAACGAGAGACTGTGGGAAAGAACGAGAGACTGTGAGAAAGAACGAGAGACTGTGGAAAGAACGAGAGACTGTGGGAAAAGAACGAGAGACTGTGGGAAAGAACGAGAGACTGTGAGAAAGAACGAGAGACTGTGGGAAAGAACGAGATGAAAAAACGGGTGTGGAAAGAACGAGAGACTGTGGGAAAGAACGAGAGACTGTGGAAAGAACGAGAGACTGTGGAAAGAACGAGAGACTGTGGGAAAGAACGAGAGACTGTGGGAAAGAACGAGAGACTGTGGGAAAGAAAGAGAGACTGTGGGAAAGAACGAGAGACTGTGGGAAAGAACGAGAGACTGTGGGAAAGAACGAGAGACTGTGGGAAAGAACGAGAGACTGTGGGAAAGGAAGATCAGCTTTTGCGAAAGTAAAGAACATATTAGAAATTGTTACTGTGGAAACGTCTCGCCTGCATAGCAGACTTCTTCAGATAACGGTAAATCCATGGTAACATGTGCCGACATGTATGTTGATAAGACACAATATACGATTTATAACATTACAGAAAAAACGTTTCTCCCACCAGAGAATTTATCAATTTTACACATATAAAAAAATGGAGCACACACACACACACACAAATACTATATATATATATATATATAATATATATAATATATATATATATATATATATATATATATATATAATATATATATATAATTATATATAAATATATATTATATATATATATATTAATTATATGCAATAAGATCACAGTAAACATGTGAGTAGTCACGAAAGCGGTGAAATTTCATTTTCTTTCACAGTGGTGTGTTTTGCACACACACGCATATATATATATATATATATATATATATATATATATATATATATATATATATATATATATATATATATATATATATATATATATATATATATGATATATATATATATATATATATATATAATATATAATTATATATATATTATATATATATATTATTAAATGTTGAATAGGTAAAACTTGCGATTTTGACTTAAGTCATTCTGAATCTAACGAAAAAAAATATATTTCATTGTGTATGTATATTATTAGTTGGATTAGGCTAAATTAAATTACAACTTGTCAAACACTGCAACATCATGAAATCTTGGTTCAGAGGACGTCTACATGACCTTCTTCACGGCTACTACAACTACTGCTACAACTTACCCATCCCTTTGGGTATGACCTACTTCCACTGGGGAATCCCGCCTACCAGTGACTGCCCTCGTCTGCTACCCGTCTCATTCCAGCTGACGTTAGTATATAAGCGTCAGCCTCCTTGCCTGTGCTCCAGAATCTTCACGACTACGGTGCTCTTGACGCCAACTCCAAGGCTGAGGGACTGATTACCTCATCTTTTGTATATAGTTCTACTGTCTTATGATTATGTCCTAGAATCTATATTGCTAAAACCACTGGATGGCGAAACGTCTACAATAAAGACACCCAAATTTTGCACATGTGTCTCAGTTTTCATCTTGTCGGTATTGTATACCATTCTTATACAAGCTCATTTCTTTCTAGGTGCTCCACCACTCTCCTGATAATCTTCTCCATGACAAAGCATACTGTACATGTCAATGACATTGGTCTGTACTTAATGCTTCGTGTCTGTCTCATTTTTTTTTTTAAAAAATGGGACTACATTTGTTGTCTTCTATATCTCATGTAGTCGCTCTGTTTCGATAGATGTGATGAAGAATGTTGTTAGGGGTACACATAGAGCCTCTGCTCCTTCTCTCAGGACCCATGGAGAGATGTTATCCGGCCCCATCGCCTTGAGGTATCTAGCACGCTTAGCAGCCTCTTCACTTCTTGCTTGGTTGTATGTATTGTGTCCAACAGTTGATGGTGTACCCCACCTCTCTGTCTTTCTGGAATCCCTTCTTTCTCCTCTGTGAACATTTCTTTGAATCTCATGTTGAGCTCCTCACATACTTCGCGGTCGTTTCTTGTGATCTCTCCTCCTTCCTTCCTCAGCCTGATTACCTGGTCCTTAACTGTTGTATTCTCCTGATGTGGCTGTACAACAGCCTTGGGTCAGATTTGGTTGTCGCTGCTATGTCACTTTCGTATTGTCGTTGGGGCTCCCTTCTTACATGTGCATATTCATTTCTGGCTTTGAGACTGCTCTCCTTATTCTCCTGGGTCCTTTGCCTTATATACTTCTTCCATTCTCTAGCACACTTGGTTTTGGCCTCTCTACACCTTTGAGTGAATCAAGGGCTCATCCTCAGCTTCCTTGCATATTGTTGTAACATATTCCAACATCTCGTTTACTGACTTCCCTGCCAGTTCTCTGTCCCACTGAACCCTGTGCAGGAAATTCTTCAGAGTGTGTAGTCCCCTCATGTAGTTTGGCTTCATCCGTCCTGCCCTTTCTGCTTCCCTCTCCACTTGTAGCTCTACTATGTATTCGAAGCTCAGATCACTGACCCCGAGGGGTTTTCTTATGTGATGTCCTCAATATCTGCACTAGTCAAGGTGAATATTAGATCCACTCATGCTGGTTCAAAGGAGGAGGTCCAAGCAAATATGATAACAGGAAGCGATTTTACTGGAATGAGGAAGAGAGGCTGGAGGCAGGAGGTAGGAAGTTCCCCCAGGCATATCAATACCCATAGCCAGAAAGACTGAATATTATAGCATCAGAAGACAGCCAGCCCACACGTACTGATATTGTAGTAGTAACCTAACGAACGTAACATGGCGATTATCAAAAATTCGGTCAGGCTATGATAAATAAATTACTTTACATACCAAATATGGACAGATCTGATAACTGTCTTAAAAAATTTTTCACCTCTAGAAAATGGGTCCATTTATAGGGGCTCATTTAAAGGAAGACATCGTAATTTATCCCAAGGAAAACGGCCATAGTTTATCTGCCCCACAAGATTCTTAGACAACTGCTGGTCTAACCTTCAGATAATAAGCAGGGAAAAACAGGTCCTAATTCCTCAGTGTGGAACTACACTTAAGACAATCCAATGCATTCGTACAAGAGTTCGAGTTCTGGCTATGTACAATTCCTTCAGTTAAAAATGAATCTAATTTGAGCAACCCACCACTGTTACTGTATAATGAATACTTATCACGTTATAACTGCAGATTCTACAATATTCCCTTTAAGCCAATGGGAACAAGGGACAATGTCTCTTGCAGCCGACCAATTTGCCGAGTTACTGTAAACTCTAATGTGACTGAAAATTGCATTCGATTCCTGTGCAGTACATATCAAATAGGGGTGTTGTGATATCATAACATCTATAAGTTTGCCAGTCTGTCCCACATAAAAGAAGTTGCAATCATTGCAACAAATTCTGTAGCCAACACCAACACACTGTCGAGGAGGATTCTTTATCAGACTACTTCTAACAGTCCGTGAATTCTTGAAGACTACTTGCATATTAAATCCATTAAGAACTTTCGGCAGAACAGATAAATTCTCATTGCATTGGAGAACCAGCACATTCTTGCTCTGAGGTGTTATCCTAGGCTCAGTTCTATAAGTTTTCCTAGCTGCCAGCAACGCTGATTCCACGAACTTCTTAGGGTACTGCAGTTTCATGGTAATGTCAAATATTTACCTAATTTCTTCATCGAGGAAGTCAGGGCTGCACACACAGTAAGCTCTCAGAAACATCGAAAGAAAAACACTCCTTTAACTCTTGTCTAATGGTTAGAGTAGTGAATCTATGAGCACATATTGGTGGCCTTCTCATATACTGTAAACTTAAATTTTTTATCAACCAGGTGTATCAACACATCTAAGAATTAAAGTTTACAGTCCACTTCTTTCTCCACGGTGAATTTAATAGACGGGACTAAAGCGTTAAGTCTTGGTAAAAACGTATCCAGGGCCTTATCATCTGGCCAAACACACAAGATGTCATCCACATATCTGAACCATTTAGCTTTACAGGGCAGGATATCTTTCAACAGCCTCGTCTCCATATTCAGACTGCTCAATAGGGGAGACAGTGGATTACCCATAACCATCCCCTGCCTTTGAGCGATGTATTTCCCTTCAAACTCAAATTTACAGTCAGCTACACACATCTTAATCAGTTGGTAACGGTATTTTATCAAAAGACAAGGAGAACTGTGGGAGAAGAAGACAGTGGGAAAAGTAGACAGACTGTGGGAGAAGAAGACAGTGGGAAAAGTAGACAGACTGTGGGAGAAGAAGACAGTGGAAAAGTAGACAGACTGTGGGAGAAGAAGACAGTGGGAGAAGTAGACAGGCTCTGGGAAAAGTAGACAGGCTCTGGGAAAAGTAGACAGGCTCTGGGAAAAGTAGACAGGCTCTGGGAAAAGTAGACAGGCTCTGGGAAAAGTAGACAGATTGTGGGAAAAGAAGATAGATTGTGGGAAAATAAGACAGTGGGAAAAGTAGACAGATTGTGGGAAAAGTAGACAAATAATGAATATCCCAGAAAATCCGTGTGAGATAGACACTGAAAGAACGTGACAGTAGACATTGATAGACCTGATAGACACTCAACAGAAAGGTCTTTTCACCCAATAGTATCTACTACAACATCAAGACAAACGATAGACTGAGTATTACATTCAGTAGGTGAAGCCGCGATCGATAGATCAAGCCACGCTCGATAGATCAGGCCACACTCGATAGATCAAGCCATACTCGATAGATCCAAACAATTAACAGATCCACTCAGACAGTCGATAGATCAAGATAGACAGGTAATAGGGCTCACTACACAAATACAAGATTGGAAGGAAATGGGAGAGGGTAGAGGAAGAGAGTGAGAGAAGGGAAAGAGGAAGAGAGGGAGAGAAGGGAAAGAGGAAGAGACGGATAGAAGGGAAAGAGGAAGAGACGGAGAGAAGAGAAAGAGGAAGAGAGAGTAAAGGGTAATTGGCTGGAGGACGTAAATGAAGAGGGCAAGTGGAAAAGAGGACACAGAGTTGAGGAAGGATTGAGAAGGGGGAGAGAGGGGAAAGAGAGAGAGGGAAAGGGGAGAGAGGGGAGGGATGGAAGGAGTCAATATCTGCAGACACTGGCTGAAGGGATCCCCCCCCCCACACTTCATAACAACCATCCCTTGAGAGAAGTGGAGGGGAAGGAAGGAGGGAGGGAGGGAGGGGAACGACGGGAGGAGAAAAGGGGAGGGAGGGAAGGAAAGGGGAAGTGAGAACGGGAAGATGGGAAACGAAGAAACACATATTGATACAAATCAGTAAAAAAAATCTCAAAATTCAGTCACAAATAAAACACAAATCCACAAAATACATAAATCCATAAAAAAAATCACAAAATTCACAAAAGCCACAATTCCAAAACCGCAAATCCTTCAAAACCATAAATCCACAAAAGTCATAAATCCACAAAAAATAACACATCCACAAGAATCACAAATCAATAATAAATACAAATGTACAGTAACTACAAATCAACAATAACTACAGATACACAATAACCACAAATTAACAATAACTACAAATTAACAGTAACCACAAATCAACGATAACCACAAATCCCCTAAACCACAAATCACAAAAAAACACAAATCAGCAATAATTACAGATCAATAATAACCACAAATCAACAATAATTACTGATAAACAATAATCACAAATAAAAAATAACGACAAATCAATAATAACAACAAATAAAAAATAACTACAGATCAACAATAACCATAAATCCCCCAAAACCAGAAATCACCAAAAGCCACAACTCAACAAAAAACACAATTCAACAATAACCAGTGATCAACAACAATCACAAATTAACAATAACCATAAACTAACAATAACTACAAATCAAAAACGGCCACAAATCACCATAAACCACAAATCAACAAAAAACACAAATCAACAAAAAACACAAATCAATACAATTTTCTTCTCTAACGTTAAAAACCATTGTGTAAACGGAGCATCAAAAGACCATCATGGGGGGAAGCGCTAAACCCGCAGAGGGGGGTCATTCAGAGCCTGGGGAGAAGCTAATGGGAGGTAATCATGTTTGATCCAGGAAAGTTGAGGGTAGCTCAAATTCATCGGATCTAGAGCCTTTCACCAGTCTCAAGGTAATAGGATCGAGAATATAATATTAAGGTAAGAGGATCGAGAATATAATATTAAGGTAAGAGGATCGAGAATATAATATTAATGTAAGAGGATCGAAAATATAATGTTAGGGTAAGAGGATCGAGAATATAATATTAAGGTAAGAGGATCGAGAATATAATATTAAGGTAAGAGGATCGAGAACATAATATTAAGGTTAGAGGGTTGAGAATATAATATTAAGGTAAGAGGATCGAGAATATAATATTAATGTAAGAGGATCGAAAATATAATGTTAGGGTAAGAGGATCGAGAATATAATATTAAGGTAAGAGGATCGAGAATATAATATTAAGGTAAGAGGATCGAGAATATAATATTAAGGTTAGAGGGTTGAGAATATAATATTAAGGTAAGAGGATCGAGAATATAATATTAAGGTTAGAGGGTTGAGAATATAATATTAAGGTAAGAGGATCGAGAATATAATATTAAGGTAAGAGGATCGAGAATATAATATTAAGGTTAGAGGGTTGAGAATATTATATTAAGAAGATAGAGAATATTATATTAACATAATAACATTCAGAATATCGCCCTTAAAGATAATAGGATTGTGAATATTATTTTTAAATGTAATAATATTGGCAAAATTTATTAAGTATCGCCTCAAACCAGCTAAGATAAATGGAACAAAATTCGAAAAGGTAATTTTCAGGAAGTGAAGCAAGTCTGTATATTGTCAGGTTTGAAGCCTATCTACCGCACGAGGGTCAATTAAGGAACCAGTTATCAATATTCAACATCAGTAAAAAAATATTAATACCAGCAGTAGATTTGAGAATAAACATCTCTATGTGTATATTGATTAGTGTGGCATAACATGAGTGTTGGGAGACCATTTTCTCAGTGTATATACAATGAGAGATGTTAACTGCATATAATACTTAGTGTATATTAAAGCTAAGAAACCTTTCAATAGTTTATATAATATAATATATAATATATATATATGATATATAAATATATATATATATATATATATATATATATATATATATATGTATATTATATATAATATATATATATATATATATATATATATATATATATATATATATATATATATATAATATATATATAATATATATATATATATATATATATATATATATATATATATATATATTAATATATATATATAATATATATAATGTCGTGCCGAATAGGTAAAACTGGTCAATTAGTAAGAACTCATTTAAAATCAAGTCCTTTCTAAAATTTTCTCTTAAACTTTTAAAGATATATTTTTCTCAATTATGTTAATATAAAATTAATGATTTTGTACCAAAAGCACCTTAGAAAATTTGCCTAACCTTATTATAACAAGCGCAATTTAAATCAGCCTAATCCAACTACATATATTTTATATAAGTTTAAAATAATTAAAAAAAAAATTTTTTTTAACGAGTTGGGCGTCTCCCACCGAAGCAGGGTGACCGAAAAAGAAAGAAAATCCCCAGGAAGAAAATACTTGCCTGATCATTCAACACTCTCATCTCACTCATACATCATCACTGTTTTTGCAGAAGCGCACAGATACAACAGTTTAGAAGCATATATATAGATATATAACATATCCTTCTAACTGCTAATATTCCAACCCCCTCCTTTAAAGTGCAGGTATTGTACTTCCCATTTCCAGGACTCAAGTCCGGTTATATAAAACTAACCGGTTTCCCTGAATCCTTTCACTAAATTTTACCCTGCTCTCACTCCATTTATGGTCCAGTGGATTAGGGCGTCATGTGTTTTCACCCACCACGAGGCAGGCCAAAGCAGCATGGGTTCGAGTCCTTGGCTAGTGCAGTGTTGTTATTGATCAATACCACTCGTTCGTGGTCACAATATATATTTATATATATGTGTGTGTGTGTGTGTGTGTGTGTGTGTGTGTGTGTGTGTGAGTACTCACCTATTTGCGGTTGCAGGGGTCGATACATAGCTCCTGGCCCCGCCTCTTCAGTGGTTGCTACTGGGTCCTCTCTCTCCCTTTATCAAACCTCGTCTTAAAACTATGTATGGTTCCCGCCTCCACTACGTCACTTTCTAGGCTATTCCACTTCCTGACAACTCTATGACTGAAGAAATACTTCCTAACATCCCTTTGACTCATAGGAGTCTTCAACTTCCAATTGTGACCCCTTGTTTCTGTGTCCCATCTCTGGAACATCCTGTGTTTGTCCACCTGGTCAATTCCTCGCAGTATTTTATATGTCGGTATCATGTCTCCCCTGACCCTCCTATCCTCCAGCGTCGTCAGACCAATTTCTCCTAACCTTTCTTCGCAGGGCAATCTACTTAACTCTGCAACTAGTCTTGTTACAAACCTTTGCACCTTCTATAATTTCTTGACGTGCTTGACCAGGTGTGGATTCCAAACTGGTGCTGCATATTCCAATATGGGCCTGACGTATATGGTGTACAGAGTCTTGAACGATTCCTTACTGAGGTATCGGAACCCTTTTCTTAGGTTTGCCAGACGCCCGTATGCTGCAGCAGTTATCTGATTGATGCGCGCCTCAGGAGATGTGCTCGGTGTTATACTCACCCCAAGATCTTTTTCCTTGAGTGAGGTTTACAGTCTTTGGCCATCTAGACTATACTCTTCTGCGGTCTTCTTTGTCCTTCCCCAATCTTCATGACTTTGCATTTGGCGGGGTTAAATTCAAGGAGCCAGTTGCTGAACCAGGCTTGTAGCCTGTCCAGGTCTCTTTGTAGTTCAGCCTGATGCTCGACTGATTTAATTCTCCTCATTAACTTCACATCATCTACAAACAAGGACATTTCTGAGTCTATCCCTTCCGTTATGTCATTCACATATACCAAAAACAGCACAGGTACTAGGACTGACCCCTGTGGGACCCCGCTCGTCACAGGCGCCCAGTCTGACATTTCGTCACGTACCATGACTCGTTGTTGCCTGTCAGATATTCTCTGATCCATTGCGGTGCCTTTACTGTTATGGGTGCCTGATCCTCTAGCTTTAGCATTAACCTCTTGTGAGGAACTCTGTCGAAGGCCTTCTTGCAGTCCAAGAAAATGCAGTCTATTCACCCCTTTCTCTCGTATCTTACTTCTGTTACCTTGTTATAAAACTCCAGTAGGTTTGTGATACAGGATTTTCCTTCCCAGAAGCCGTGCTGGTTGTCGTTTATAAGCTTGTGTCTTTCTAGGTGCTCCACCACTCTCCTCCTGATGATCTTCTCCATGACTTTGCATACTATACACTTTAGTGACACAGGTCTGTAGTTTAATGTCTCGTGTCTGTCTCCTTTCTTAAAAATTGGGACCACATTTGCCATCTTCCATACCTCAGGAAGTTGCCCAGTTTCCATGGATGTGTTGAAGATTGTTGTTAGTGGCACACACAGTGTGTGTGTGTGTGTGTGTGTGTGTTGTGTGTGCGTGTATTTGTGTGTGTGTGTATTTGTGTGTGTGTGTGTGTGTGTGTGTGTGTGTGTGTGTGTGTGTGTGTGTGTGTGTGTGTGTGTGTGTGTGTGTGTGTGTGTGTGTGTGTGTGTGTGTGTGTGTGTGTGTGTGTGTGTGTGAAGCCAAAAATTATAACCCTTCAAATATTATTTAAAATAATTTTGAGAGACTAAATTAGAAGAAAAAACATTTATTTAAGAAATATATATATTATGGGTTGAATATAGAATTGAAAATATTGGGAAGAAGATTAACAGTACATGAGACGCATATAATGTAAACTACAAAACATTACAATATATTTACCAGTTCGTTGGTCTATCAGGTTTAAAACCTGTATAATACACGAGGGTCAATCAGGCTGCATGTAACCTGGACACAACCAGTCAAAATGATTGTATATATATATATATATATATATATATATATATATATATATATATATATATATATATATATATATATATATATATAATATATATATATATATATATATATATATATATATATATATATATATATATATATATATATATATATATATAAATAAAATATATATTATATATATATGTCGTGCCGAATATGTAAAACTGGTCAGTTAGCAAGAACTCATTTAAAATTAAGTCCTTTCTGAAATTTTCTCTTATACGTTTAAGGATATATTTTTTTCATTAATGTTAATGTAAAAAAATTTAATTTTGCACCAAAAGAGTCTTAGGAAACTTACCTAACCTTATTATAACAAGAACAATTTATTTTAGCCTACCCCAACTAAATATATTTTAGATTTGTTTACAATAATTTAAAAATCAACAAACACAGTGAAATATATTTTTCGTTAGGTTCAGAATGGTTTTGGCGAAATTATTGCATACACAAATTTTCGCTTGTCTTAAATGGCAAGATGAGCGTTGCTATTTAAGCCAAGATCGCAAGTTCTGCCTATTCGGCACGACATATATATATATATATATATATATATATATATATATATATATATATATATATATATATATATATATATAATAATACATATGTATATGTGTGTGTGTGTATACTTCTCGATGTATAAACAATATAAGCAATAGAGATATGTCTCTCTCTTGGAGACACTAGAAGAAGCCTGGACTGGTGAGATAGGGATATAAATGCAGGTAAGATACAAAGGACCACAGAAATGCTAGGAAACACCTCTTCATCCTGATGATGGCCAGGAAGAGGAGCGCCGTAGACGAAGAGGTGGTAGAAGCAGGCACCCATACGCAGTTTTGAGAATGGGTACGACAGGGGGGTGAAGGGGAGACAAGGGCTGAAACTCGACCCCTAACAAGCGAAGCACGGTGAGTCCACACACAATGCAGAGGTCCTTGGGTTGAACATTGCCCCTCTCCCCTCTCCTCCCCTCAAGGGATGGGAGAGAAGGGTAGAGAGGGAGAAGAGGAAGGGGGGTGAATTGGCCGAGGCATGTACTGGGAGGGGAGGGATTGGAAAGATGGGGTGAGGAGAAAGAGGGATGAAGAGGGAAGGGGTGGAGGGAAGGGAGGGAGAGGAAATCAAGGATAATAATGGGACTGAATCCTATCGTTTCCCATTGATATTGTTGCTTATAATACCGTTACCTACGATAGTGCTAGCTTACAAAGTTACCTTCAATTTGGTTACTCACTGGACTACTAAATACACACGCAGTAATGGATTTAAATTAGATAAATTTAGATTTAGAAAGGACATAGGAAAGTATTGGTTTGGAAATAGGGTAGTTGATGAGTGGAACAGTCTACCTAGTTGGGTTATTGAGGCTGGGACTTTGGGTAGTTTCAAATCTAGGTTGGATAAGTACATGAGTGGGAGGGGTTGGATTTGAGTGGGACTTTCACATCAGAGCTTATTTCTTGGGTGGCATTGAAAATTGGGTTGGGCAAATGTTTTGTTAGTGGGATGAATTGTAAAGGACCTGCCTAGTATGGGCCAGCAGGCCTCCTGCAGTGTTCCTCCTTTCTTATGTTCTTATGTTAAAGTGCTAGACGTACACACTGTACAGATCTAAGGTGCTACAAGTGCGAGGTGCAGATTTTTAGGTGAAGCTCTATTGAGCTACAAATACACACAGCACATTTCTAAGGTGCGACGATCCCAGACCACAGCTTTATGATGCTACAAACACACACAGAGTGCAGCTCTAAGGTGCTACAAACACACACAGAGTGCAGCTCTAAGGTGCTACAAACACACACAGAGTGCAGCTCTAAGGTGCTACAAACACACACAGAGTGCAGCTCTAAGGTGCTACAAACACACACAGAGTGCAGCACTAAGGTGCTACAAACACACACAGAGTGCAGCTCTAAGGTGTTACAAACACACACAGAGTGCAGCTCTAAGGTGTTACAAACACACACAGAGTGCAGCTCTAAGGTGCTACAAACACACACAGAGTGCAGCTCTAAGGTGTTACAAACACACACAGAGTGCAGCTCTAAGGTGTTACAAACACACACAGAGTGCAGCTCTAAGGTGCTACAAACACACACAGAGTGCAGCACTAAGGTGTTACAAACACACACAGAGTGCAGCACTAAGGTGCTACAAACACACACAGAGTGCAGCACTAAGGTGCTACAAACACACACAGAGTGCAGCACTAAGGTGCTACAAACACACACAGAGTGCAGCTCTAAGGTGCTACAAACACACACAGATTGCAGCACTAAGGTGCTACAAACACACACAGAGTGCAGCACTAAGGTACTCCAAACACACAGAGTGCAGCTCTAAGGTGGTACAAACACACACAGAGTGCAGCACTAAGGTGCTACAAACACACACAGAGTGCAGCACTAAGGTGCTACAAATACACACAGAGTGCAGCACTAAGGTGCTACAAACACACACAGATTGCAGCACTAAGGTGCTACAAACACACACAGAGTGCAGCACTAAGGTGCTACAAACACACACAGAGTGCAGCACTAAGGTGCTACAAACACACACAGAGTGCAGCACTAAGGTGCTACAAACACACACAGAGTGTAGCACTAAGGTGCTACAAACACACACAGAGTGCAGCTCTAAGGTGCTACAAACACACAGAGTGCAGCACTAAGGTGCTACAAACACACACAGAGTGCAGCTCTAAGGTGTTACAAACACACACAGAGTGCAGCTCTAAGGTGTTACAAACACACACAGAGTGCAGCACTAAGGTGCTACAAACACACACAGAGTGCAGGACTAAGGTGCTACAAACACACACAGAGTGCAACACTAAGGTGCTACAAACACACACAGAGTGCAGCTCTAAGGTGCTACAAACACACAGAGTGCAGCACTAAGGTGCTACAAACACAGAGTGCAGCACTAAGGTGCTACAAACACACAGAGTGCAGCTCTAAGGTGCTACAAACACACAGAGTGAAGCTCTAAGGTGCTACAAACACAGAGTGAAGCTCTAAGGTGCTACAAACACACAGAGTGCAGCTCTAAGGTGCTACAAACACACAGAGTGAAGCTCTAAGGTGCTACAAAAACACAGAGTGCAGCTCTAAGGTGCTACAAGCATACAGAGTGCAGCTCTAAGGTGCTACAAGCACACAGAGTGCAGCTCTAAGGTGCTACAAACACACAGTGCAGCTCTAAGGTGCTACAAACACACAGTGCAGCTCTAAGGTGCTACAAACACACAGAGTGCAGCTCTAAGGTGCTACAAACACAGAGTGCAGCACTAAGGTACTACAAACACACACAGAGTGCAGCACTAAGGTGCTACAAACACACAGAGTGAAGCTCTAAGGTGCTACAAACACACAGAGTGCAGCTCTAAGGTGCTACAAGCATACAGAGTGCAGCTCTAAGGTGCTACAAGCACACAGAGTGCAGCTCTAAGGTGCTACAAACACACAGTGCAGCTCTAAGGTGCTACAAACACAAAGTGCAGCTCTAAGGTGCTACAAACACACAGTGCAGCTCTAAGGTGCTACAAACACACAGTGCAGCTCTAAGGTGCAAAGTCACGCTACGTAGGTCAGTGTATGCTCCTTAAAGGTGAGAGACTATCCAACAGGGGTGGAGACAGAGGCATGGGGGGGAAGGGAGGGATGGGGAGATAGGGGAGAAAGGAGAGGGGAAGGAGATGAGGGAGGGGTGATAAGTTATGAGAGGAGAGGAGAGTATGGAAGGGGGGATGAAAGGGAGAAAAGAGAGGTATAAAAGAGAAGCTGGCAGGAAGAGAGGGAGGGAGGGAGGGAGGGAGGGATGGAGGGAGGGAAGGAGAAAGGGAGGGATGGAGGGAAGGAGAAAGGGAGAAGGAAAAGAATGAGAGAGAAGGAGGGGAAGGGGAAACTGAGAGAGAAATACTTTGATGGCGGTGAAGGAGGAAGACTGGGAGTCTGAGGGTGGAGGAGAGGTGGGATGGAGGAATACAAACATGGAGTGAACTGATAAATGAAGGATGGAGTGAGAGAGGGAGGGAGGAAGGGATGGAGGGAGGGATGGAGGAAGAGAGATAGAAATGGAGGAAAAGAAGTGAGAGAGATGCTCATCATCTTCACTTCCCCAGGAGTGTACCCAGAATTATGAGGAAATAAGAGAACTGAGAGACAGAGAGACACCAGGCGAGACTGCACTAAAGAATAAAGGGAACTAAGAGACACTAGTGTAATACCAAACCAAGAAAGAGAAGTGAAAAAAATAAAACGAGAAGTAACTAAAGATTATTATATTTAAGGTGGAAATTGTCGAGGTTTTAACACACCAATCTTCCTGCTCCCAGTCCTGGTCTCCCTGCTTCCAGTCTTGGTCTCCCTGCTTCCAGTGTTGGTCTCCCTGCTTCCAGTCCTGGTCTTCTTGCTCCCAGTCTTGGTCTACCTGCTCCCAATGTTGGTCTCCCTGCTCCCAGTCTTGGTCTCCCTGCTTCCAGTGTTGGTCTCCCTGCTTCCAGTCCTGGTCTTCCTGCTCCCAGTCTTGGTCTACCTGCTCCCAGTGTTGGTCTCCCTGCATCCAGTCTTGGTCTTCCTGCTCCCAGTCTTGGTCTCCCTGCTCCCAGTGTTGGTCTACCTGCTTCCAGTCTTGGTCTTCCTGCTCCCAGTCTTGGTCTCCCTGCTCTCAGTGTTGGTCTACCTGCTTCCAGTCCTGGTCTTCCTGCTCCCAGTCTTGGTCTCCCTACTCCCAGTCTTGGTCTTCCTGCTCCCAGTCCTGTTCTCCCTGCTCCCAGTCTTGGTCTTCCTGCTCCCAGTTCTCGTCTCCCTGCTCCCAGTCTTGGTCTTCCTGCTCAAAGTCCTGGTCTCCCTGCTCCCAGTCTTGGTCTTCCTGCTCCCAGTCCTGGTCTCCCTGCTCCCAGTCTTGGTCTTCCTGCTCCCTGTCTTGGTCTCCCTGCTCCCAGTCCTGGTCTTCCTGCTCCCAGTCTTGGTCTCCCTGCTCCCAGTCTGGGTCTTCCTGCTCCTAGTCTTGGTCTCCCTGCTCCCAGTCTTGGTCTCCCTGCTCCCAGTCTTCGTCTCCCTGCTCCCAGTCTTGGTCTACTTGCTCCCAGTCTTGGTCTCCCTGTTCCCTGTCTTGGTCCACCTGCTCCCAGTCTTGGTCTACCTGCTCCCAGTCTTGGTCTACCTGCTCCTAGTCTTGGTCTCCCTGCTCCCAGTCTTGGTCTCCCTGCTCCCAGTCTTCGTCTTCCTGCTCCCAGTCTTGGTCTACCTGCTACCAGTCTTGGTCTACCTGCTCACAGTCCTGGTCTCCCTGCTCCCAGTCCTGGTCTCCCTGCTCCGAGTCTTGGTCTTCCTGCTCCCAGTCTTGGTCTACCTGCTCCCAGTCCTGGTCTTCCTGCTCCCAGTCTTGGTCTCCCTGCTCCCAGTCTTGGACTGCCTGCTCCCAGTCTTGGTCTACCTGCTCCCAGTCCTGGTCTACCTGCTCCCAGTCCAGGTCTCCCTGCTCCCAGTCTTGGTCTACCTGCTCCCAGTCTTGGTTTACCTGCTACCAGTCTTGGTCTACCTGCTCCCAGTCTTGGTCTACCTGCTCCCAGTCTTGGTCTACTTGCTCCCAGTCTTGGTCTCCCTGCTCCCAGTCTTGGTCTACTTGCTCCCAGTCTTGATCTACCTGCTCCTAGTCTTGGTCTACCTGCTCCCAGTCTTGGTCTACATGCTCCCAGTCTTGGTCTACCTGCTTCCAGTCTTGGTCTACCTGCTCCCAGTCCTGATCTACCTGCTCCCAGTCCTGGTCTACCTGCTCCCAGTCCTGGTCTACCTGCTCCCAGTCCTGGTCTTCCTGCTCCCAGTCTTGGTCTCCCTGCTCCCAGTCCTGGTCTACCTGCTCCCAGTCATGGTCTCCCTGCTCCCAGTCTTGGTCTTCCTGCTCCCAGTCCTGGTCTACCTGCTCCCAGTCTTGGTCTTCCGACTCCCAGTCTTGGTCTTCCTGCTCCCAGTCCTGGTCTACCTGCTCCCAGTCCTCTTCTACCTGCTTCCAGTCTTGGTCTACCTGCTCCCAGTCCTGCTCTACCTGCTCCCAGTCTTGGTCTCCCTGCTCCCAGGCCTGGTCTCCCTGCTCCCAGTCTTGGTCTCCCTACTCCCAGTCTTGGTCTCCCTACTCCCAGTCTTGGTCTACCTGCTCCCAGTCTTGGTCTCCCTGCTCCCAGTCTTGGTCTCCCTGCTCCCAGTCTTGGTCTACCTGCTCCCAGTCCTGGTCTTCCTGCTCCAAGTCTTGGTCTCCCTGCTCCCAGTCTTTGTCTTGCTGCTCCCAGTCCTGGTATTCCTTCTCCCAGTCTTGGTCTCCCTTCTCCCAGTCTTGGTCTCCCTGCTCCCAGTCTTGGTCTGCCTGCTCTCAGTCTTGGTCTCCCTGCTCCCAGTCTTGGTCTACCTAGCCCCAGTCTTAGTCTACCTGCTCCTAGTCTTGGTCTACCTGCTCCCAGTCTTGGTCTCCCTGCTCCCAGTCTTGGTCTACCTGTTCCCAGTCTTGGTCTTCCTGCTCCCAGTCCTGGTCTTCCTGCTCCCAGTCTTGGTCTACCTGCTCCCAGTCATGGTCTTCCTGCTCCCAGTCCTGGTCTTCCTGCTCCCAGTCTTGGTCTCCCTGCTCCCAGTCTTGGTCTCCCTGCTCCCAGTCTTGGTCTACCTGCTCCCAGTCTTGGTCTACCTGCTCCCAGTCCTGGTCACCCTGCTCACAGTCCTGGTCTCCCTGCTCCCAGTCCTGGTCTCCCTGTTCCCAGTCTTGGTCTCCCTACTCCCACTCTTGGTCTCCCTGCTCCCAGTCTTGGTCTCCCTGCTCCCAGTCTTGGTCTACCTGCTCCCAGTCCTGGTCTTCCTGCTCCCAGTCTTGGTCTTCCTGCTCCCAGTCCTGGTCTTCCTGCTCCCAGTCTTGGTATCCCTGCTCCCAGTCTTGGTCTCCCTGCTCCCAGTCTTGGTCTACCTGCTCCCAGTCTTGGTCTACCTGCTCCCAGTCCTGGTCTTCCTGCTCCCAGTCTTGGTCTCCCTGCTCCCAGTCTTGGTCTACCTGCTCCCAGTCCTGGTCGTCCTGCTCCCAGTCTTGGTCTACCTGCTCCCAGTCCTGGTCTCCCTGCTCCCAGTCCTGGTCTTCCTGCTCCCAGTCCTGGTCTCCCTGCTCCCAGTCCTGGTGTCCCTGCTCCCAGTCTTGGTCTCCCTGCTCCCAGTTCAGGTTTCCCTGCTCCCATTTCAGGTTTCCCTGCTCCCAGTCCTGGTCCCCCTGCTCCCAGTCTTGGTCTACCTGCTCACTGTCTTGGTCTCCCTGCTCCCAATCTTGATCTACCTGCTCCCAGTCCTGGTCTCCCAGCTCCCAGTCTTGGTCTCTCTACTCCCAGTCTTGGTCTCCCTACTCCCAGTCTTGGTCTCCCTGCTCCCAGTCTTGGTCTACCTGCTCCCAGTCCTGGTCTTCCTGCTCCCAGTCTTGGTCTCCCTGCTCCCAGTCTTGATCTTCCTGCTCCCAGTCCTGGTCTTCCTGCTCCCAGTCCTGGTTTTCCTGCTCCCAGACTTGATCTCCCTGCTCCCAGTCTTGGTCTCCCTGCTCCCAGTCTTGGTCTACCTGTTCCCAGTCTTGGTCTACCTGCTGCCAGTCCTGGTCTCCCTGCTCCCAGTCCTGGTCTTCCTGCTCGCTGTCCTGGTGTCCCTGCTCCCAGTCTTGGTCTCCCTGCTCCCAGTTCAAGTTTCCCTGCTCCCAGTTCTGGTCTCCCTGCTCCCAGTCTTGGTCTTCCTGCTCCCAGTCTTGGTCTACCTGCTCCCAGTCCTGGTCTCCCTGCTCCCAGTCTTAGTCTACCTGCTCCCAGTCCTGGTCCCCCTGCTCCCAGTCTTGGCCTTCCTGCTCCCAGTCTTGGTCTCCCTGCTCCCAGTCTTGGTCTACCTGCTCCCAGTCCTGGTCTCCCTGCTCCCACTCTTGGTCTCCCTACTCCCAGTCTTGGTCTACCTGCTCCCAATCTTGGTCTTCCTGCTCCCAGTCTTGGTCTCCCTGCTCCCAATCTTGGTCTTCCTGCTCCCAGTCTTGGTCTCCCTGCTCCCAGTCTTGGTCTACCTGCTCTCAGTCTTGGTCTCCCTACTCCCAGTCTTGGTCTACCTGCTCCCAATCTTGGTCTTCCTGCTCCCAGTCTTGGTCTCCCTGCTCCCAGTCTTGGTCTCCCTGCTCCCAGTCTTGGTCTACCTGCTCCCAGTCTTGGTCTCCCTGTTCCTAAACCTGGTCTCCCTGTTCTCAAACCTGGTGTTTCTGTTCCCAAACCTGGTCTTCCTGTTTACAAACCTGCTCTCCCTGTTCTCGAACCTGGTCTCCCTGCTTTCAGTCCTGGTCTCCCTGTTCTAAAACCTGGTCTCCCTGTTCCCAATCCTGGTCTCCCTGCTCCCAAACCTGGTCTCCCTGTTCCCAAACCTGGTCTCCCTGCTCCCAGTCCTGGTCTCCCTGTTTCCAAACCTGGTCTCCCTGTTCCCAAACCTGGTCTCCCTGTTCCCAAACCTGGTCTCTCTGCTCCCAGTCCTGGTCTCCCAGTTCCCAAACCTGGTCTCCCTGTTCCCAAACCTGGTCTCCCTGCTCCCAAACCTGGTCTCCCTGCTCCCAAACCTGGTCTCCCTGCCCCCAGTCCTGGTCTCCCTGCTCCCAAACCTGGACTCCTTGCTCCCAAACCTGGTCTCCCTGCTCCCAAACCTCGTCTCCCTTCTCCAAGTCCTGGTCTCCCTGTTCCCAAACCTGGACTCCCTGCTCCCAAACCTGGTTTCCCTGCTCCTAAACCTGGTCTCCTTGCTCCCAAACATAAGAACATAAGAACATAAGAAAGGAGGAACACTGCAGCAGGCCTGTTGGCCCATACTAGGCAGGTCCTTTACAGTTCATCCCAACCTGGTCTCCCTGCTCCCAGTCCTGGTCTCCGTGCTCCCAGTACTGGTCTGTCTGCTCCCAGTCCTGGTCTCCCTGCTTCCAAACCTGGTCTCCTTGCTCCCAGTACTGGTTTCCCTGCTCCCAGTCCTGGTCTCCCTGCTCCCAGTCCTGGTCTCCCTGCTCCCAGTCCTGGTCTTGTTGCTCCTAGTCCTGATCTCCCTGCTCCCGATATTGGTGTTCCTGCTTCCGATCCCATCTATGAAGTGTCTTCACTTTTCCGATCCCCCTCATGTGTGGCTCCAGCCTTTCCAGACACCCTCGTGTAGGACTTCAGCTCCTCCAGACACCCTCATGTAGGACTCCAGCCCCTAGAGACACCCTCGTGTAGGGCTCCAGACACCCTCGTATAAAGCTCCAACCCACCCAGACACTCGTGTAGGGCTCCGGCCCCTCCAGACACTCTCGTGTAAGGCTCCAACCCCTCCAGACACCCTTGTGTAAGGCTCCAGCTCACCCAGACACTCTCGTGTAGGGCTCCAGTCCCTCCAGCTCCCCTTCGTGTGGGGGTCCTCCGCCCCCTCCTTCAGAATACTATTATTATTGTTAACTTGTGGAGCAGACTACCAGGACTGAAGCAGTGATCATCCTGGCACGCAAGGAGCTCAGTGTTGTCTCAGGAGGCACTTCCTGCTGTGGAGGAGGAAGGGAAGGAAGAGTAACAACAGGAAGAGGCGGAATGAAAGAGGAAGAGAAGAAGAGGAAAAGAAGAAAGAGGAAGAGGAATAAGAGGAGGAGGAGGAAGATAAGCAGGAGGAAATACAAGGAAAAGAGAGAGAATAAATGACCTAGCCGTCTATACCATAAATAAGGAGTAACTCCAGTCTAAATGCCTCTAGCGAAGGAACAGGAGAAGAGTATGAGAGGAGGAAGAGAGAAGTAAGATGAGGAGAGCAATAATAAGAAGATTATTTCGGGGCATTATTTTTATTTGGAATTATTTGCCTAACTCCATGAATCTTTAACTTAAAATTTTCATCTATTGAAAGAAGTAACAGTCGTAGAGCTTAAGCTTACTGTTGAAGTGTCTGAAGACGGCTTAGGTCAGCACGAGATTAACAAGACTGCTTTTATCTATTTTTTTTAATTGTCCAATTCCGCCAGAAAATTTTGCATAACACGATTGCAAATAAATTATAGAACGTGAGTTTTAGGGGTCACTTGCCATGGGTGTAAACCTCACCCGTTCCGTGGTTTAATTTTAATGAGATATTCTTTTGGCGATGCTGTAAACCAAAAGTCGTATGGGATGGTCATGGGTTCACCACTCAGGGCAGTTGTGGGAACACCCGTAAATGAGGCATCTGAAGGAGGCGGAGCTGAAGCCACACTACACTACGCATCTGGTGTAGCATGGCGGAATGAGACACATTGACAACATACCGATAACTTAAGTAAGACACATATTTATCAACTGGTCGGTATTGTATACTCTCAGTAATATGGCTGAGATATGTTGATGACGCATAATACTAAGTAACTTGAAGTTAGAAGGCTAGTGACTGGCGACAACTTGAAGGAAATGAATAAGAATGCCTTTATTTAGAACACCTTCATCGAAGACGTTTCGGTCCTTGAACCCCGATGTATTTAAAGTAATCAAAGTTCAAGGACTGAAACACTCTCAATAAAGGTGTGCTAAGCAAGTTCATTATTTTCCTCGCGAAGGACCTTCATAACATCACCTACGTGGAAACCTCCAGTAAGATCACAATGGAAACTTAATGGTCGCCTACCTTTCCTGGACAAACATTTTCTACAAGAAATACGTCAACAAGATGGAATTTAAGGCCTACAGGAAGCAGCTAGCAAGGAAGACCTGCACTTCTTCTCACACCACAACTCAGTAAATTTATTTTTTTTAGGGAACTCTGGATCTCCAGTCTGCCATAGTTACAAGAGGAGTGCAAATATAAATTATTTTTCTTCCCAACAACGATATCTCTGATCACTTTATTAACGACTCAATTCCTAAAAGCTAAACCAAAATAAGCAACTTAACTCTGAACGGACGAAAAATCAACATATATAACACTTGGGTAACTTTATTATCGAAAAGCTTCTCCTGCGAGGCAGGCTTTCTCAGTCGAACACAGACGAACATAAACCTGGAGACAACTTACATAATTTAGACGCGATAAGTACAGCACTGATAGCAGATCGCTAGTTTCTCAGCTTATTAATGATCTGGTATTTACGAGGAACATACAACCCAGGTTAACCAACGCTTGTGTATACTATTATATGTGTGATGTGTGACGTGGACGGGCTGCTATTGTAACGATCCAAGAACAGTTCGTAACGCAACAATCTCAACCTAGTTTCTTCTTCTGGAAGCCGTTGTGTGTGTGTGTGTGTGTGTGTGTGTGTGGTTTTGTGTGTGTGTGTGTGTGTGTGTGTGTGTGTGTGTGTGTGTGTGTGTGTGTGTGTGTGTGTGTGTGTGTGTGTGTGTGTGTGTGTTGTGTGTCGCGCCCGTGCGTGCCCAGCTTTATATCCTGGGACCAACATTTTCTTAATTCTGACCTTACGGTGTTTTTGAAAAAGAACTGGCACCCATTTCTGCCTACGTTGTTGATTCCTTAGTCAATCTCATATATATATATATATATATATATATATATATATATATATATATATAAATATATATATATATATATATATATATATATATATATATATATATATATATATATATATATATATATATAATATAAAATATATATATATATCCTGCTGAATTACGAAGCAAAATGCCACAGCAGAATGACTCTCTCCTTGCTCAATTTAACTGTCATAGTGAAGCATAAGAATAGACGCACCTTCATCATGCTTACCCTGGCGGCCACCAATTTACGTCTGAATGACCTCAACCTCACTCTTAAGGACCACAATAAGACTTTCCACCGTCCTGAGGACCTCAAGAAGACTCGCTCTTGCTGCGTCTTTCAGACCCTACTCGACGAAACGACTCCTTTCTAGAGTGTCATGTACATCTCTGTCATGCACATAAGTACATCTCTGTCATGAACATAAGTACATCTCTTTTCACCCTTCCAGACGAAGGCATTATCACTGGAAAATCCCACCTACTAGCAATAATACCTTCGTCTGCTGCACCTCGTCTGACTCTAGTACACCAGTACCAGTCTTCCTGCCTGTGCTTTAACATTGTTCAAAACTACGGTGCCCATCACCTGCTCCTAGGCTGAGGGACTGATTACTCATCTTCCACTGTCTGATGTATATATTTCTACAGTCTTCGTATCATGTCCATGTATTGTATTCATTAAGCCACTGGATGACGAAACGTCTGCAAAGATACCCAGATGTTTCACATGCGTCTAATTCATCATTTTGTAGATATTGAATACCGCTGATATACAACTCTAAAGCAGTCGTAGCTGCTGAACCTTTAATGAAATATTTGGTGATATCCTCACTGACTTACTGGAGTCTCCCAGCTCAGGCTGACACATTTCAGCACTATGCGACCCAACTTATGTGATGGAATATGATAGGGGAAACACGGCTAGCTTTTGTTCCCACATTGTAACTGTCACATATAACAGTACAGCAGCACACTGCTGATAAATGCACATTTACTGAATACTAAATCCACTTTCTTCTTTTCCCTTCTCTCATTCTCTCTTCTTTCTACTCTCTTCCCCTCTTCTTTCTACTCTCTTCCCTCTCCCCTCCATTCTTCAGCCCTTCCTTCTCCTTGTTTCTTCCGTACTCACTACCCTGTGATTCACCCATGGCAAATGAAGGAAGAAGAGGGAAGAGAGGTGGAAGAAGGTAGAGGAAGAAGAAAGGGAGAAGAGATGAGGAAATGAGAAATGGGAGAGGGAAGAAGGGAGGAGAGAAAAGAAAGAGTCGAAAAGCTAGATTAAAGGGAAAATAGGAGATATGAAGGAATAGAGATAGAAGAGAGGAGATGAGAGAATGATGAAGGGGAGATGGGAGGAAGGAGAGAGGAGCGAAAATGGGAGAAAGGAGAGGGGAGAGGAGAGAGGGGAGAGAGAGGGGACAAACAAGCCGCCGTCGTAATCAATAGATTTGTCTCTCGACAATGTATTTGGCGCCCCTTAGTGCCACACCCTTAGTACCACCCCTTTAGTGCCACAACTTTAGTGTAACCCCTTAGTGCCATTTATTGCCACCCCTTTAGTATCACCCTCTTATTGCCGCCCCCTAAGTGCCAACCACTTAATGCCACACCCTTAGTGCCAACCCTTTAGTGCCAGACCCTTAGTGCCAACTCCTTAGTGCCACACCCTTAGTGCCGACCCGTTAGTACCACATCCTTAGTGCCACACCCTTAGTGCCACACTTAGCGAGGCACTACACACTAAGGGGTAAGACTTTATTACGTTAACACAGCAGGAGGAAGATTATAACCTGTAAAAGATTTTCCCCCACACTTTACAAGATTCTCCCCCACACTTTACAAGATTCTCCCCACACTTAACAAGATTTTCCCCCACACTTTACAAGATTCTCCCCCACACTTTACAAGATTCTCCCCACACTTAACAAGATTTTCCCCCACACTTTACAAGATTCTCCCCCACACTTTACAAGATTCTCCCCACACTTAACAAGATTCTCCCCCACACTTTACAAGATTCTCCCCACACTTAACAAGATTCTCCCCCACACTTTACAAGATTCTCCCCACACTTAACAAGATTCTCCCCCACACTTTACAAGATTCTCCCCCACACTTTACAAGATTCTCCCCACACTTAACAAGATTCCTCCCCCACACTTTACAAGATTCTCCCCCACACTTTACAAGATTCTCCCCACACTTAACAAGATTTTCCCCCACACTTTACAAGATTCTCCCCACACTTAACAAGATTCTCCCCACACTTTACAACGATTCTCCCCCACACTTTACAAGATTCTCCCCCACACTTAACAAGATTCTCCCCCACACTTTACAAGATTCTCCCCCCACACTTAACAAGATTCTCCCCCACACTTTACAAGATTCTCCCCCACACTTTACAAGATTCTCCCCCACACTTAACAAGATTCTCCCCCACACTTTACAAGATTCTCCCCCCACACTTAACAAGATTCTCCCCCACACTTTACAAGATTCTCACCCACACTTTACAAGATTCTCCTCCACACTTAACAAGATTCTCCCCCACACTTTACAAGATTCTCCCCACACTTTACAAGATTCTCCCCACACTTTACAAGATTCTCCCCACACTTTACAAGATTTTCCCCACACTCTACAAGATTCTCCCCACACTTTATAAGATTCTCCCCACACTTCACAATATTTTTCCTGCGTTCTGGGAGTAACGGGAATAACCATTCTGACCTACACTAATGACACTGTTAATTTCCCGGTCACCAGCATTTCGTTTCTTCGGACCATAAGCTAATGTGAGAAACTAAAAGGGTATTAAATACCCTGGATGGCCACTCCACTGGCCCTCGACGCCCTCTTGAATAACCCTGTGATTTCAGACTTATTAGACACCCTGTAGGCTGATAAATTACACATGTGCAACGCAGGTATTTTTAGTGAGGATAAAGATACTAGGTGTTGCACGTGTGTCTAATTTATCAACGTCTCGGTTCTCTGAACCGTTTGTCTACACTTTGTAGGTTAGAATCTAAGAGGTAAGGTAGGTTATTAGTCCGTCTGGAAGGTCACATCACCCGCTTAGCTAGTTTGATGGGAGTTTTGTGAAGTGGTTAGTAAGGTCGACCACACTGTAGTTAGCAAGGTCAACCACACCGTAATTAGTAAGGTCGACCACACTGTAGTTAGTAAGGTCGACCACACTGTAGTTAGTAAGGTCGACCACACTGTAGTTAGTAAGGTCGACCACACTGTAGTTAGTAAGGTCGACCACACTGTAGTTAGTAAGGTCGACCACACTGTAGTTAGTAAGGTCAACCACACTGCAGTTAGTAAGGTCAACCACACTGTAGTTAGTAAGGTCAACCACACGCAGTTAGTAAAGTCGACCACACTGTAGTTAGTAAGGTCAACCACACTGTAGTTAGAAAGGTCAACCACACTGCAGTTAGTAAGGTCGACCACACTGTAGTTAGTAAGGTCGACCACACTGTAGTTAGTAAGGTCGACCACACTAGTAAGGGACCCTTAGTAAGGTCGACCACACTGTAGTTTTAAAAGTATAGTAAGGTCGACCACACTGTAGTTAGTAAGGTCGACCACACTGTAGTTAGTAAGGTCGACCACACTGTAATTAGTAAGGTCAACCACACTTTAATTAGTAAGGTCGACCACACTGTAGTTAGTAAGGTCGACCACACTGTAATTAGTAAGTTCGACCACACTTTAGTTAGTAAGGTCAACCACACTGTAGTTAGTAAGGTCGACCACACTTTAGTTAGTAAGGTCAACCACACTGTAGTTAGTAAGGTCGACCACACTGTAGTTAGTAAGGTCGATCACACTGTAATTAGTAAGGTCAACCACACTTTAATTAGTAAGGTCAACCACACTTTAATTAGTAAGGTCGACCACACTGTAGTTAGAAGTGAAGCCAGACAAACTCCTAATTGTTACCTGATATACGTTACTGAACGTTACCTGATATACGTTACTGAACGTCACCTGATGTACGTTACTGAACGTCACCTGATGTACGTTACTAAACGTTACCTGATGAACGTTACTGAACGTCACCTGATGTACGTTACTGAACGTCACCTGATGTACGTTACTGAACGTCACCTGATGTACGTTACTGAACGTTACCTGATGCACGTTACTGAACGTCACCAGATGTACGTTACTGAACGTTATATTATGTACGTTACTGAACGTTACCTGACGCACGTTACTAAACGTTACCTGATGGACGTTACTGAAAGTTACCTGATGTATGTTACTGAAAGTCACCTAATGTACGTTACTGAACGTTACCTGATGTACGTTACTGAACATTACATTATGTACGTTACTGAACGTCACCTGATGTACGTTACTGAACGTTACCTGATGTACGTTACTGAACGTACCATGTACTATTGAACCCTAACCTGATGTACGCTATGAAACTTACATTTACGTGACCTGAACTGTTATAAAAATTCGTTGCTAAAAACGTTACATGACTGCAATAACATGGAACTAAATTGTAAAAAAGTAACTAAAACAAGTCACCAATGTACTTATGGAAGTTATACCGAATGTAATTAAAATCATTAAGTATTATTGTAAGTAAGAAATTGTAGAAATACTTGATGTACCTTACGGAACGTTACGATATGTACGTATAACGTCACCGATTACGTTACATGTAACCAGTCAACAATTGTCAGGTGAGAAAGTACTGATGTAGTTTACTGAACTGTCACACCTGATGACGTTACTGACACCAGTACTATTACTTACCTTAACTATCATAATTAAGTTTCTTCAACGTTAACCTTAGTGCACGTTAATAACGTACATACACATGAAGCCACAATAAAGGATGACGCTAGAGGTTACATTTACTGACCAGACTGACCAGTTACCTCAATAAACTCTCGTACTCTCCCAAAAAAAACATGTACAACACACAATAACATGGAATAAAAGTGATAATCAACAACAAAGAACACAAACAATCAAACAAATAAATACCATTATGGCAAGTTGAGTTAGCCAGAAGTAATTAAAACCTCCATTAAGGTATTATTGTCAAGTAAGGAAAAATTGTAGAAAAATATTTAATTTACCATTTACGGTCAAGGTTACGAGAGTATAAGAAAATAATCATCAATTACCTTACAATGTAACCAAAGAATCAGACAAGACTTGTCAGGTGGGAGACGGTAGGTGGAGGTCAGTGGGTTAACTTGGTTTAAAACCTGTCGACAGCACGAAGGTGACTGAGGCTGCGTGTAACCTGTTCACTACCAGTCACTAATGCTACTTACCCTTTAATTATTATAATTCCTAAAGTAGCTATCAAAGCGAACTCTTAATATGTTAAGAGACATATATATATATATATATATATATATATAATATATATATATATATATATAATATATATATATATATATATATATATATATATATATATATATATATATATATATATATAAACTATATAAAAATTAAGAACATAAGAACGAAGGAACACTGCAGAGGCCTACTGGCCCATGCGAGGCAGGTCCAAGTCTCCTACCGGCTTAAGCCAATGCACCCAACCTAGTCAGGTCAGGTCACATTGACTTAAGGGAGGAACACGGCAACCGTCCTGGTAGCACAAGCTATCAGGTCCAACTCACACCCACCCACATCCACTCATGTATTTTATCCAACCTATTTTTTAAAGCTACACAACGTTCTGGCCTCTATAACTGTACTTGGGAGTTTGTTCCACTCATCCACAACTCTATTACCAAACCAGTACTTTCCTATATCCTTCCTGAATCTGAATTTTTCTAACTTAAAACCATTGCTGCGAGTCCTGTCTAGGCTAGATATTTTCAGCACACTATTTACATCCCCTTTATTTATTCCTGTCTTCCATTTATACACCTCAATCATATCCCCCCTAATTCTAACGTCTTTCTAGAGAGTGAAGATTCAAGGCCCTTAGTCTATCCTCATAGGGAAGGTTTCTGATACATGGGATCAACTTTGTCATCCTCCTTTGTACATTTTCCAGAGCATTTATATCCATTCTGTAATACGGTGACCAAAACTGTGCAGCATAATCTAAATGAGGCCTAACCAAGGATGTATAGAGTTGAAGAACAACCTGAGGACTCCTATTATTTATGCTTCTTGATATGAAGCCAAGGATTCTATTAGCTTTATTGCGAACACTTATGCACTGTTGTCTTGGTTTCAGATTACTGCTAACCAGTACTCCTAAATCTTTTTCGCAATCCGTAATATTAAGATCTGCATTATTTAGTTTATATGTGGCATGGTTATTGTCCTGTCCAACATTTAGAACTTTGCATTTGTCTATATTAAACTGCATCTGCCACTTCTCCGACCACTGCATCAGTCTACTCAAATCTTCCTGGAGTGCTCTAATGTCCTCGTCAGAATGAATTCGACGGCCTATTTTGGTGTCATCGGCAAACTTGCTGATGTCGCTCTTTATGCCCTCATCTATGTCGTTTATGTAGATTGTGAACAGCAGGGGGCCCAACACTGACCCCTGTGGAACACCGCTCGTGACGCTTCCCCACTCTGATTTCTCCCCATTTATGCAAACTCTCTGCTGCCTATTTGTCAACCATGCCTCTCTCCAGGAAAAAATTTCTCCTCCTATTCCATGTGCCTTAATTTTCCTCAGTAGTCTCTGATGTGGGACCCTGTCAAAAGCCTTACTGAAGTCCATGTACACAATATCATATTCATTACCATGATCTACCTCCTCGAATACCTTAGTGAAAAAAGTTAACAAATTCGTAAGGCAGGAACGCCCCTTTGTAAAACCATGCTGAGATTCGTTGATTAATTTATGCTTTTCAAGGTGGCTACGAATTGCCTCGGCAATTATTGATTCCATAAATTTTCCCACTATGGAGGTTAGGCTTATTGGTCTATAGTTTGAAGCTAAGGACCTGTCACCTGCTTTGAAAATAGGTATCACATTTGCCATTTTCCACTTATCTGGCACCATGCCAGTTTGTAGTGATATGTTGAAAAGATTAGCCAAAGGTTTGCTAAGCTCCTCTTTACATTCCTTTAGAACCCTTGCATACAGTTCATCAGGGCCTGGGGATTTGTTAGGTTTTAATTTATCTATTTGCCTAAGGACCATGTCACTTGTGACCCTAATCGTGCACAGTTTATTATCGTCCTGTTCCACATAATTTATCATTTACTGGAATATCGCTGGTATCCTCCTGTGTAAAAACTGAGAGGAAGTATGTGTTAAAACTTCTACACATTTCCTTATCACTGTCAGTGAGCTGACCCGAGGAACTTTTGAGTGGGCCTATCTTGTCCCTGATCTTACTTCTGTATACCTGAAAGAATCCTTTTGGGTTAGTCTTCGAATCTCTTGCAACTTTAACCTCATAATCTCTTTTTGCTTTTCTAATTCCTTTTTTTATTTCTTCTTTAACTGAATATATCGATTTCTTAATTGCCCCTCTCCTCTTTTGATTTGCCTATATATGCCTCTCTTTTGACCAATTAGATATTTTAATCTATTGTTCATCCATTTAGGATCATTTTTGTTTGATCTGATTTCCCTATTTGGAACATAATTTGACTGAGCAGCTAGAACTATGCCCTGGAAAGCGTCATATCGGCATCCATCACCACCTACCTGACCCTTAGTCAGGTCATTCCAGTTCAGCCCACCTAAGTAATTTTTCAGTCCTATGAAATCAGCCAAGCGGAAGTCAGGGACAGAGACTTGATTGCCATTATTAGGGGAATTCCATGATATATTAAAACTGAGTGATTTGTGATCACTTTCCCCAAGCTCATCATTAACCTCAAGATTATTAATTAGTGTTTCCCTACTGGCAAGAACCAAGTCAAGGAGGTTATTTCCCCTAGTTGGCTCTGTCACAAACTGTTTTAAAAAATAATCCTGGATCGTATCAAGAAAGTCACCTGACTAAATTTCCTGTCAAATTGCTCCAGTCAATCTGTCTATAGTTGAAATCTCCCATTAGCACAACATTTTCGTTTGTAGATGCCTTTCGAATTTCGTCCCATAGAAGTTTACTGCACTCCCTATCAAGATTTGGGGCCCTGTAAATCACACCCAAAACTAGTTTTTCTCGGCCCTCGAGAAGCTGTAACCAAACAGATTCAGTGGCTGACGCTTCTAATTTTATATCTTGTCTAACACAACAATTTAAATTGTCTCTGACATACATCGCTACTCCACCACCTTTCCTGTTGACCCTGTCAGTGTGGAATAATTTATAGCCTTGTATGTGACATTCAGAGGGCATCTCTCTATCCTTCAGATTGAGCCAGGTCTCTGTTATAGCAATAATATCTATGTTTCCTGCACTTGCAATTAATCTTAGCTCATCTATCTTATTTCTTACACTCCTGCTATTAGTATAGTAAACCTTAAGGGAGCTAGTCCCTTGCTGCCCTCTGCTGTCCCCCTTTGTTTGCTGACCTGATCTATTGTTTTTATTTATAACTTCATGCTGAATGCATATATATATATATATAATTATATATATATATATATATATATATATATATATATATATATATATATATATATATATATATATATATAATATACATCACTAAAAAGAATATTTTAATTCGTGAAAATAGGGCTAAAAATAAACTCTGAGCTGAGAGAAAAAATCTCTTTCTCTGTGTTTATAACCTCATGACCCAAGTTCACTCACTTACAGAGTCAGAAATAAACAAGATAACAAGAGAAGAAAGAAGCAGAAATAATTCTCGGTCCATGAGATGTCCATCTGGAGGTACGAACACCGGATCACAGGTGGTGATGACGGACACCGGATCACAGGTGGTGATGACCACCACCCGATGAACTAACCATCTGTTCATGAGAACAGATCCTCCATGAAAAGCTTCTGATGATGTGGTCTCGGAGAGACCAGAGAAAGCAAGACCTGAAATCAGGTCTGGACAGTTTTACCCAGAGCATCAAGGGACATCACGAGGGTTGATAATCAGTCCTACAAAATGACTGAGATCCGCTCACAGTGTATATATTGTGTATATTAAAGGTGAAACACTCGCCTCCACTCATCACCGCGACTGTTTTATGAAAACGTTATGGCGACAGTGTCTTTTTCAGTTATAACAGAACCGAAGACTTCGGTGGTATGTATGTATCAGTCTCCCCTAAGACTGTTTACATCTGGATAATATTCACCGGCCCTTCATAGGACTAAATCTGATTGAATCCAGTTCCACATTATCGTGAATCCTATAATAATAATAATAATAAATAATAATAATAATAATAATAATAATAAATAATAATAATAATAATAATAATAATAATAATAATAATAATAAATAATAATAATAATAATAATAATAATAATAATAATAATAATAATAATAATAATAATAATAATAATAAAAATAATAATAATAATAATAATAATAATAATAATTTTTTTACCAGTTTTTAATATTAGAAGTCAAGATTTAATATTTCCTATACTTTTCCCTGTGTACACATATGCTATGTATGATAATTTATGTAACTGTATTATGTGTACCTCTACCTGAATAAACTTCTACGTGTGTTTATATAATTTTGAACTTGACTGTATAATACACAGTCCATGTATAATACACTGTCCATGTATAATACACTGTCCATGTATAATACACTGTCCATGTATAATACACTGTCCATGTATAATACACTGTCCATGTATAATACACTGTCCGTGTATAATACACTGTCCATGTATAATACACTGTCCATGTATAATATTCTGTCCATGTATAATACACTGTCCATGTATAATATTCTGTCCATGTATAATACACTGTCCATGTATAATACACTGTCCATGTTATATATACACTGTCCATGTATAATACTCTGTCCATGTATAATACACTGTCCATGTATAATACTCTCCATGTATATTCCATGTATAATACACTGTCCATGTATAATACACTGTCCATGTATAATACACTGTCCATGTATAATACACTGTCCATGTATAATACACTGTCCATGTATAATACACTGTCCATGTATAATATTCTGTCCATGTATAATACACTGTCCATGTATAATACACTGTCCATGTATAATACACTGTCCATGTATAATACACTGTCCATGTATAATACACTGTCCATGTATAATACAATGTCCATGTATAATACTCTGTCCATGTATAATACACTGTCCATGTATAATACACTGTCCATGTATAATACACTGTCCATGTATAATACACTGTCCATGTATAATACACTGTCCATGTATAATACACTGTCCATGTATAATACACTGTCCATGTATAATACACTGTCCATGTATAATACACTGTCCATGTATAATACACTGTCCATGTATAATACACTGTCCATGTATAATAATGTCGTATAACTGTCCATGTATAATACTACTGTCCATGTATAATACACTGTCCATGTATAATACACTGTCCATGTATAATACACTGTCCATGTATAATACACTGTCCATGTATAATACACTGTCCATGTATAATACACTGTCCATGTATAATACACTGTCCATGTATAATACTCTGTTCATGTATAATACACTGTCCATGTATAATACTCTGTCCATGTATAATACACTGTCCATGTATAATACTCTGTTCATGTATAATACACTGTCCATGTATACGTCTGCATGTGATAACTGAAATGTATTTAAGAGTTTAAGTTTTTCTGTAAGAAAGAAGACTAAACAACATTGTTTACTGCTACTACTACTACTACTACTACTAGTAGTAGTAGTAGTAGTAGTCGTAGTAGTAGTAGTAGTAGTAGTAGTAGTAGTAGTAGTAGCAGTAGTAACAACGTTACATTAGTGGAATACTTCAGGTTAATGGTATACAATATCCACAAGTTGATGAACAAGACACGTACAACACCTAAGTATTTATATGAAGAAACGTTTCGCCTACGTAGCAGTCTGTTTCAGTTTAATACAAACGTGACTTTTATACTGGACAGTGGAAGAAATGCAGAGGTTATTTTAATGTGATCAGTCCCTTAACCTTTGACAGAAGGTGATTAGTCCCTTAGCCTTGACAGAAGGTGATTAGTCCCTTAGCCTTGATAGAAGGTAATCAGTCCCTTAGCCTTGACAGAAGGTTATTGATCTCTTAGCCTTGATAGGTGTTCAGTCCCTTAGCCTTGATAGAAGATGTTCAGTACTCTAGTCTTGATAGAAGGTGATCAGTCCCTTAGCCTTGATAAAAAGATAATTAGTCCCTTAGCCTTGATATAAGGTTATTAATCTCTTAGCCTTGATAGAAGGTGATCAGTCCTTAGCCTTGATAGACGGTGATTAGTCCCCTAGCCTTGATAGAAGGTGATCAGTCCCCTACCCTTGACGGAAGGTGATCAGTCCCTTAGCCTTGAATGAAGGTAATTATGCCCTTAGCCTTGATAGAAAGTGATTAGGCCCTTAGCCTTGATAGAAGGTGATTAGACCCTTAGCCTTGATAGAAGGTGATTAGGCCCTTAGCCTTGATAGAAGGTTCATTTGGCCCTTAGCTTTGATAGAAGGTGATTAGTCCATTAGCCTTGACAGGTGCTCAGGCACTTAACCTCGATCTATCTAAAGCAGAGTCATTGGGATGAATCCTTATACCGGTGCCAGAAGAGACGTGCAGCAGTTCAAAGTAGCGTCACAAGTGGGCGTGATCCACTAGTGGAAGTAGGTGATGCCAATTATCTAGGTCAGAAGTTTAAGAATAGGGTTGTAGAAGCCATTCTCTGTGCTCAAAAATACCTCTCCTCTTATACCGCTGTCTCTGGTATTAAGATCGCATTTGGATTGGAAAAAAACGTATATTAAGCAGGTGAAACGTCTGGCCAGAGGCGATACCCAGGTGTTACATGTGAAATTTATTCAACAATAATTCTATCGTATTTCATTTTTCATTCCAAAATTATGTGGGTGCTTGTTTCTCATGGGACAGATCCCTAGAATAGCTCCCATGAGTTAGTCAGGAGGCGCTTTCCTGACGAACAAAACACGTGACACCTCTCACCCGTACTGATGGACGTTGTCAACCGCATGATCATGAACAACACACTCAGGCTTACCTGTGGAAAGAAAAGGAAAGAACAGTTAGAGAAGACAGTATAAGATATGAAGGCTGATATACAACATTCATGAATACATTCAGTATGCAAAATACATACATACAACATTTATATAACATATGCAACATATATCCATGGGCCTTATATACGTACTCATGCGATATACATACATATACATTATATATGCATATAACATTCTTACCTATACATCAAATGTATATACATACACAAACAAAATACGTGTGTACACACATAAACAACATACGTAAATACATATAAAATATATGAATTATATATATACAATGTGTATATGTACACAAATCATGTGGGTACAAAAAAAATTCGCTTTTCACATTTTCACGTACACAACACGTATCTCTACACATACAAAATACTTGTACAATCACTGTACATCACTGAACTGTCACACATACGAAAACACATACACATTCATAGACATACACATTAATAACAAATAAGCATGGATGTGGCTGGCTAATGTGGTTAGCGCACTGGCCTGCCAGTTTCAGGACTGGCATGCCGGGGGTTCGATCACCCCGCGTGATAAATTATTTTAGTCGTATCATTGTGATTTGTCGAGTCGAAGCCGCACGGTCAACTTTAAATGGCCGACAGCTAAATTTCAGCATATCAAAAGTCCTCTGGAAACATGATATGATTACGGAATTTCGTTGAGTGAGTTTATTCCAGCATCGAATTTGAAACACGTTCCAGCTGTCATTGTGAATGTAGTTCAATACACAACCCGGAGATAGGAGAGTGAAACTAATGACAACGTTTCGCTCATCCAGGCGCGGGTTATTTGTGCAAAATAATAATAATAATAATAATAATAATAATAATAATAATAATAATAATAATAATAATAATAATAATAATAATAATAATAATAATAATAATAATAATAACAATGTAAAGTAAAAGGACACAAGTACAACTAATGTGATATTTTATTGTGGCAACGTTTCGCTCTCCATGAGCTTTATCAAGCCATGATAAAGCTTGATAAAGCTCCTGGAGAGCGAAACGTTGCCAAAATAAAATGTCACATTAGTTGCACTTGTGTTCTTTTACTTCACATATTGTCGGTAATTCTACCAACATTAATACAATAATAATCTTTATTTCTACAAGTACATGTACAAGGTATACAAACCATAGCTGAGACCAATGACATACTACTATACAGAAAGCCGCTTGTTATGCTGAGCATTTCGGGCAAACTAGGTCAGTTTTGTCCCAGGATGCGACCCACACCAATCCACTAACACCCAGGTACTTATTTTATACTTATGGATGAACAGGGACAGCAGGTGTCTTATGAAAACACGTCCTAATATTTTCCAGCCGTACCGGGGATTCAAACTCCAGACTTCAGTGTGTGTGAGCTCTTTCATTCTTTCTTGAATATAGTTCTTCCCACTAATGGCTGGACACCTCCACGACGAGGCTGTCTTCGCCCACAGACGTCACATAAACTTTAACTTCCGTCTCCAAAATAATTAACGCCATCATTGCATCTTCACTTGATGTCGCCTATATAGCATAACATGTCTTTCAATATCTTGTATCTGCCGAGGAGGATCTCAGACAGCGTCTAAATATACACACACCTATTTTCCTGCCTTTGTTACCATTTGGGTCACCCTCTCTATTATTATATATATATATATGAAACGCTTCGCCTACACACTGGCTTCTTCATTCAAATACAAAGGGAAAAGTAATAATGGAACAGAGATGATGTACAAACACAGTACGCACTCTTCTCCAGGCTGAGGGACTGACCACCTCAAATACTTTTTCTCCAAGGTTGATGGACCGATTACTTCATCTTTATTCTATTAACTGCTCCATATTATATATATATATATATATATATATATATATATATATATATATATAATATATATATATATATATATATATATATATATATATATATATATATATATATATTATATATATATATATATATATATATATATATATATATAGGGAGGTACCACCTCTAGAACTGTCCTAGGGACCCTCATCCTCAGAGAAAATAATAAACTTGCTTCAGGGAAAACTCAAAGTTCTCCCTAAAGCTGTTTGAAAATTTTCTCCTACCACCCCTATATATTCTACATATGCTTTATTTACAAACAAGATACCTTGACAAAATACATTGACAAAAATACAATAGGGAGTAAAACAACATAGATAAAAACTCAGAGCTACATCTCGAATACTTCGTCCAGCTCCCCTGCGGTGGGCCGTGTTCCCAGAATGCTGCAGGCATTTCCTCTCTGAATCGCAACACTGAGTCTCTGAAAGAGGAAGCTGGTCGCCCTGTGGTCCTTGGCTTCTATGATGAGTTTTTCACCCGGTTCTTTGAGGAACTTTAGAGCACACTTGCCCCATGCTCCAAGGGTCTCCGACACTTTTAGGATGAAGTTATGCGAACAGGCCTCAAGATCTGTACCTCATAACATCAAGTGAAACACTGTTACTTATTTGTGATGGTTAAAGAGGACTCCAATGAAATATGGTCACAACGTGCACGATACTCGGAGATATTGATGAACATAAGAACAAAAGTAAGAAAGAACACTGCAACAGGCCTACTGGCCCATGCGAGGCAGGTCCAAGTCTCCCACAGGCTTAAGTCAATGACCCAACCTAATCATGTCAGGTCACATTCACTTAAGAAGGAGCACGGCATCAGACCTACTAGCACAAGCTAGTCACGTCCAACTCACACCCACCCACACCCACTCATGTATTTATCTAACCTATTTTAAAAACTACACAACGTCTAAGCATGTATGACGGTACTCGGGAGTTTGTTCCACTCATCCACAATTCTGTTAGTAAACCAGTGCTGTCATATATCCTTCCTGAATCTGAATTTTTTCCAACTTAAAACATACGGCATTTAAAATATGTGAACCTTGAAGAAAGAGACCCAAAAGGAAGGTAAACCGCACTAGAAGCGACAGTGAAGAATGACCATCAGTAGTAATAGAATGACAAAGTGGAAAATACCACTAAAGGTATAAAAACTTTATTTCCACTAAAAGAATATATGAAAGTTAAGACACATGTGCAACATCTGGATATCTTTATTGTAGACGTTTCGCCATCCAGTGGCTTTATCAATACAGATTCTAGGACATAATAGGAAGACAGTAGAACTATATACAAAAGATGAGGTAATCAGTCCCTCGGCCTTGGAGTTAGTGTTCACAGCATCGTGGTGGAGGAGAATCTGGAGCAAAGACAAGAAGACTGGCGGTTTATATAGGCGTCAGTGGATAGGGACGGGCAGCAGACGAGGGCATAGTCACTGGTAGGCGGGATTCCCCAGTGGAAGTAGGTCCTTCCCAAAGAGATGGGTTAGTTGCAGCAGCCGTGAAGAAGGTATTTTATACCTTTCTTGCATAAAAGAATATAGGAACACTGCAGTAGGCCTATTGACTTATGCTAGGTAAGTCCAACTCCTTCCCACTCACGCATGCCAAGTTCTCGTTGCTGTAACTCTCACTTCTCAGTATTGTTCCACTCAGAGCTCGACTGCCAAACCAGGTCTTCCCTAAACCTTTTTCTAAATCCAAAGTTATCCAGCTGGAATCAACTGCTAGTTAAACAGTACTTGGATAAATATTAACTGGTCAAGAGGTACCCAGGAGCTAGCTCCCAATTCCCGCAAACTCTGGGTTAGGCCAACCGCTTTCAAAAAAAAAAAAAAGAAAAAAAAATCCGGGTGCAGCTCTGCTTACAGGAAAAGTACCAAAAATGCCGAAATCAGTACATTCTTCCCCCTCCCATGCTCCTTCCCCTCCCCCTCCCCTCTCCTCCTTTCCCCTCTCATCCCCTCGCCTCCCCCTCCCCTATCCCTCCCTCCCGGCCTTTTAAAACAGCACTTCACCGGGAAAAAGTAATTTCTAAAAATAGCAGAAGATCAATAGCGCCTTTAAGCTGCCACCGCCCCACCAGGGTGGTGTTGAGGCTCCTGCTCACTGCCTCCATCAAAATTTTTATTTGTATGCCAAGGCCTCTTAGGCCTACTGTCTTAATATACCCTTCCCTAATAAATCATAAATTTCGTTCTCGATAACCCAACTCTTATCCAACTTATTATACACAAGTTAATAGTTATTCACAATGATTTAATTACCCACACCACCGTCCTAGCTTTATATATTAATAAATATTTATTTATATCACTAACTATCAATTTCTGCTTGGTAGTTTAGTTTGGGATGAATCAAGAGGGATCCGTTTTCTCTCTTTCATATGATCTGGTTTTCTGTTATTTCGTTTAAGGGCAAACTCGTGCAAATTCTACATTGTTCCTATATGTATTTCATGAATTGTTATAATTGTTATTATTATAATCATGGGGAGCGCTAAACCCATAGGATTATACAGCGCCTGTGGGGGATGGAAGGTATTTAGGCTCAATTCAGGGAACTGGAGCACAGATCCAATTCCGTAGATCAAGAGCCCCACACCAGCGTCATGAATTGTTAACCCCCGCGTGGGTTATTAACCTCCGTCTGCTACACATGCTCGAATATCTGTTCCACTGAGCTGTTGGTGACAGCCCAACAAGAAAAAGGATTATTTCTCCACAGAAAATAATTTCAGGAGGAAAACTATATAGGGAATTATTTACATTTTAGATATAAACAGATATTACAGAGAGGCGATGTGTGTGTAAATACAGAGGTGATATATGAGGTGATATATATATATATATATATATATATATATATATATATATACCTGGAGTTTACCTGGAGAGAGTTTCGGGGGTCAACGCCCCCGCGGCCCGGTCTGTGACCAGGCCTCCTGGTGGATCAGCGCCTGATCAACCAGGCTGTTGCTGCTGGCTGCACGCAAACCAACGTACGAGCCACAGCCCGGCTGATCAGGAACTGACTTTAGGTGCTTGTCCAGTGCCAGCTTGAAGACTGCCAGGGGTCTGTTGGTAATCCCCCTTATGTGTGCTGGGAGGCAGTTGAACAGTCTCGGGCCCCTGACACTTATTGTATGGTCTCTTAACGTGCTAGTGACACCCCTGCTTTTCATTGGGGGGATGTTGCCAAGTCTTTTGCTTTCGTAGTGAGTGATTTTCGTGTGCAAGTTCGGTACTAGTCCCTCTAGGATTTTCCAGGTGTATATGATCATGTATCTCTCCCTCCTGCGTTCCAGGGAATACAGGTTTAGAAACCTCAAGCGCTCCCAGTAATTGAGGTGTTTTATCTCCGTTATGCGCGCCGTGAAAGTTCTCTGTACATTTTCTAGGTCGGCAATTTCACCTGCCTTGAAAGGTGCTGTTAGAGTGCAGCAATATTCCAGCCTAGATAGAACAAGTGACCTGAAGAGTGTCATCATGGGCTTGGCCTCCCTAGTTTTGAAGGTTCTCATTATCCATCCTGTCATTTTTCTAGCAGATGCGATTGATAAATAAATATATATATATATTGTCGTGGCGAATATGTAAAACTGGTCAATTAGCAAGAACTCATTTAAAATTAAGTCCTTTCTGAAATTTTCTCTTATACGTTTAAAGATATATTTTTTCATTAATGTTAATGCAAAAATTTTTAATTTTGCACCAAAAGAATCTTAGAAAACTTACCTAACCTTATTATAAGAAGAACAATTTATTTTAGCCTAACCCAACAAAATATATTTTAGATTTGTTTACAGTAATTTAATACTAAACAAGCACAGTGAAATAATATTTTTTTTCGTTAGGTTCAGAATGATTTTGGCGAAATTATTGCATACACAAATTTTCACTTGTCCTATATGGCAAGATGAGCGTTGCTATTTAAGCCAAGATCGCAAGTTCTGCCTATTCGACACGACATATATATATATATATATATATATATATATATATATAAAATATATATAAATATATATATATATATATGTCGTGCCAAATATGTAAAACTGGTCAATTAGCAAGAACTCATTTAAAATTAAGTCCTTTCTGAAATTTTATCTTATACGTTTAAAGATATATTTTTTCATTAATGTTAATGTAAAATTTTTTAATTTTGCACCAAAAGAATCTTAGAAACCTTACCTAACCTTATTATAACAAGAACAATTTATTATAGCCTAACCCAACTAAATATATTTTAAATACATTTACAATAATTTAATACTAAACAAACACAATCAAACATATTTTTTTTCGTTAGGTTCAGAATGATTTTGGCGAAATTATTGCATACACAAATTTTCACTTGTTCTATATGGCAAGATGAACGTTGCTATTTAAGCCAAGATCGCAAGTTCTGCCTATTCGGCACGACATGAGTGGATGTGGGTGGGTGTGAGTAGGACCTGATAGCTTGTGCTACCAGGTCGGTTGCCGTGTTCCTCCCTTAAGTCAATGTGACCTGACCTGACTAGGTTGGGTGCATTAGCTTAAGCCGGTAGGAGACTTGGACCTGCCTCGCATGGGCCAGTAGGCCTTCTGCAGTGTTCCTTCTTTCTTATGTTCTTATATATACACACCAGAGAAGCATATATTTCCCAGTGTATATATAAGCAGGCGTATATCGCTCAGTGTATATACAGAGGTGTATATCATCCAGTGTATATACAGAGAGGTGTATATCTCCCAGTGTATATACAGAGAGGTGTATATACAGAGAGGTGTATATCTCCCAGTGTATATACAGAGAGGTGTATATCTCCCAGTGTATATACAGAGAGGTGTATATCTCCCAGTGTATATACAGAGAGGTGTATATACAGAGAGGTGTATATCTCCCAGTGTATATACAGAGAGGTGTATATCTCCCCAGTGTATATACAGAGAGGTGTATATCTCCCAGTGTATATACAGAGAGGTGTATATCTCCCAGTGTATATACAGAGAGGTGTATATACAGAGAGGTGTATATCTCCCAGTGTATATACAGAGAGGTGTATATACAGAGAGGTGTATATACAGAGAGGTGTATATACAGAGAGGTATATATACAGAGAGGTGTATATACAGAGAGGTGTATATACAGAGAGGTGTATATACAGAGAGGTGTATATACAGAGAGGTGTATATACAGAGAGGTGTATATACAGAGAGGTGTATATCTCCCAGTGTATACAGAAAGAGGTGCATATCTCTCAGTGAATATACAGAGGCCCCTTGATGGTGAAGGGATCTTGATCCAAAGAAGTGGTGCACCCCTAATCTTCCTGAGATGAATCTGGATACCTCCCTGGCGGTGTGTGACCCCTACGTATTTAGCGCTCCCCAAAATAATAATATTATTAATATGATTATTATCACAATGTCGCTAGTGCCGAAAAATCGAGTTATGGTTCTCCCTAATGTCTAACTCACACTGACTTGTAACTCACACTGACTTGTAACTCACACTGACTTGTAACTCACACTGACTTGTAACTCACACTGACTTGTAACTCACACTGACTTGTAACTCACACTGACTTGTAACTCACACTGACTTGTAACTCACACTGACTTGTAACACACACTGACTTGTAACTCACACTGACTTGTAACTCACACTGACTTGTAGCTCACACTGACTTGTAACTCACACTGACTTGTAACTCACACTGACTTGTAACTCACACTGACTTGTAGCTCACACTGACTTGTAACTCACACTGACTTGTAACTCACACTGACTTGTAACTCACACTGACTTGTAACTCACACTGACTTGTAACTCACACTGACTAATATCTAACTCACACTGACTTGTAACTCACACTGACTTGTAACTCACACTGACTTGTAACTCACACTGACTTGTAACTCACACTGACTAATATCTAACTCACACTGACTTGTAACTCACACTGACTTGTAACTCACACTGACTTGTAACTCACACTGACTTGTAACTCACACTGACTTGTAACTCACACTGACTTGTAACTCACACTGACTTGTAACTCACACTGACTTGTAACTCACACTGACTTGTAGCTCACACTGACTTGTAACTCACACTGACTTGTAACTCACACTGACTTGTAGCTCACACTGACTTGTAACTCACACTGACTTGTAACTCACACTGACTTGTAGCTCACACTGACTTGTAACTCACACTGACTTGTAGCTCACACTGACTTGTAACTCACACTGACTTGTAACTCACACTGACTTGTAACTCACACTGACTTGTAACTCACACTGACTTGTAACTCACACTGACTTGTAACTCACACTGACTTGTAACTCACACTGACTTGTAACTCACACTGACTTGTAGCTCACACTGACTTGTAACTCACACTGACTTGTAACTCACACTGACTTGTAACTCACACTGACTTGTAACTCACACTGACTTGTAACTCACACTGACTTGTAACTCACACTGACTTGTAGCTCACACTGACTTGTAACTCACACTGACTTGTAACTCACACTGACTTGTAGCTCACACCTGACTTGTAACTCACACTGACTTGTAACTCACACTGACTTGTAGCTCACACTGACTTGTAACTCACACTGACTTGTAGCTCACACTGACTTGTAACTCACACTGACTTGTAACTCACACTGACTTGTAACTCACACTGACTTGTAACTCACACTGACTTGTAACTCACACTGACTTGTAACTCACACTGACTTGTAACTCACACTGACTTGTAACTCACACTGACTTGTAACTCACACTGACTTGTAACTCACACTGACTTGTAACTCACACTGACTTGTAGCTCACACTGACTTGTAACTCACACCTGACTTGTAACTCACACTGACTTGTAGCTCACACTGACTTGTAACTCACACTGACTTGTAACTCACACTGACTTGTAGCTCACACTGACTTGTAAACTCACACTGACTTGTAGCTCACACTGACTTGTAAACTCACACATGACTTGTAACTCACACTGACTTGTAACTCACACTGACTTGTAACTCACACTGACTTGTAACTCACACTGACTTGTAACTCACACTGACTTGTAACTCACACTGACTTGTAACTCCACCTGACTTGTAGCTCCACATGACTTGTAACTCACACTGACTTGTAACTCACACTGACTTGTAACTCACACTGACTTGTAAACTCCACACTGCACTTGAAACTCACACTGACTTTGTAACTCACACTGACTTGTACTCACACTGACTTGTAACTCACACTGACTTGTAACTCACACTGACTTGTAGCTCACACTGACTTGTAACTCACACTGACTTGTAACTCACACTGACTTGTACTCACACTGACTTGTAACTCACACTGACTTGTAGCTCCAACTGACTTGTAACTCACACTGACTTGTAACTCACACTGACTTGTACTCACACTGACTTGTAACTCACACTGACTTGTAACTCACACTGACTTGTAACTCACACTGACTTGTAACTCACAGACTTGACTTGTAACTCACACTGACTTGTAACTCACACTGACTTGTAAGCTCACACTGACTTGTAACTCACACTGACTTGTAACTCACACTGACTTGTACTCACACTGACTTGTAACTCACACTGACTTGTAACTCACACTGACTTGTAGCTCACACTGACTTGTAACTCACACTGACTTGTAACTCACACTGACTTGTAGCTCACACTGACTTGTAACTCACACGACTTGTAGCTCACACTGACTTGTAACTCACACTGACTTGTAACTCACACTGACTTGTAACTCACACTGACTTGTAGCTCACACTGACTTGTAACTCACACTGACTTGTAACTCACACTGACTTGTAACTCACACTGACTTGTAACTCACACTGACTTGTAACTCACACTGACTTGTAACTCACACTGACTTGTAACTCCACACTGACTTGTAACTCACACTGACTTGTAACTCCACACTGAACTTGTAACTCACACTGACTTGTAACTCACACTGACTTGTAACTCACACTGACTTGTAACTCACACTGACTAATATCTAACTCACACTGACTTGTAACTCACACTGACTTGTAACTCACACTGACTAATATCTAACTCACACTGACTTGTAACTCACACTGACTTGTAACTCACACTGACTTGTAACTCACACTGACTTGTAACTCACACTGACTTGTAACTCACACTGACTTGTAACTCACACTGACTTGTAACTCACACTGACTTGTAACTCACACTGACTTGTAACTCACACTGACTAATATCTAACTCACACTGACTTGTAAACCTACTCACACTGACTTGTAACTCACACTGACTTGTAACTCACACTGACTTGTAACTCACACTGACTTGTAACTCACACTGACTTGTAACTCACACTGACTTGTAACTCACACTGACTTGTAACTCACACTGACTAATATCTAACTCACACTGACTTGTAACTCACACTGACTTGTAACTCACACTGACTTGTAACTCACACTGACTTGTAACTCACACTGACTATATCTAACTCACACTGACTTGTAACTCACACTGACTTGTAACTCACACTGACTTGTAACTCACACTGACTTGTAACTCACACTGACTTGTAACTCACACTGACTAATATCTTAACTCACACTGACTTGTAACTCACACTGACTTGTAACTCACACTGACTTGTAACTCACACTGACTATATCTAACTCACACATGACTTGTAACTCACACTGACTTGTAACTCACACTCACTTGTAACTCACACTGACTTGTAACTCACACTGACTTGTAACTCACACTGACTTGTAACTCACACTGACTTGTAACTCACACTGACTTGTAACTCACACTGACTTGTAACTCACACTGACTTGTAACTCACACTGACTTGTAACTCACACTGACTTTGTAACTCACCACTGACTTGTAACTCACACTGACTTGTAACTCACACTGACTTGTAACTCACACTGATCTTGTAACTCACACTGACTTGTAACTCACACTGACTTGTAACTCACACTGACTTGTAAGCTCACACTGACTTGTAACTCACACTGACTTGTAACTCACACTGACTTGTAACTCACACTGACTTGTAGCTCACACTGACTAATATGTAACTCACACTGACTTGTAACTCACACTGACTTGTAACTCACACTGACTTGTAACTCACACTGACTTGTAACTCACACTGACTTGTAACTCACACTGACTTGTAAACTCACACTGACTATGTAACTCACACTGACTTGTAACTCACACCTGACTTGTAGCTCACATGAACTAACTATCTAACTCACACTGACTTGTAACTCACACTGACTTGTAACTCACACTGACTTGTAACTCACACTGACTTGTAACTCACACTGACTTGTAACTCACACTGACTAATGTCTAACTCACACAGACCTGTAACTCACACGGACTAATGTCTAACTCACACTGACTTGCAACTCATATTGACTTGTAACTCATATTGACTTGTAACTCACACTGACTTGTAACTCACACTGACTTGTAACTCACACTGACTTGTAACTCACGCTGACTAATGTCTAACTCACACTGACTTGTAACTCACACTGACTTGTAACTCACACTGACTAATGTCTAACTCACACTGACTTGTAACTCACATTGACTTGTAACTCACACTGACTTGTAACTCACACACACTGTCTTGTAACTCACACACACTGACTTGTAACTCACACACACTGACTTGTAACACACAGACTGACTTGTACTCCACAACTGACTTGTAACTCACTCACACTGTCTTGTAACTCCACACACACTGACTTGTAACTCACACACACTGACTTGTAACTCTCACACACTGACTTGTAACTCACACACACTGACCTGTAACTCACACTGACTTGTAACTCACACTGACTTGTAACTCACACTGACTTGTAAC
>NC_069439.1:9246528-9306528 GCF_026875155.1 Cherax quadricarinatus
ATCAGCAGGTGAAGTGGGAGTTACCTTATCAGCAGGTAAAGTGGGAGTTATCTTATCAGCAGGTGAAGTGGGAGTTATCTTATCAGCAAGTGAAGTGGGAGGTATCTTATCAGCAAGTGAAGTGGAAGTTAACTTATCAGCAAGTGAATTGGGAGTTATCTTATAAGCAAGTGGAGTGGGAGCTATCTTATCAGCAGGTGAAGTGGGAGTTATCAGCAGGTGAAGTGGGAGTTATCAGCAGGTGAAGTGGGAGTTATCTTATCAACAGGTGAAGTGGGAGTTATCTTATCAGCAAGTAAAGTGGGAGTTATCTTATCAGTAAGTGAAGTGGGAGGTATCTTATCAGCAAGTGAAGTGGGAGTTATCTTATCAGCAGGTGAAGTGGGAGTTGTCTTACCAGCAGGTGAAGTGAGAGTTATCTTATCAGCAGTGAAGTGGGAGTTATCAGCAGGTGAAGTGGGAGTTATCTTATCAGCAGGTGAAGTGGGAGTTATCTTATCAGCAGGTGAAGTGGGAGTTATCTTATCAGCAGTGAAGTGAGAGTTATCAGCAGGTAAAGTGAGAGTTATCAGAAGGTGAAGTGGGAGTTATCTTATCAAAAGGTGAAGTGGGAGTTATCTTATCAGCAAGTGAAATGGGAGTTATCTTATCAGCAGGTGAAGTGGGAGTTATCAGCAAGTGAAGTGGGAGTTATCAGCAGGTGAAGTGGGAGTTATCAGCAGGTGAAGTGGGAGTTATCAGCAGGTGAAGTGGGAGTTATCAGCAGGTGAAGTGGGAGTTATCAGCAGGTGAAGTGGGAGTTATCAGCAGGTGAAGTGGGAGTTATCAGCAAGTGAAGTGGGAGTTATCTTATCAGCAAGTGAAGTGGGAGTTATCTTATCAGCAAGTGAAGTGGGAGTTATCTTATCAGCAGGTGAAGTGGGAGTTATCAGCAGGTGAAGTGGGAGTTATCAGCAGGTGAAGTGGGAGTTACCTTATCAGCAGGTAAAGTGGGAGTTATCTTATCAGCAGGTGAAGTGGGAGTTATCTTATCAGCAAGTGAAGTGGGAGGTATCTTATCAGCAAGTGAAGTGGAAGTTAACTTATCAGCAAGTGAATTGGGAGTTATCTTATAAGCAAGTGGAGTGGGAGCTATCTTATCAGCAGGTGAAGTGGGAGTTATCAGCAGGTAAAGTGGGAGTTATCAGCAGGTAAAGTGGGAGTTATCAGCAGGTAAAGTGGTGATATATATATATATATATATATATATATATATATATATAATATATATATATATATATATATATATATATATATATATATATATATATATATATATATATATATATATATATATATATATATATATATATATATATATAGGTAAGTGTTAAGAGTAAGGGTTTTTTGTGAAGCAAGTAGATTATTGCAAGGAGTTCTGGGAGGAACCTCCCTCAGTAACTAACCTATAATTAAGATCGCCTCTTTCTTGTAACAAGCAATGTCTGGTATAGTTATAAAGGTTTAATTTCAACTAGAAAGCAAAAATCCAACAAATATAAAATTAACGACCCTTAATGTTAAAGTATCTAAGACACAATACTTTCTTCTTCTCTTATTAATTTATATTCAAGAGTGTTTTTTTTGTATATATGAATGATATGCCGAATGGGATGGAGTCAGAGGTGTCCCTGTTTGCAGACGATGTGAAACTAATGAGGAGAACTCAAGCGGAAGAGGATAAGGTGAGCCTACAAGGGGATCTGGACAGGCTGGAAGCCTGGTCTGATAAATGGCTCCTAGAGTTTATACCCAGCAAGTGCAGGGTTATGAAGAATGGGGAAGGACAAAGGAAGCGGCAGACGCAGTACAGCCTAAGAGGTCCAAGTCTGCAAAACTCACTCAAGGAGAATAGTCTTGGGGTAAGCATCCTATCGAGCACATCTCCTGAGGCGCACATAGACCAAATAACTGCTGCATCATACGGGCGCCAGGCAAACCTGAGAATATGGTTTCGACATCTCAGTAAAGAGTCATTCACGACTGTGTACCGGGTCCAACATCTCAAGAAATTAGAGAAAGTGAGAAGGTTTGCAGGAAGACTAGTCCCGGAACTGAGGGGTTTGTCCTACAAGAAGAGGTTAAGGGAACTCAACCTGACAACACTGGAAGAAAGGAGGGATGGGGGAGACAAGATAACATCATATAAAATACTGAGAAGAACTGACTATGTGGATAAGGACAAAATGTTTCAGAGATGTGACACAGTAACAAGGGGTCACAAATGGAATTTGAAAACTCAGATGAGTCACAGGGATGTTAGGAAGTACTTCTTCAGCCACAGAGTTGTCAGAAAGTGGACCAGTCTGGAGAGTGATGTAGTGGAGGCAGGATCCATACATAGCTTTAAGAAGAGGTATGATAAAGCTCATGGAGCAGGGAGAGAGTGACTTAGTAGCGATCAGTGAAGGAGAGGGGCCAGGAGCTATGACTCGATTCCTGCAACCACAATTAGACGAGTACATACACAAACATATATACACACGCAAATATACTCTGAACTTTTAAAGATAAATACACATGTACGTCGCTAAACCCGTGAGGGGTTAGTAAGGGGTTAGAGGATGAGTAGTTAGGAAGTGAGGGGTTAGGGGGTGAGGAGTTAGGAAGTGAAGGGTTAGGGGGTGAGGAGTTAGGAAGTGAGGGGTTAGGGGGTGAGGAGTTAGGAAGTGAGGGGTTAGGGGGTGAGGAGTTAGGAAGTGAGGGGTTAGGGGTGAGGAGTTAGGAAGTGAGGGGTTAGGGGGTGAGGAGTTAGGAAGTGAGGGGTTAGGGGGTGAGGAGTTAGGAAGTGAGGGTTAGGGGATGAGGAGTTAGGAGTGAGGGGTTAGGGGGTGAGGAGTTAGGAAGTGAGGGTTAGGGGTGAGGAGTTAGGAAGTGAGGGGTTAGGGGATGAGGAGTTAGGAAGTGAGGGGTTAGGGGGTGAGGAGTTAGGAAGTGAGGGGTTAGGGGTGAGGAGTTAGGAAGTGAGGGGTTAGGGGGTGAGGAGTTAGGAAGTGAGGGGTTAGGGGTGAGGAGTTAGAAGTGAGGGGTTAGGGGTGAGGAGTTAGGAAGTGAGGGTTAGGGGATGAGGAGTTAGGAGTGAGGGGTTAGGGGTGAGGAGTTAGGAAGTGAGGGGTTAGGGGGTGAGGAGTTAGGAAGTGAGGGGTTAGGGGATGAGGAGTTAGGAAGTGAGGGGTTAGGGGTGAGGAGTTAGGAAGTGAGGGGTTAGGAGGTGAGGAGTTAGGAAGTGAGGGGTTAGGGGATGAGGAGTTAGGAGGTGAGGGGTTAGGGGTGAGGAGTTAGGAAGTGAGGGGTTAGGGGTGAGGAGTTAGGAAGTGAGGGGTTAGGGGATGAGGAGTTAGGAATGAGGGTTAGGGGGTGAGGAGTTAGGAAGTGAGGGGTTAGGGGTGAGGAGTTAGGAAGTGAGGGGTTACGGGGTGAGGAGTTAGGAAGTGAGGGGTTAGGGGTGAGGAGTTAGGAAGTAAGAGGTTAAGGGGTGAGGAATTAGGAAGTGAGGGGTTAGGGGGTGAGGAGCTAGGAAATGAGGGGTTAGGGGGTGAGGAGTTAGGAAGTGAGGGGTTAGGGGGTGAGGAGTTAGGAAGTGAGGGGTTAGGGGATGAGGAGTTAGGAGGTGAGGGTTAGGGGTGAGGAGTTAGGAAGTGAGGGGTTAGGGGTGAGGAGTTAGGAAGTGAGGGATTAGGGAATGAGGAGTTAGGAAGTGAGGGGTTAGGGGTGAAGGATTAGGAAGTGAGGGGTTAGGGTGAGGAGTTAGGAAGTGAGGGGTTACGGGGTGAGGAGTTAGGAAGTGAGGGGTTAGGGGGTGAGGGGTTAGGAAGTAAGAGGTTAGGGGGTGAGGAATTAGGAAGTGAGGGGTTAGGGGTGAGGAGCTAGGAAATGAGGGGTTAGGGGTGAGGAGTTAGGAATGAGGGGTTAGGGGGTGAGGAGTTAGGAAGTGAGGGGTTAGGGGATGAGGAGTTAGGAAGTGAGGGGTTAGGGGGTGAGGAGTTAGGAAGTGAGAGGTTAGGGGTGAGGAGTTAGGAAGTGAGAGGTTAGGGGTGAGGAGTTAGGAAGTGAGGGGTTGGGGGTGAGGAGCTAGGAAATGAGGGTTAGGGGGTGAGAAGTTAGGAAGTGAGGGTTAGGGGTGAGGAGTTAGGAAGTGAGGGTTAGGGGGTGAGGAGTTAGGAAGTGAAGGGTTGGAGAGTGGTGCGTTAAGCTAGGGTTAAGAAGTGAAGGTTAGGAAGTGAGAGGTTGGGAAATAAGGGATTAGGGGTAAGAAGTTAGGGGGTAAGAAGTTAGGGGGTAAGAAGTTAGGGGTAAGAAGTTAGGGGTAAGAAGTTAGGGGGTAAGAGTTAGGGGGTAAGAAGTTAGGGGTAAGAAGTTAGGGGTAAGAAGTTACGGGGTAAAAGTTAGGGGGTAAGAAGTTAGGGGTAAGAAGTTAGGGGGTATGAAGTTAAGGGTAAGAAGTTAGGTGGTAAGAAGTTAGGGGGTAAGAATTAGGGGTAAGAAGTTAGGGGGAAAGAAGTTAAGGGGTAAGAAGTTAGGGGTAAGAAGTTAGGGGTATGAAGTTAGGGGTAAGAAGTTAGGGGTTAAGAAGTTTGGGGTAAGAAGTTAGGGAGTAGAAGTTAGGGGGTAAGAAGTTAGGGGGTAAGAAGTTAGGGGGTAAGAAGTTAGGGGGTAAGAAGTTAGGGGTAAGAAGTTAGGGGGTAAGAAGTTAGGGGGTAAGAAGTTAGGGGTAAGAAGTTAGGGGTAAGAAGTTAGGGGTAAGAAGTTAGGGGTAAGAAGTTAGGGGTAAGAAGTTAGGGGGTAAGAAGTTAGGGGTAAGAAGTTAGGGGTAAGAAGTTAGGGTAAGAAGTTAGGGGTATGAAGTTAGAGGGTAAGAAGTTAGGTGGTAAGAAGTTAGGGGTAAGAAATTAGGGGTAAGAAGTTAGGGGAAAGAAGTAAGGGGTAAGAAGTTAGGGGGTAGAAGTTAGGGTATGAAGTTGGGTAAGAAGTTAGGGGGTAAGAAGTTAGGGGTAAGAAGTTAGGGGTAAGAAGTTAGGGGGTAAGAAGTTAGGGGTAAGAAGTTAGGGGGTATGAATAATATACAGTTTTTTTTGCCAGACTGTGAATTCCCTCACTCTCAACCTCCCCTCCCCTACCTTCAACTTCCCTCCCTTCCCCCTTCCTTCCCTTCCCCCTCCCCTCCTTTCCCCCCTCCCAGGCTTCCACACCCCTCCCTTCCCTCCCAGGCTTCCCCACCCGTACCTCCCCACTACCACAACCTCCCCACAATCTGCCGCAGAGTCCAACCCCTTTACCCCCCCTCTTCCCCCTCCCTCCACAATCTACCACCTCTTGCAGTAGCGTGTAGAAAGGAGTGTGCTTGGCGATCATTACTAAATCCTCCCCAAACTTCTTCCCCTCCTCTCATTCTTCCCCTCCCTTCATTCTCCCCCTCCCTTATTTTTGCCCTCCCTCATTCTTCTCCCACCCCACATTCTTACCCCCTCATTATTCCCCTTCCCCTCTTCTTCCTCCCCATAATTCTTACCCCGCCCCTCCCCTCATTTTTCCCCTCCATCATTCTCCCACTCTCTTCATTCTTCTCCTCTCCTCATTCTCCCCATTCCCCTCCCCTCATTCTTCCCCTCCATCATTCTCCTCCTCCCATCATTTTTCACCCTCCCCTCATTCTTCCCCTACCCCTCATTCTTCCTCTTCCCTAATTCTTCCCCTCCCTTCCCCTCATTTTTCTCCTCCCTTCATTCTCTCCCTCTCCTCGTTCTTCCCCTCCCCTCATTATTTCGCCCTCCCTCAGTCTTTCCCTTCCCTTTATTCTTACTCCGCCCCTCATTCTTTCCCCTCTCATTCTTCCCCTCACTTCAGTTTTCCCTCATCTATCATTCTTCCCCTCCCGTCATTCTTCCCCTACCTTCATTCTTTCCCCTTTCCTAATTCTCCCCTCCCCTCATTCTTCCCCTCACATCATTCTTCCCCTCCCTTCATTCTTCCCTGTGGCATGCAAAGAGTACGTAACCATCATTCGGTGCATGTACACACCCTCATTTACAGGCTATCTCCCCCAACCAGCGAACCAGGTGACTGAGGGTTGACGATGGGGCCCCGTCGTTCAACCAGTACCCAGGTTCCAGCCAATAAGAAGATGGGTTTGGCAATCTCAGAGGTTATATGGGTACCACTCTCCTGTCTGCCCTTGTCATTCCCATTCTAGAGCTGGTTGAAGCACGGTCTGCTCTCTAGTGGCTTCTATTCTGCCTTGCTTACCCTGGAGTGCACTAATACCTATTGTTGTACATAGTGTATATAGTGTACATACTTCTGTTCTTACTTGGTGAAGGATAATATAAGTCAAAAGTTTTTATGCTGTGTTTATTTTGGTCCCTTTACACCCAGGATAACAGGCCATTTGGACTCCTGGGTTGTAATATTCCCCTCCCCTCATTATTCCCCTTCCTCTCATTCTTTCTCCTCCCCTAATTCTTCCACCCCTTCTCTCATTTATCCCTCCCCTAACTCTCCCCCTCTCTTCATTCTTCCCCTCCCCTCATTCTTCCTCTCTCCTTATTTCCTCCTTCCTCTCATTCATCCTCCTCCCCTAATTCTTTCCCCTCCCTTCATTTCTCCCCTCACATCATTCTCCCCCACTCCTTATTCTTCCCCTCCTCTCATTCTTCCCTCCTCTCATTCTTCCGCTCCCCTCATTCTCCCATCCTCTCATTCTCCCTCTCCCCTCATTGTTTCCACTCCCCGCATTCTTCCCCTCATTCTTCCGCCTCCCTCATTATTCCCCTTTCCCTCATTTTTCTCCCTCCCTAATTCTTCCCCACCCCTCATTCTTCCTAACCCCTCATTCTTCCCCTTTTCCCATTCTTCCCCACCCCTCATTCTTTTCTCTTCATCATTCTTCCCCCTCCCCTCATTCCCCTCCCCTCACTCTTCCTAACCTGATACTCCCTCCTCCCCTCATTCTTCCTCACCTGATACTCCCTCCTCCACTCATTCTTCCCTCTCAAATTATTCATGTTCAGCTGAGGAATGAACCTCAGTGTCAGTGTTCAAGTGTTCTGAACCTCAGTGTCAGTGTTCAAGTGTTCTTTATAAAGACTCATCAACTTTTTAGTAATGTTCAGGAAATACTTTTTCTATTATCTAGGAAACATTTCTCCAAGAAGACCCATCAAGACGCAAAAGAAACCATCAAGACGCAAAAGAAACCATCAAGACGCAAAAGAAACCATCAAGACGCAAAAGAAACCATCAAGACGCAAAAGAAACCATCAAGACGCAAAAGAAACCATCAAGACGCAAAAGAAGACCCATCAAGACGCAAAAGAAAACCATCAAGACGCAAAAGAAACCATCAAGACGCAAAAGAAACCATCAAGACGCAAAAGAAACCATCAAGACGCAAAAGAAACCATCAAGACGCAAAAGAAGACCCATCAAGACGCAAAAGAAACCATCAAGACGCAAAAGAAACCATCAAGACGCAAAAGAAACCATCAAGACGCAAAAGAAGACCCATCAAGACGCAAAAGAAACCATCATGACGCAAAAGAAACCATCAAGACGCAAAAGAAACCATCAAGACGCAAAAGAAACCATCAAGACGCAAAAGAAGACCCATCAAGACGCAAAAGAAACCATCAAGACGCAAAAGACCCATCAAGACGCAAAAGAAGACCCATCAAGACGCAAAAGAAGACCCATCAAGACGCAAAAGAAACCATCAAGACGCAAAAGAAGACCCATCAAGACGCAAAAGAAACCATCAAGACGCAAAAGAAACCATCAAGACGTAAAAGAAACCATCAAGACGCAAAAGAAACCATCAAGACGCAAAAGAAACGATCAAGACGCAAAAGAAACCATCAAGACGCAAAAGAAACCATCAAGACGCAAAAGAAACCATCAAGACGCAAAAGAAGACCCATCAAGACGCAAAAGAAACCATCAAGACGCAAAACAAACCATCAAGACGCAAGAAAAACCATCCAGAGGCAAGAAAAACCATCAAGACGCAAGAAAAACCATCAAGACGCAAGAAAAACCATCCAGAGGCAAGAAAAACCATCAAGACGCAAGAAAAACCATCCAGAGGCAAGAAAAACCCATCCAGAGGCAAGAAAACCCATCCAGAGGCAAGAAAAAACATTCAGAGGCAAGAGAAACCATCCAGAGGCAAGAAAAACCATCCAGAGGCAAGAAAAACCATCCAGAGGCAAGAAAAACCATCCAGAGGCAAGAAAAATCATCCAGAGGCAAGAAAAACCATCCAGAGGCAAGAAAAATCATCCAGAGGCAAGAAAAAATATCAAGACGCAAGAAAAACCATTCAAAGGCAAGAAAAACCATCCAGAGACAAGAAAAACCATCCAGAAGCAAGAAAAACCATTCAAAGGCAAGAAAAACCATTCAGAGGCAAGAAAAACCATCCAGAGGCAAGAAAAACCATCCAGAGGCAAGAAAAACCATCCAGAGGCAAGAAAAACCAGCCAGAGGCAAGAAAAACCTTCCAGAGGCAAGAAAAACCAGCCAGAAGCAAGAAAAACCACACTTTGGCGAGAGAAACCAGCCAGAGACAAGAGAATCCAGCCAGAGACAGAGGAAAAAAAACCAGCCAGAGGAAAGAAAACAGCCAGAGTTAAAAACCATCCAGAGCAAATAAAAACCGTACAGAGCAGATAAAACTCCCAGAAGCAATAAAACCAGCGGCTCCAGTTCACATTTCAGACATTCATAGAAGGATCAGCCATCCTGTGAACTGGTGCACTGCCAACACTATCTATCCCTCTCCTAGCCTTCACTGCCAACACTATCTATCCCTCTCCTAGCCTTCACTGCCAACACTATCTATCCCTCTCCTAGCCTTCGCTGCCAACATTATCCCTCCCTCTCCTAGCCTTCACTGACAACACTACCCCTCCCTCCCCCTAGCCTTTAAACCCCAAACACTATCCCTCCCTCCCCTTTTAGCCTTTCGCTGCCAACATTATCCCTCCCTCCCCTACCTTTCACACAAAAAAAAAACCCTCCCCTCCTACCCTTTTCACTGAAAAACACTATCCCTCCCTCCCCCATCCTTCACTGCCAACATCCCCTCCCTCCCCCTACCCTTTCACTGCCAACACAATCTCTCCCGCCCTCCCTTCAGTGCCAACACTATTACCCCCTCTCCTACCTTAAACTCCAACACTATCTATCCCCTCCTACCCTTCACTGCCAACACTACCCTCCCTCTCCTAGCCTTCCTGCCAACCCTATCATCCCTCCCCCTAGCTTTCCCCCTGCCAAACTAATCAAACCCTCTCCAACCCTTTCACTCCCCCAACACTACCCCTTTCCCTCTCCTAGCCTTAAATCCCAAAAATTACCCCTCCCTTTCTCATAGCCTTCCCTGCCAACACAAAACCCTCCCTCTCCTAGCCTTCACTCCCCAACACTACCCCCTCCCTCCCCAAACCTTAAATCCCCAAAAAACTATCAAATCCCCCCCCAAACCCTTCCCACCCCAAACACATCTATCCCTCCCCTAGCCTTCACTGCCAACAACTATCCCCCCTCTCCTACCCTTTCACTAAAAAATTACCCTCCCTCTCCTACCCCTTCACCCCCCAACACTATCCCCCCCTCTCCAAAGCCTTCACTCCCAAAAAAATACCCCCTCCCTCTCCAGCCTTCACTGCCAACCACCCTATCCCTCCCTCCCTACCTTTAAAACTCCCATCACAAATCCCTCCCCCCCCTTAGCCTTCACTGCCAACACTACCCCCCCTCCCCCTAGCCTTCACTGCCAACACAAACCCCTCCCTCTCCTACCCTTTCACTCCCAAACACTACCTATCCCCCCCTAGCCTTCATTTCCAAACACTACAAATCCCTCTCCCAGCCTTCACGCCAACATTTCCCCCCCCTCTCCTACCCTTTCCCATTTCCAACATTATCCCCCTCCCTCTTCCTACCTTCACCCCAAACCCACTATCCCTCCCTCTCCTACCCTTTTCACTCCCAAACATTTACCCCTCCCTCAAATAGCCTTTAAAATTCCCAAACAACTATCCCTCCCTCTCCTTTTTTTCACTGCCAACACCACCCTTTCCCCCCCCCTACCTTAAACTCCCAACACTATCATCTCCCCTCCTAGCCTTTAAATCCCCAACACTATCCCCCCTCCCCTAGCCTTCACGGGCCACCCACTATCTACCCCCTCTCCTACCCCTTCACGCCAAAAACTGTCCCTCCCTTCCAAACCTTCCCGCCAACATTACCCCTCCCTTTTCAACCCTTCATTTGCCAACACAACCCCCTTTCCTCTCCTAGGCTTCACTGCCAACACAAACACCCCTCTCCTGGCCTTCACTCCAAAAATTATCCCCCCCCACCTCCTAGCCTTCACTCCCAAAACACAATCCCCCCCCCCCCTACCCTTTCATCCCAAACCCACAATCCCTCCCTCTCCAGCCTTCACTGTCAACTTTTATCCCCCCTTTTCCCCCTATTTTTCCCTTTCCCAACACAAACCCCCCTTCCTACCCTTCCCCTTTCCAACTTTATCCCTCCCTCTCCTACCTTCATTTCCAACACATCCCCCCTCTCCAACCTTCACTGCCAACTTTTAACCCTTCCCTCCCTCCCTACCCTTTCACTGCCAACATTATCCCTCCCCTCCTACCCTTCACTCCCAAACACTATCCCTCCCCCCCCCTGCCACCTTTCCCCTGACAACACAACCCCTCCCTCCCCCAGCCTTCACTACAACACTATCCCCCCCTCTCCTACCCTTTAAACTGCCAACACTACCCCCCTTCCCGCTCCCGCCTTCACTGACAACACTATCCCTCCCTCCCCCCACCTTTTCACTGACAAAACAAACCCCCCCTTTTCCCCAGCCCCCGCTGGCCACACTATCCCTCCCTCCCCCAAACCTTCACTGCCAAAAAAAAACCCTCCCTCTCCTACCTTCACCCCAAATTTTTATCCCTCCCTCTCCTACCCTTTTCACTGCCAACACTATCCCCCCTCTCCCAGCCTTAAACTAACAACACAACTCTCCCTCTCCCACCTCACGAAAACCCACTACCCCCCCTCCCCCTCAGCCTTCACTCCCAAACACAAATCCCCCCCCCCTCCCAGCCTTCACTGCCAACCCAATGCCTCCCTCTCCTAGCCCCCAACTCCCAAACACAAACCCCCCCTTTCCTCCTAGCCTTCACTGCCAACACATCCCCCCCCTCTCCACCTTCACGAAAACACAAATCCCTCCCTTTTCCCTAGCCTTAAACTCCCAACACATCCCTCCCTCCCTACCCTTTCCGCCAAAAAAAAAACCCCCTCCCTCTCCTAGCCTTCACTCCCAAACACTATCCCCCCCTTTTCCCACCTTTCACTAAACAACACTATCCTCCCCCCCACCCTTTCCACTGAAAACCCCTATCCCTCCCTCTCCCAGCCTTCACTCCAACCCAAACCTCCCTCCCCCCTACCTTAAATTTAAAAACCCTTAAATCCCTCCCCCTTTTCCCTACCTTCACTGCCAAAAATTACCCCCCTTCCCCCCCTCCCTACCTTTCATTTGCCAACAAAAACCCTTCCCCTCCCACCCTTTCACTGACAACACAAACCCCCCTCTTCACCCCTTCACTCCCAACCCACTTTCCCTCCCTCCCCCAACCTTTCACTCCCAACCCTATCCCTCCCTCCCCCCTACCTTTCACTCCCAACACTTTTTCCCCCCCTCTCCTAGCCCCCAACTGCCAACACTATCCCTCCCTCTCCTACCCTTCACTGCCAACACAAACCCTCCCTCCCCCTACCCTTCACTCCCAAAACCTATCCCTCCCTCCCCTACCTTTTCACGGGCCAACCCTATCCCCCCCCTCTCCACCTTCACTCCCAAACACTACCCTCCCTCCCTAGCCTTCACTCCCCAACCTATCCCCCCCTCCCTAGCCTCCATCCCCAACACTACCCCCTCCCCCCTTCCCCTTTCACGCCAACACTATCCCCCCCCCCTTTATCCTTCACTGACAACACTACCCCTCCCCTCCTACCCTTTTCACTGCCCCCCACTATCCCCCCCTTTCTCCCACCCTTTTCACTGCCAACACATCCCCCCCTCTCCCAGCCTTCATTTCCCAACACATCCCTCCCCCCCCCAGCCTTCACTGCCAACACAAACCCCCCCTTTCCCACCCTTTTCACTGCCCCCACTATCCCTCCCCTCCCCCAGCCTTCACTCCAACCCACCCTCCCTCTCCACCTTCACTCCCAAACCACTATCCCCCCCCTTTTTTCCCCACCCTTCACTCCCAAACACTATCCCCCCCTCTCCTACCTTCACTGACAACACTACCCTCCCCTCCCCCAGCCTTTCCCTGCCAACCCCTACCCTCCCCCCCCCACCCTTCACTGCCAACACATCCCTCCCTCTCCCACCCTCACGGCCAACACAACCCTTTCCCTCCCCCCAGCCTTCCTCCCAACACTTCCCCCCCTTTTGGGGGGGGCCCAAAACGAACAATCCCCCCTCCCCCAGCCTTCACGCCAACACTTTTCCCCTCCCTCTCCAAAGCCTTCAATCCCAAACCTATCCCAACCCCCCTTTCCCACCCTTCACTGCCAACATTTACCCCTTTCCCTCCCCACCTTTCCCTTTTGCCAACCCCATCCCCCCTCTCCCACCTTTCCACTGCCAACACTCCCCTTTCCCCCTTTTCCCCAGCCTTCACTGCCACACAAACCCCTCCCACTCCCCACCTTCACTCCCAAACACAATCCCCCCCAAATCCCAGCCTTCCGCAAAAACTATCCCTTTTTTTCCCCCAGCCTTCACCCCAAACACTATCCCTCCCCCTCCCAGCCTTCACTCCCAAACACTATCCCCCCCTCTCCCAGCCTTCACTGCCAACACTATCCCCCCCTTTTTCCCACCCTTCACTCCCAAACCTACCCCTTTCCCTTTTCCCAGCCTTCCCCTGGCCAACCCCAACCCTCCCTCTCCCCCTTTCCCACTCCCAAAAACTACCCCTCCCCCCCACCCTTCATTTGCCAAGACTACCCTCCCTCCCCCACCCTTTTCATTTGCCAACACTATCCCTCCCGCCCCCAAACCCTTTCACTGCCAAAAAAAAAACCCCCCCCTCTCCCGCCTTCCCCTGCCAACACTATCCCCCCCCCCCACCTTCACTCCCAACCCTTCCCCCCCTCTCCCGCCTTCACTGCCAAAAACATCCCTCCCTCCCACCTTCACTCCCAACACTATCCCCCCCTCTCCCCCCTTTCACTGCCAACACTATCCCTCCCTCCCCCCGGGCCTTTTCCACCCCAAATATCCCTCCCTCTCCCCTACCCCTTCACAGACGAGCCCTTTTTTGGATCACCTCTTGGGAACTAACAGAAATTACACAAATTATGTAAAACTATTATAAAAACCGTTTATACACCTACTTTTCCCAACCGTTTTTAAAAAAATCGTATTTTACACAAAATTTTTTACCATTTTTTTAACAAAAATTTTACTCTTGAATGGGGGGGTTTAGGAAACCCGTTTTGGGAGCAGAAAAAATGTTGCAACTACGAAATTTGGGGAATTTTTTCGTAAACAGGGGAAATTTTTTTTAAATTGTCATTGCCCGAGTCGAGCTTGAATACGTTAAAAATATTGCTTATACGGGCCTAATATGAAACCAAAAAGCAAGACCTATACTTTTTAAAAGCCAAGCCGGGGAACAAACCAGATGTCGAGCTTTGAAGACCCAGCAACTTTTTGGGCATAAATTGAAAAGAAAATTATCCTCTGGGGTTATCTGTCAGACAACAAAACACACACACAAAACTACACACACAACACACACACCACACACCACACACCCACAAAACATATATTCTTTTTTTTTATTAACAATGTTGTAAAGGCAGCTCGTTTTTGCTTTTAAATCCCCAAGACAGTCATCCCTTAAAATTAACCAAAAAGTACCTAAACAGGCAACACAGAGAAAAAAACTTGCCCCTCTGATTTACTAAACCCAAATAATATGGGAAAATTTTCCGATTTTATTTGGGGAAAATTTGAAATTCTAGAATTAAAGGTTTAGAATTACAACTCCGCCTCCCCACCCCATATAACGCTCACAAAACACGGGAAAACCACACGACTTCCCCCAAACACACTCCCCCACTTGTGTGGGAAACCCCTTTCCCCTAACAAGTGGCCCCACTTTTAAATGGTCAAATGTACGATGGGGGCCGTAGGGTTTATTTGACACTCGCGGGTAAAAAACCAAACAAAACAATGGCCAAAAAATTGGGGCCCAAAGGGGGCCCACAATTTGGGGGCCCAAAGCCTAAAACAAGTTTAAAAATTTTGGAAAGGGGGTGAAAGGAAAACCCACCCCACACACAAACACACACAAAACACACACACACACACACACAAACACACACACACACCATACATATTCATTCAAAAATATTTCAAAAGGTGGAGCTATTTACAAGGGATCGACTCTCGAAAATATTTAGGTGAGTACGGGTAATGGTACAGCTGGGTGAGTACAGATAAGTACAGATGGGTTGTTTTTAAGGTGAGTAAAAGATGGGGAAACAGTTTGGGTGAGTGCAGCTGGGTTTGAGAAACAGCTAAAAGAAACAGCTCTTTTGATACAGCTAGGTGAATACAGCTAGGTTGATCCAGCAAAGGTGAGAAACGCTGGGTAGAAACAGCTGAGTACAGTTTAGGGAAAAAAGCGGGGTAAATTACAGCTGGGGTGAGTCCCGCTATTTGAGTACGGGCTAGGGAATACAGCTAGGTGAATACAGCTAGGGGGAGAAAAGCTAGGTAAAATTACAGTGGGTAAAATGAAAGCTATTAAAGAACGCAGATGATTACAGCTGGGTGAGTACAGCAGTGAGTACAGCTAGGTGAATACAGCTATTGGGAAAACAGCAGTGAGTACAGCTAGGTAAATGCAGCTAGATGAAAAGCTAGGGGATTTCCGCAGGTGAGAAAGCTAGGTAAATACAGCTAGGTAAAGAACACTAAAGGAAACAGCTAGGTGGAAACAGCAAGGTAAAGTACAGCTAGGAATACAGCTAGGGAGTCCAGCTAATGAGTAACCCGGTTGAATAGGGAAAGGGTGAATACAGCTAGGTGAATACAGCTAGGTGAATACAGGAGGTAGTAAAACCTAGGTGAATACAGCAAAGGGTGAATACAGCTAGGTGAGAAACAGTTTATGATTACAGCTAGGTGAATACTTTTTTTTTTTCTAGGTAAAATACACGGGTTTAATACAGCGGGGTGAGTACAGCAAGGTGAGAACACTAGATAAAAAACAGAAAGGGAATACAGCTAGGTGAAAAACAGAAAAGGTGAATACAGCTAGGTAAATACGCTAGGTGAGTCAGCTAGGAATCAGCTAGGTGAATACGCTGTGAGTACGCTGATGAATACAGCTAGGGGAATACAGCTAGGTGAGTACAGCGGGTTGAGTACAGCTGGGTGAAACAGCAAATTTGGGAATACAGCTGGGGCGAGAACAGCTAGGTAAAAACAGCAGGGGGAATACACTGGGTAAAAAAACAGCTAGGGGGAATACAGCTAGGTGTACAGCGGGTGAGTAAAAGCTAATAAATTTCAGCTAGGTAATACAGCTAGGGAAATCAGTGGTAAAAACACTAGATGAGTACAGCAAAGGTGAATACAGCTGATAAAATACAGTTTGGGGTTTAATTACAGCAAGGTGTAAACCCCTAGATGATTACACCCTGTGATTACAGCAAGAGAATACAGCTGGGGGAAACAGCTAGTGAGTACAGCTAGGTAGTACAGTTTAGGGGAGTAAAAGCTAGTTTAATAAAGCTAGGGGAAGACAGCTAGGGGGAAATACGCTAGGTGGTACAGCTAGGGGAAAAACAGCTAGGGAGTACAGCTAGATGAATAAAAGTTTAGGTGAATACAGCTAGGTAAATACAGTTTAAATTTGAATACAGTTTGGGTGAGAAACAGCTGGGGGATAGCTAATGAATACAGCTGGGGTGAATAAAGCTGGTGAATCCCAGCAAAGGTGAGTACAGTTTGGTGATACAGTTTAAAGAAAACACTAGGTGAATACAGCTGGTGATACGCTGGGTGAGTAAAGCGGGTGATACAGCTAGAGGGAAATACAGCTAGGTGAATACACCCTGGGTGAATACAGCTAGGTGAGTACAAACACGCAGGACAGCCCCTAGTAGAACGCTGAGTCTAGTTTTTGAGTTACACTTTTTAATAAAATAAATTTTTTTCAAAAAGACTGTGCCAAAGCCCCATAAAATAATGGCACATGTTTGGGGGGCTAGAGGGCCCCCCCCACCAAGATGGGGGCTGGGGGAGGGGCATGCCACCATGAGGGTGCGGGGGGAAGGGCATCCCACCATGTTTTGTGCGGGGGAGTGGAGCCCCCAAATGAAGGTGCTGGAGGAGTGGTAAGGGCCCACCAAAGGTCTAAAAGGATTTGGCACCCCCACAATGATGGTGCTAGGGGGGAGGGGCCCGTGCCACCATGAGGGTGCAAGGGGAGTGGAAATGCCACTATAAGGTGCTAGAGGAGTGGCTTTGCCACCATGAGGTGCTAGGGGAAGGGCATGCCCCCAAGATGTTAGGGGAGGGGCATCCCACCAGAGGGTTTCAAGAAGAGGGGTTATCCCCCATGATTTTGGCTAGAGGAGGGGCTCCCAAACCTTTGATGGTGCTAGAGGAGTGGCATGCCAATAGGGAGGGTGCAAGAGGAGTGGGCAGGAAAACCAGAGGTGCAAAGGGGAGTGGCAGGGCCACTATGTGGGGGCTAGGGGAAGGGGCATGCCACCGATGGTCTAGAAGGATTGGCAGCCACCAAATGGGTTTAGGGGAGGGGCCCACCCCCCATGATGGTGCAAGAAAAGGGGTATGCCACCAGATGGTGCTAGGGGAGTGGCGTACCTTTAATGGTGCAAGGAGGGCTCCACTATTGGTGCAAAGGGGAGTGGCATGCCACCAGGGGGGGGGGGTGCAAAGGGGAGGCAGGCCACCAAAAAGGGTTCTAGGGGAAAGGGGGAAAATGCCCCCTTTAAGGGGAAAAGAAAGGGTATCCCAAACCATGATGGTGCTAGAGGAGGGGCAGGGCCCCCCAAAGATATGCTAGAGGATGGCATGCCCCCAAATGATGGTGCTAGGGGAAGGGGCATCCCCCCAAGATAGTGCAAAAGAGTGGAAAATGCCACCTTTGATGGTGCTAAGGGGGAGGCATGCCACCATAGGGTTTCTAGAGGAGTGGCATACACCATAAGGTGTTTGGAGAAGGGGCAGGCCACCAGGGAGGGTGCTAAAAGGAGGGGCCCATCCCCACCATGAGGTGCTTATCCTAAAAAATTTTAAAAATTCGCTCCCTTATAAAGCAAAAGACGCCCGAGGCCCAGGCTGGGAAAACACGGGTAAAAGGGTCAAAAGTGAGGCAGGCAAAGTGAGGTCAGGGGTAATGTTGAGAGCGGGAAAACGCTCATCTTTTTAAAAATTCCCTGACGGGGGAAGATATTTTTGGGACACAAAGACACACAGCTTTAAAAATTGGGGAACCCTCAAAAAAAAATTATAAAACGGGAACAGGATGGGGGTGGGTGGGGTGGGGAGTTGGACCTCCCTAACATGTGAAAATTTTTTTAAAAACCCAAGTTAAAGGGAATTAAAAACACTTATGAAAAAAATATGGGAAATTTTTACTGAAAAAAATGTTTCGCCACAACAGTGATTTCATAGCCCTTATCAAAGCCCAAAATGAAGTCACTGTTTTGGCAAACGTTTTTTAATAAAGATTCCCATATTTTGCATAATTCTCATTTTTCCTTAAATTCCCAAACAGGGGTGGGGGGCTCGCCCTATTCTTATGTTATAAAAGGGGCGGGCCGGGTACACAACTTCTCATCTTGACCTCAGAACCTCTGGGAAAAAACGGAAACGGGTTTTTCCCCCTTTCCTACCCCCCCTTGCAAAATTTGCATTGACAAATTTTTTTGAAAATATAAAAAAATTATTTTGGGGCCAAAATTCGTTTCCCCCTTTTTCCCCACCATATATCACACTTGTGGACAAAAAACGTCAGCGCTGGGAAGGATAAAATTTTGATAGGCAACTGGACCTGCCCCACGGGGCAGACGCCATCATCATCGTAACAAAACCCCCCCGAACCCCAACTGGGAATTTAAAACCACACCCAAAGTTAGAAACCCACAAAACCATGTATAGTTAAAGGGGGGAGTCCATCCCCCAAAAAACTAAATATATTTTCCCCGAACCCCAAAGACCAAAAAAACTATTTCCCAAAAGGGTTTATACTATGTGGGGGATGCATAAATTCCCACGTCGGGGAGCCCGGGCCGAACCTTGAGATACTCCAACACGGACTCCAAAAAAACCTGAAAGGATGGATAACCCAAAAACCATGCGTGGTGCGTGGGACCGTACATTTTCACATTTTATACTTAGGGAAACACAACCCGTCACAGAAACACAAGAAAAGAACCAGATACCGAATTTTTTGAAGCAGCCAAGACCGCCTTACCACGAACACAATGAAAAGTACAGGTTTTAAAGTTTTGCTAAACCCACCCGCCCACATTGTCTAAAATTATAAATAAAAATACTATGTGCAGACCCAATAAGCCTGTTTAGTACGTAAAACTCCCGTTTTGGGGCGCTGACCTATCTTTCTGATCCTAATCCCAACCTTTTAACACTGTGTATTTTTCTGAAATTTCCCGGAAAACTTTAAAAAAGATCGGGCCTTTGGGTAACCCCGTAATAAAAGACTTTTGTGCTAAACCCTTTTCTTTATTTTTGGGGAAAGGGCCCTCCCCAAAAAATTTCCCCTTCCCCCCCCCTCCCCCCCCTTAAACTCCCCCCCCCCCCCCCTCTTCAATCCCCCTCCCCCCCTTCATCACCCCCCCACCAAAACCCTCCAACAGCTCAAACACAAAAAGTGTCCAGAGACCATTAAGACAGTTTTCCCAAAGAAATAAGGTGTATTTGCCGCCATCTGAGAAAAGGTCAGGGGAAAAACCTGTACGGGTTTTCCCGTCTAGGTGATAGTCATAAATTTGTTTTTTTCGGACACAGGTCATGAACCTAATCTAATCTAAACTAATTATCATAACCAAACTAACCTAAACTAAATGAAACTAAAGGGTACTTAACCCCAAAATTTTTAAAATAACCTAAATTAACTTAATTTTAAACAACTTAACTAACCTAAAAAATTTAAAATAACCCCAAATTTTTCCCAATTTTTAAAATAACCTAACAACCTAATTTTTAAAAAAACCAAACCTTTAAACCCAATTTTAAATTAAAACCCAACTTTAAACCCAATTTTTTAAAATTAAACCCAACTTAACCAAAATTTTTTTAAAAATAACCCAACCATAACCTAATTTTAACTAACCTAACTTAACTTAAATTTTAAAACTAACCTAATTACCTAATTTTTTGCAACCTAAATTAAACCAAAATTTAAAAATAACCCAACTTAACCCAATTTTAAACTAACCAAATTAACCTAATTTTTAAACTAAACCCAACTTAACCCAATTTTAAACTAACCCAACTTTAACAAAATTTTTTAAATAAAACCCAAAATAAAACCCAATTTTAAAACTAACATAAAAACCCAAAATTTTTAAAATAAAAAAAAACCTAATTTTAAACTAACCTAACTTTTAAACTAATTTTTTAAACTAAAAACCCAACTTAATCTATAAATATTTTAAAATTAAACAAATTCGCTCCGTGACTTTTTTTACCTAACCCAATTTAAAACATCCCGAAGGTTTTTTACCTCAATGGCCCCACCTCGGGGTTTCCTTTCCACTAATTTTCAAATCTAATTTTCCAAACCAATACGTTTCTTTCCCCATACCCCTTTTAAATCCATAATTTTCTTTTCCCCAAATTTTAATCCATTGCTGCGATTCTGTCCGGGGTTTTTTGATATTTTCAGAGGGGGTATTTAAAATCCCTTTAAATTTTTTCCTGTTTTCCCCTTTTTTTCAGGAGAAAAAAAAGATTCAGACGTTCAGTGGATCAAGGGGGGGGGGTTTTGTGTAATGCTGATGACCGTCAGTCCTATTGGGCTTTTTTAATTTTTTCAAATGATAGCCGTAAGTCACAAGTGACAGCCCGTCTGGTGATGGGAAAAAAGCAAAAATTGGGGTGTAAAAATATTCTTTTTGACGACGTTTTGCTTCCCCAGTGGGGGTTTTTTCAAGTTTCAAAAGAACGGGGTTTAGAGGGGGGCATATATAAATAAATATATATAAATAATTAAATATATAAATAATTAAATATATATAAAATAAATATATTTTATATGAAAGCAATAAGATTTACAGTGAACAGGTTTAATTTTAAAATATCAAAACAAAACCCTAACTGTTTTCCCAAATTTCCACTATTATTTCCCCCCCATCCCAAATAGGTCAAACCCGCTGTTTTCTCCCTCAATGTTTTTGAAAAGCTTTACGAATTTGTATCCTGATTTTATAATGAGGGAAAAAATCCCCAAAATTTTTGAAATAGGTAAAAGATTTAAAATACCCAAAAAATGTAATTGATAAATCCCTTTTAAAAAATTGCTTTAAAAAACTTTTTAAAAATCCAAAAAGGGGCAACCAAACCTTATTCAACTAAAAATAAAGTTGGTTTTTCCTACCAAAGAAAACTTTGGGTTTAAAGGCCCCCTCTTCCCTTAAAAAATTTTATTTTAAAGTTTTAAATTCCCAAAAAACTGAAAACAGTAAAAAGACTTTGATAAAAGAAAATTCCCCCCCAAAATGCTGATGGGTGTGTTTTATAAATCATTGTAAAAAAATTTTCGATAAAAAGTTTTTTACGGGCAAAAATGTTTAAAAAACCCCGAAATAAGATTAAAACAACAAAAAATAAAAGCATTAGAACTGGAAAAAAGAATTTCCCAAAGCTCTAATTTTTTTCATGTAAAGATTTTTTAAACCCCCAATTTATTTTCAAAAGTTGAGAAAATAGTATAAAGCCAAATCCATGGTCCCACAGGAATATAATTTAAACTTGGGTTTTATAAAAAACATTTTTTTACAATAATATTTAAAATTTTTTGGGGGGTATAAATTAGATCCATTTAAAATTAATAAATTTTGGGGAAAAATTTTAATAAAACACTGGACAAAAAATTTTTTTTAAATTTTTTTGGGTAAAAAGTGGGGGGGAGTTTGTGCAAAGGGCCTATCCAAGTTTTTGGGCCCCCGCGCTCAAAGTGTTTAAAAACCCTTGGGTTTTGATAGTTGGGGCTGGGCCCAAACCCCTTTTTATACTTCCTTGGAACTTCACCCTTTTATATTCCTTTATAATTTTTAGTAGTCCCCGAAAGCGCTTGGAATTTCCCCTATTCTTTCCAAATGGTTGTTTTCATAATATATATATATATATATATATATAATATAAAAAAAATAATATATATAATATATAATATATATATATATATATAATATAAAATATATAAAATATATTAAAATATTCCCAAAAAAATATATATATAAATATATTTTAAATATAAATATAAAAATATAAAATAAATATATAAAAAATATATATATAATTTTATATAAATATAAAAGAATTTAATATAATTAATTTAAAAATATATATACTTTATATATATAAATAAATTTTAAAATATATATATATATATATAATTTAAAAAAAAAAATTAAATAAATTATAAACGGGATTTAAAAAACCCCGGGGAACAAAAAAAAAAAAAAAAACCCAAAAAAAAAACCCCAAAAAAAAACCTTAAAACCCAAGGTTTTTGGCCAAGGGGGAAATTTAAAAATTCCTTTTAAACCTTGGGAAAAAAAAAAACCCCCCAGTGGTTAAAAGGAATTTTCCTCCGAAAAGGGTTGGGGGGGGAAGGGTTTAAAAAACCCGGATCAGGGAAATCCAAACCCCAATGTTAATTTTAAAAACATTTTTTTTAATTTGGGGTTTTCCCGGTTATTTTGCCAATTTTAAAAAAGTTTGTTTTTAAATGCGGAAGGGCAGCCAATTAGGGGAAAAATTAAATTATTTTAACAAGAACCAATTTCCAAAAACCCAAGGGCCAAATCAGCCCCCGGGAAATTTTCATTTCCTTTTCCAATTTTAAGGAACCGGGGGGGGGGTTTTTTGGCAAATTTTTAAAGGGGAAAAAAAAAAATAGGATTGGGAATAAAAGATAAATTGCTGGAGTTTTGGTAAATTTTTTTTTTTTTTCCCAATTTTTTGGGTCTTACCCAAAACCCGGTTTTTCCCCTTCAACAAAAAAGGGTTTTCCCCTGATTTTAACCCCCCTTTGGGTTTAGGGCTGCCCCCGACCCCACCAAAAAAAGTTGGAAATTAAAAGATTTTAAAATTTTTGATTTTTTTATTCGGGTTGAACCCAATTGAAAAACCCCCGGGTGTTAACCCCGGGGAAATGGGGCCCCCAAGAAATTTTAATTCTTAAAAGAAACAATTTTCCCTTTTCAAATAAAATTTCAAAGGGGGGGTATTTTTGTGGCCAAAGGGGTATTAAATAAATTATTTAAATGAAACATAAATGAAATTTAAAATAAATTAAATTATTAAAAGGAAATTGTTTTGGGTCATTAAAAATTTTTAGTTTTTTGTCATTCCGTTAAAGGGTGTCCATTCCACGGTTAAAGGGTTTAAAATTAAACGTAAAATGTCCCCTTAACAAAAGAAAGGGTTTTCCCCGAAAGGGGGTTTTTTAAAACCCCCAAAGGGGGGTTTAAACCCCCTGGCCCCTTAAACCCTTCCAAATTTATTAAAGGCCAAAAAGGGGGTTTAAAAACCTTAAAAAGGGGGATAAACACCTTAAAAGGGAATTTATCCCGAAAATGTTTTCCGTTTAAAGGGGGGATTCCGCCTCGGGTGTCCCTTAAAAGTTTAAAATGTCCCTTTAAAATTAAAGGGGTCAAAAGAAAAGGGGCATTTTAACCAAAAGGGTGTCAAAATTTCACGTTGGGTGTCATTTTTAAATTTTAACCTTCAAAGGGGGTCCAAAAAACCCCGCTCAAAGGGGTCATTAAAAACGCCAAAGGGTGTCATTAAAAAGCCAAAAGGGGGTCATTAAAACGTTTAAAAGGGGGTCATTTAAAAACCCCTCAAAGGGTGTCATTAACACCTCCAAAAAGGGGTCCCAAATTTAAAACGCCCAAAGGGTGTCCCTTAACAAAAGCTAAGGGGGGTCAATTTAACCCCCTTAAAGGGGTCCTTAACACGTTTAAAAAGGGGTCCTTTTCACGCCCAAAAATGTCATTAAAACGCCCCAAAGGGATTTAAAAAACGCTCGAAAAAAGGGGGTCAAATTTGCCCGCTGAAAAAAGGGGGGCCCCTTAACACGCTCGAAAGGGGGTCATTAACACGCTCGAAAAAGGTGTTATAGCACGCTCGAAAGGGTGTCATTAGCACGCTCGAAAGGGTGTCATTAGAAACGCTCGAAAGGGTTTGTCATTACACGCTCGAAAGGGTGTCATTACACGCTCGAAAGGGTGTCATTAGCACGCTCGAAAGGGTGTCATTAGCACGCTCGAAAGGGTGTCATAAGCACGCTCGAAGGGTGTCTTTAAAGCACGCTCGAAAGGATGTCATAAGCCGCTCGAAAGGGTGTCATTAGCACGCTCGAAAGGGTGTCTTACACGTTTCGAAAGGGTGTCCATTGCACGCTCGAAAGGGTGTCATTAGCAAGCTCGAAAGGGTGTCATTACACGCTCGAAAGGTGTCATTAGCACGCTCGAAAGGGTGTCATTAGCACGCTCGAAAGGTTTGTCATTAGCACGCTCGAAAGGGTGTCATTAGCACGCTCGAAAGGGTGTCATTAGCACGCCCCGAAAGGGTGTCATTAGCACGCTCGAAAGGGTGTCATTAGCACGCTCGAAAGGATGTCTAAGCAGCTCGAAAGGGTGTCATTAGCACGCTCGAAAGGGTGTCGTCATTAGCACGCTCGAAAGGGTGTCATTAGCACGCTCGAAAGGGTGTCTTTAAAGCACGCTCAAAAAGGGTGTCATTAGCACGCTCGAAAGGGTGTCATTAGCACGCTCGAAAGGGTGTCATTAGCACGCTCGAAAGGGTGTCATTAGCACGCTCGAAAGGGTGTCATTAGCACGCTCGAAAGGTGTCATTACACGCTCGAAAGGGTGTCATTAGCCGCTCGAAAGGGTGTCATTAGCACGCTCGAAAGGGTGTCATTAGCACGCTCGACGAGTGCCAAGACACTGCGAGCTATGTATTTACGAATGAATATGGTCGAGATGTGTTTTAAACCTTGGCCAGTCAGGTTTGGTATGGCCAGTAACCGGATGGGTGGGGGGAGGGGATGGGGGGCAAACTAGGAATTCAGCCTCGATTTTCAAACCAAATCTTCAAATTTCATTGTTAGTTTCTGATGCGTTTAACGCACGTAAATTTCCGGATGTATGATTTTTTGGACGGTGTCCTAAAGAATACGTTTTTTGAGATTATATCTTTAATATATACTCCATACGTGTTTGCGCATGTGCCACATACAGTGTGAGGTGTATGTCCTGTATATTTACTGTTTACTTAATTACTGTTCTAGGGTTTAAAGTAATTTAACTACTGGTGAACAGGTTACGTGTAGTCGATAGGCTTTAAGGCCAGTATTACATGTCATAAGAACATAACATAAGAATGTAGGAACACTGCAGAAGGCCTACTGGCCCATACGAGGCAGGTCCTTATCAAAACGACATCTACCTAAAGCTACCCAAGAAATAACTCCCGTACCCCATGACACCAATCAAACCCAGCCCCTCCCACTATATGCCGAATAGGTAATTTGTTTTTCTTATTATGGAACAAGACCCAACTACTTAATACTGATTCTTACGATTTACTGAAGGCTCTAAAAGCAACTGAAGTTAATACTGTGTAAATAATTTTTAACTCTTCTTATTTCCTCTCTAGGAAGGTTTCTTGCCAGCTCTCACAAGATAGCACGACACTTGGTTGTATATCTACTCTGCCTCGGAAGATAGCCAGATTTCCCTTTCTTTTATATCTGCTCTGCCAGGAGCATAGAGACTTACTAAATATAACAAACATAAAATTTTACGTTAAGATGTTGAACATCTTTTAAAACAGAATTTTTAATGTTTAAAAATGGCAACTTGAGGCACATTTATGTTTTTCAAATACTGTTTATTTCAAACTTAAAAGATTTTTTTTGCCTTATTTTTTCCTTCCAGCCTAAATAACATAAAATAACTTTCCTTTTAGGTTAGTTTTTTTTTCGTTGATATATTTTTTTAGCCAAATATATATATAATATATATATATATATAATATAATATATATATATATATATATATAAAATAATAAGTAGTGGATTTTCCTCTGGGGGGTCTCCTCCGGAAAAGGCCTTCCTCTGGGAGGTCCTCCTCCGGTTTTGGGCCCTTTCCCCTGGGAGGTTTTCTTCGGTCTAGGACCACAGCTGGAGGGTTTACCTTTTCACACCTAGGGTTACTTTTCCCGTTTTGACCATGACCTCGCCCTCGAGACTACCTCACCCTGACCCCCCAACCAGTAACCCCCGCCCCACGACCCCCCCCCCCTTCGCGAAACCCCCCCCCCGCGCGCCCGCGCGCCCGCGCGCCCGCCCGCGCGCCCGCCCGCGCGCCCCGCCCGCGCGCCCCCCCCCCGCCCGCGCGCCCGCCCGCGCCCTTCGCGAGCCCCCGCCCGCGCCTTCCTGCCCCCTTCGCAGCGTCGTCCGGATCGCCCCCGCGCCTCGAATTTTTTTTTCTTATGATCTCCTTGGATCAAGGTTTTTGGATTCCCCCCTACGGGGTTTCGAATTTTTTTTTGATTTTCTTGTGCTCTCCATCTCCTCGGATCAAGTTTTTAAGGTTCCCCCTCTCACTTTCACCCCCATCCCAAAATTTCTCGATATTACCAAGTTTTTGGATTCCCCCCTATGGGGGTTTCGAAATTCTCCATCTCCTTGGATCAAGGTTTTTTTTTTGGATTGTCCCTCCTTCCACCCCCCAATCCCAAAAATTTCTCAATATTACCAAGTTTTTGGATTCCCCCCTATGGGGTTTTCGAAATTCTCCAATTCCTTGGATCAAATTTTTGGGTACCCCTCCTTTCACCCCAAATTTTCTCGACAATACCATGACTCCATCTCCTCGGATCAAATTTTTGAGGTTCCCCCTCTCACTTTCACCCCCCATCCCAAAATTTCTCGAAATCAAATTCTCCATCTCCTTGGATCAAGTTTTTTGGGGATACCCCCCTCCTTTCACCCCAAATTTTCTCGACAATACCATGACTCCATCTCCTCGGATCAAGTTTTTTGGATCCCCACTATGGGGTTTTCGAAATTCTCCATCTCCTTCGATCAAAATTTTTGGAGTACCCCTCTCACGTTCATTTCCCACCCCAAATTTCTCGATAATACCAAGACTCCCACCCACCCCCTTTTTCATCTCCTTGCGGATCAAGGTTTTTGGATTCCACTCTGGGGGGTAAGCATGCTTAATAAAGGTCTAAACATCTTCCCCTTATTATTTAAAATGAACTAAAGTTTCTCTCATTAAGTTAAATGAACTAAAGTTTCCTTCATTAAGTTATGAACTAAAAAAAAAAAAATGCCCCGTTTGGGTTTTTTTCTCGGCGGTTCAGTGACGTCACACATACAAGCTAAAACTTGTCGACTTACCCCTATGTCAGTGACGTCACGCACTCGGTGAATCATGACGACCCTTTAGTTCCTTTAAAGTGAATAAGGGGATGATAGTACCTAACATTCATTGGGGAAAACATTTTTCAACATCCAGAAGTCACCTTTTTGTTTCGTTTAATACCACCACCAATCCAACAATTTCTTTACAACACAGTCTAGACATTTTTTTAACTAGTTCAGCTCAGGTCACTCCCCCCCCGAAGTAACCTCCTCCCCACCCTCCCGAACCTCACACCAACAAACACCTCACAATTTTCCACCTCATAAACCCCCAATTTTTTCGTTTAACCCTTTTAGATTCCTTAAAGATGAATAAGGGGATACAGTACCTCAGAAAGTCACCACAACACTTATAACCCACTTTTCGATAAAATTCACTAGTCACAAATTTTACTATATTACGAAGTTAAATACGCCCTTTTACTTTGAACACCTTCATATACACTCTCTTAAATCTTTTGATACACACAAAAATACCTTTATACATTTCCAAACAAACACTGAAATACTCCAAAAATCATTCGAACACCAAAATCACCTCATGTATCCCCAGAAACCTTCATAATATCTTGCAACATCATTTGAAACACCTTCATAAGTACTCTCATAATCATTTGTACACCTTCAAAAACACCTTTGAATACTACATAAAAACCTTGAAACACCTTCAAAATAACACTTTCGAATAACCCTCAAAACTCCTTTGACACCTTCAAAAACACCCTTGAACACTTGATCACCTCAAAAAAAACAAACATTGTGAACACACTCAAAACACCTGTGAACACCTTTGATCATTTCCAAAAACATGAAACACTTCCAAAAACACCATTTGAGTACTCCCAAATACACAATGGAATACATAAAAACACACTGAATACACTCAAAAGACACACAAAATTCACCATGGAACATTTCCAAAAAACACAATTTGAGTATACCATTTTCCACCACTGTATACTGACTAAAACACCATGAATTCAATCACTACACCTTCTACACCTTCTAAACACCTTGCAACACTTCAAAACACTCTTGAACACTTTTCTAAAAAACCCTTTTAACATTGTTCCAATCAACACTGAAACACTTCCAAAAAAAAACATATACATTTGAGTACGCCCAATTACACCAATGAATACTACTAAACACCGCTGTAATTCAATCAAAAACACCCTTCAACACCTTCTCAAAACACTTTGTACACTTTTGAACACCTTCAAAAAATAACAATCATTGTGAACACACTCAAAAACACCTTTGAACACCTTTGAAATTTCCAAACATCTCTGAAACACTTCCAAAAACACCATTTGAGTACTCCCAAATACACCACTGATATAAATCACCACTGAATACACTCAATAAACACCACCTAAATACCTTAAAACTAAGATTCAACACCCACATCCCACTTCAACACACATCCCCAAACACCCACTTTTTTTTTCTCGTTTTATATATTTTCATCAGAAAGGTGCAAACACCCACACCCCCATTTTTTTCTCGTTTTAACCCCCCCCCCCCCCCCTTTTTAGTTCATTAAAGTTAATAAGGGGACACACTACATCAGAAAAAGTCCCAACAACAACCCACTTATAACATTTTTTTTTCGGTATCTCTAGTTCGACAACAACACCCACAACACCCACATTTTTTTTCTCGTTTTATCTAATTTCATCAGAAAGTCACAACACCCACACCCCCCATTTTTTTCTCGTTTTAACCCTTTTAGTTCATTAAAGTTAATAAGGGGACACACTACATCAGAAAAAGTCCCAACAACAACCCACTTATAACATTTTTTTTTCGGTATCTCTAGTTCGACAACAACACCCACACACACCCGCATCCCAAAACAACCATGAACATTTCCGAAACACTATTTGTGTAGTCCCAATTACACACTGAGTACTACTTAATCACCCATGAATTCTCAGCAAATACACCCTTCAACACCTTTCAAACACCCCTGAACACCTCAAAAACATCTTGAACACTTTTCAAAAACACCTTTGATCATTCCAATCAACACTGAAACACTTGCCAACAACACCATTTGAGTACTCCCCAATTACACACTGATTACTACTAAAACACCGTGAATTTCACATCAAAACACCCGTCAACACCTTCAAACACCCTTGAACACCTCAAAAAACCCTTCAAACACCTTCAAAACACTTTGAACACTGCAAAACACCTTGGAAACATTCAAAACACTCTCATAATCCATTTGAACACACACTCAAAACACCTTTGAATAACCTCAAAACACATTCGAACACCTTCAAAACACCCTTGAACACCCTTGATCACCTTTCAAAAAAAAACAACATTTTTGAACACACTCAAAACACCTTTGAACACCTCTTGAACATTTCCAAAAACAACCTGACACACTTCCAAAAACACCTGTGAGTACTCACAAATACTCCATGTATACTAAAACACCACTGAATTTACCACTCAGAAACACCACCAAACTCACCATAGTAAGATCAACACCCCATACCCAACACCACGACCACAACACCCATCAATTTTTTTCGTTTTATCTTATTTCATTGAAAGTCACAACACCCACACCCCTTTTTTTTCTCGTTTTAACCCTTTTTAGTTTTCATTCCCCCCCCACCCCCCCCCCTACAGTTTATTAGGGGCCACACTACATCAGATATAACGTCACAAAACAACACTTCTAACGTCTTTTCGGTATCTCTAGTTCGACAACAATCACCACATCCAAATCACCATACATTCCCACTTCCCCCACACACACAACCAGACACAACTCACACACATCCTCAAACCTAGCCTAACCTAACCTAAATTTATCCTAGCACCTAAAAAAAAAAAAAACTAACCTAACCTAATAACCTAACTAACCTAATAATAAAATAAAAAGCTTATCCTAACTAGCCTAATCCTAACCTAAACCTTACTAAAGTTTCCTAACCTAATCCTAACTAGCCTAACCTAAACCTTATCCGTAACTAAACCTAACCTTACCTAAACCTAACCTAACTTACCTTAACCTAGCTAACCTATTAACCCTAACCTAACCTAACCTACCCACCTAACCTAACCTAACCGCATCTTAACCTTACCTACGTAACCTAACCTAACCTAGCCTAACCTAACTTAATCTACCTAACCATAAACCTACCCTAACCTAAACTAACCTAACCTATCTTAACCTTACATAACCTAACCTAGCCGAACATATCCGAACCTAACCCTAATAAATATAGTGGAACACTTCCAACTACATTTGAGTACTCCAGAATTTCTTTGAATCGACTCCAGTTTTTGGATATTTCCAAATTTGTTGAAAACTTTATCGTAAAATCGAACAGTATTTTCTTGTTGGTTAAAACACGACTCAATGTAGAAATATTTACTCGATTTCCGAATAGAAGCATGTCCTCGCTCTGAGAGGACTCATTGTGGGTCACCCCCAACACATGGTGTAATGCGTTCACACCAAGGTAGAAATAACACCTGCGTCAAACTCAGGACAGACAGGCGCCATGTAAATTAAATTTTAATTTTTAAAAAAAAAAAAAACAAAAAAAAAACAAAAAAAAATAAAAATATTAATTTATTTAATTTTTTTAAAAATATTTTTTTTTATTTTTTTTTTTTTGTTTAATAAAAAAATAAAAAATAAAATTTTTAATTGCGGGTAACATCAAGGTAGAAAATATCTCTTTCCAGGCCAACGTCTATCCTAACCTAGAGCTAACCTAACCTAATTCTTAACCTAACCAACCTCACCTAACCGAACCTAACCTAACTCCATCAATCACTTATCCTAACCTAACCTAACCTAAACCTAACCCAACCTAAACTCCATCAAAAACCTCTACCTACCCTATAACCTATCTAAAACCTAAACCTAACTCCATTCAACACTCGAATACTACTAACTTAAACCTATACCTAACCTTACCTACCTACCGCAACCCAACCGAACATCTACCCCCCCCCCCCCCCCCCCCCCCCCACCCCCACTTACCTATCCAACCTGTCCCTACCTACCTATACCTAACCTATCAATACCGACCTAATCCTAAACCTAACCTAACGTATCTTAGCTTACCTAACCTACTTTTCTAACCTAACCCTATCTACCTAACCTAATCACTGACTAACTTTGTAACCCAATCTGAAACACACGGATCTTCTTCAAAAAATGCTCTGCACATCATTTGAACACTTCAAAAAAACACCCTCAAACACCTCCGAATTACTCCAAAAAAACACTAATGATTACTACCAAATCACCACTGAATACTACAATCTCCGTCAAAATCACTCAGAAACTAAGTTTAACATCTGCCATCTAACATCCTTTTTATTGAAATCCCCTCAAAATCACTATAACATGAACTCCCTCCCATTTGACGACATAAAAAAAAAGGCATGACACAATACCGAATCGCTAACACTTAGTACATGATCCACCATCAACTGAAAAACATTTCTTGTACCACACATAATATAAGACAATCACCAACTACAATCACCCATGTTCTCTTACCTCAAAATCACTTATATCACAGAATAACTTTCATTTTTATAAACATTTCACCACACACACACACACAATAAAATAGATCATATGTGACAATTTCTAAGCGCTCTCACCTTCACTACCAAACACCACGATGTCTCACCTCACAGGTCCGACGAGTCACCTCAGTGGGACGTCCACACTCATTGTGTTTACTTGGTGGGTGGTAACATCCCACCTAACCCCCCCCCCCCTTGTTTCAACCTGTTGTTTGACCCTACATTATCTATGAACACTATAACCAAGACGATACCAGATGCCTTTTTTGTTCCTCCAACTCCAAGATCACTAGAAAAAAACACATTTTTTATATTATTTCACACAAAAATTCTCGATCACCAATTCCTTCATGTTTTCCGTCATCTATCAACCTAATCACCAAGATCACCAAAAAAATCTAAGATCATGCATCTCAAAACTACTATGATCATGAAAACACTTAGGTTTTACCATTCGCACAAAAATAAGACATATCACAAAAATTTACCCACAAACGCTTCCACCTAACATCTTAACATAACATGAGCACTATAAATTTTCACTATCACAAAAAAAAAAATTAAATACACTGACACCCACATATTATACATGTATATTGCAATTTAAGACATGAGACATACACACAAAATCAAAGACATTCACCTCCAATAAGACATACACATCATCCCTAAAACTTCCTTCCTTATTCATTCCGTATATCTCCCCCCATAGAGCTGTTTTAACCCCGGACGGTTCCATCACGACGTAGGAGCCAGTGGAAACCATCACACTCCAACACCACCCTACTACACTCTTGGCTCCTACGTCGTGGTGGTATCCGTCGGGTTTTAAAACAGCTCTTAGGAGATATACGGAATGGAATAAGGGAGGAAGTTTTAGGGTGTGATGTGTATGTCTTAGTTGGAGGATGAAGGTTCTTAGATTTGGTGAGTATGTCTCAGTCTTAAATTTCAAATTGAAATGTATACATAAGTGGGTGTTTGTGTATTATTTTTTTTGTGATAGTGATATGTTATAGTGTCATTGTTTGTTATAAGATGTTGGTGGAAGTGTGGTGGGTATTTTTGTGTATGTCTTGTTTTTGTGCGAATGTTTAAAAAATTAAGTGTTTTCATTGATCAAAGTAGTTTTGAGTGCATGATCTTCGATTTTTTTTTGTTTTTTTTGGTGATCTTGGTGATTAAGTGTTGATAGATGACGGTAAAACATGATATGGAATTGGGGATCGTGATTTTTTGTGTGATATAATTATAAATGTCGTGTGTTTTCTGTGATCTGGTGTTGGGGATCAGTAAAATTGGGAATCGTCTTGCGTATAGGTTCTTTGATATGTAGGGTTTACAACGGTTGAAACAAGGGGGGGGGGTTTGGTGTGATGTTACCTAACCACCAAGTAACACAATGGGGAGTGTGAGTCACTGGAGGTGAGCTCGAGTCGGTCCTGTGGAGGTGAGACATCGTGTGTTGGTTGGTAGTGAGGTGAGTTGCGTTAGATATTGTCCAAATATGATTTTTTTTTTTGTGTGTGTGTCGTGTGAAATGTTTATAAAATTATTGGTTTTCTGTGTATATTAGTGATTTTGAGTGTAAGTGAACATGGGTGATTGTAGTTGGTGATTGTCGTATATTTGTGTGTGACAAGATATGTTTTGCAGTTGATGGTTGATCATGTACTAAGTGTTTGCGTAATTAGTTTGTGTTCATGCCTTTTTTTTTTATGCGTCAAATGGGGAGGGAGTTCTTGGTTATAGATATTAAAAATTGATTTGTGGGGGATTTCTATAAAAAGGTGTTAGCTGGTGCTGTTAAACTGAGTTTCTGGGATTTTTGCGGTGATTGATTAGTATTCAGTGGTGATTTGGTTGTTATCAGTAGTGATTTTTGGGAGTATTCGGAGTGTTGGATGGTGTTTTTATTGAAGGTGTTCATTAGATGTGCAGAGCATTTTTGAAGAAGATCAGTGGTGTTCAGGAGTTGGTTTCAAAAGTAGTCAGTGTTTAGGTTTAGGTTAGGATGGTTAGGTTAGGATAGTTAGGTTTAGGTTAGCTTAGGATAGTTAGTTAGGTTAGGTTAGGTTAGGTTAGGAGAGGTTAGGTTTGGTTAGGTTGGGACAGGTTAGGATAGGTAGGTTAGGTTAGGTTGGGTCGGATAGGTTAGGTATGGTTAGGTTAGGTTAAGTTAGGTAGTATTCGAGGTGTTGATGGGTTAGGTTAGTTTAGGATAGGTTAGGTTAGGTAGGATTAGAGGTGTTTGATTGTTAGGTTGGGTTTAGTTCAGGGTAGGTTAGGTCTAGGATAGAGGTGAGTTGATGGGAGTTAGGTTAGGTTCGGTTAGGTGAGGTAGGTTAGGTTAAGAATTAGGTTAGGTTAGGTTAGTTAGGATCGACAGTTGGTCTGGTAAGGAGATGATATTCTACTTGGATGTTACCCGCATTACATGGCGCCTCGTCTGTCCTGAGTTGCCGCAGGTGTTATGTTCTACCTGGGTGTTGGAAGCGCATTTACACCATGTGTTGGGGGACCCACAATGAGTCTCTCAGAGCGAGGACCAGTGTTCTATTCGGAAATCGAGTAAAATATTTCTACATTGATGCTTTGTTATACCAACATAGTAAATAATGTTCGATATTACGATTAAAGTTTTCAAACTATGTTTGGAATATATCCAAAATTGGAGTCGATTCAAAGTATTCTGGAGTACTCTAATGTATTTTGGAAGTGTGTTCAATTTTATTATAGTCTAGGTTTAGGATAGTTTCGGCTAGGTTTAGGTTAGGTAAGAGTTAAGTTAGGTTAGGTTTAGGTTTTGGTTAGGGTAGTTAGGTTTTTAGGTTAGGTTATGTTGGTTAGGCTTGGTTAGGTTAGGTTAGGTTAGGTAAGGTTAAGATAGGTTAGGTTTAGGTTAGGTTTAGGGTAGGTTAGGTTAGGTTAGGGTAAGTTAGGTTAGGCTAGGTTAGGTTAGTTAGGTTAGGTTAGGTTAGGTTAGGGTGGTGAGTTAGGTTAAGGTTAGGTTAGGCTATGGTTTGGTTAGGTTAGGATAATTTAGGTAAGGTATGGTTAGGTTAGGCTAGGTTAGGATTAAGTTAGGTTAGGTTTAGGTTTTGGTTAGGTTAGGTTAGGATAAGTTAGGTTAGGGTTAGGGTCTAGGTTAGGGATGTGGTGTGTGGGTGTCCTGGTGTGTGTGTAGTGGGGGATGTGGGATGTGGGTGATGTGGGAGTGGGTGTTGTTGTCGAACTAGAAGATACCGGAAAAGACGTTATAAGTGGGTTGTTTTTGTGACTTTTTCTGTGTAGTGTGGCCCCCTTATTAACTTTATGAACTAAAAGGGTTTTTAAAACGGAGAAAAAAAATGGGGGGTGTGGGTGTTGTTGACTTTCTGATGAAATTAGATAAAAACGAGAAAAAATTGTGGGTGTTGTGGGTTGGGGTGTTGTGGGATGTGGGTGTTGATCTTAGTTTATGGTGATTTTGTGGGTTTTGAGTGTATTCAGTGTGTTTTAGTATTCTGTGGTGTATTTGGGGAGTACCATAAATGGTCGTTTTTGGATGTGTTTCGTGTTGTGTGGAAAATGTTCAAAGGGTTGTAAAGGTTGTTTTGAGTGTGCTTCAAAATAGTTGTTTTTTTTGTGAAGGTGATCAGGGTGTTTCAAGGGTGTTTGAAGGTGTTCGATGGTTGTTTTGAGGTTATTCAAGTGTTTTGAGTGTGTTCAAATGATTATGAGCGGTTTTGAATGTGTTCAAAGTGTTTTGAAGGTGGTTCAAAGGTGTTTGAGAAGGTGTGAGGGTGTTTCTGAGTGTGTTCAAGGGTGTTTGAAGGTGTTTGAAGGGTTGTTTTTGATTGAATTCAGCGAGTGTTTAGTAGTAATCAGTGGTTTCTGTATTTGGGAGTACTCTATTGGATTTGTTTTTGGAATGTGTTTCAGTGTTGATTGAACTGTCTTCAAAGGTGTTTTTGGAAAGAGTTCAAGAGTGTTTTTGAAGGTGTTCAGGGGTGTTTGAAGGTATTGGAGGTGTTTTGATTGAATTCAGCGGTGGTTTTGTATAGTGATCAGTGGTGTATTGGAGTACTCAAATAGTGTTTGGAAATGTTCATGGTGTGTTGTGGGATGGGTGTTGTGGGTGTTGTTGCTCGAACTAGAGATTCCGAAAAAAAAATGTTTATTAAGTGGGTTGTTGTTGGGACTTTTTTGGATGTAGTGTGTCCCCTTATTAACTTAATTTGAACTAAAGGGTTAAACGAGAAAAAAATGGGGGGATGTGCGGTTGTGTGACTTTCTGTGTGAAATTATATAAAACGAAGAAAAAAAATGTGGGTGTTTGTGGGTGTTGTTGTCGAACTAGAGAATACCGAAAAAAAAATGTTATAAGTGGGTTGTTGATGGGACTTTTTCGATGTAGTGTGTCCCCTTTTAACTTTAATGAACTAAAAGGGTTAAAACGAGAAATAAATGGGGGGATGTGGTGTTGTGACTTCTGATTGAAATTAGATAAAACGAGAAGAAAATGTGGGGTTGTGGTTGTGCGGTGTTGTGGGATTGTGGGTGTTGATCTTAGTTTATGGTGATTTTGCGTGGTGTTTTTGAGTGTATTCAGTGGTGTTTTAGTATTCAGGTGGTTGTATTTGGGAGTTACTCAAATGGTGGGTTTGTGGAGTGTTTCAGTGATGTTTGGAAATGTTTCTCAAGGTGTTTCAACGGTGTTTGAGTTGAGTTCAATGTTGTTTTTTTGGAGGGTGTTTTCAAAGGGGGGCAGGGTGTTCAAAGGTGTTTTTTGAAGGTGTTTGAAGGGTGTTTTGATTTGAATTCGCGGTGTTTAGTCGTATCAGTGGTGTAATTGGAGTACTTCAAATTGTGTTTTTTTTTTTGGAAGTGTTTCAGTGTTGATCTGGAAATGTTTCTTTCAAAAGGTGTATTTGATAAAGTGTTCAAGAGTGTTTTGAATGTGTTCAAGGGTGTTTGAAGGGTGTTGAAGGGTGTTTTTGATTGATTTCAGTGGTGTTTTAGTAGTATTCCGTGGTTGTAATTGGGAGTACTCAAATTGTGTTTTTTGGAAGTGTCTTCCATGTGTTGATTTTGGTGGTGTTTTGAGTGTATTCTGTGGTGTTTTATGTATTCAGTGGTGTTATTTGGGAGTACTCAATTGGTGTTTTTGGAAGTGTTTCAGTGTGGTTTGGAAATGTCAAAATGGTGTTCAAAGGTGTTTTGATGTGCTTCAAATGTTGTTTTTTTTGAAGGTGATCAAGGGTGTTCAAGGGTGTTTTGAAGGTGTTCAAAGTGTTTGAGGTTATTAAAGGTGTTTTGAAGGTTGTGTTCAGGGTGTTTTATGTGAGTTTCAAAGGTGTTTTTTGAAGGTGTACAAATGATTATGAGTGTACTTATGAGGTGTTTCAAATGGAGTGTGCAAGAGTATTATGAAGGTGTTTGGGGTATTCGAGGTGATTTTGGGGGTGTATCGAATGATGTTTTGGAGTATTTCAGTGTTGTTTGGAAATGTTTAAGTATTTTGACTGAGTATTACAAATGATTTAAGAGAGTGTTTTGAAAGGTGTTCAAAGTAAAAGTGCGTATTTTAACTCGTAAATGTAAAATTGTGACTAGTGAATTTATCGAAAAGTGGTTTTTATTAAGTGTTTTGTGGTGACTTTCTGATGTACTGTATCCCTTATTAACTTTAATGAACTAAAGGGTTTAAAAACAGAGAAAATTGGGGGTTATGAGTGAAAAATTGTGAGGTGTTGGTTGGAGTGTGAGGGTTTCGGGAGGGTGGGGAAGGAGGTTATTACTTCGTGGGGGGTGAGTGACCTGAGATGAAATAGTTAAAAAATGTCTAGACTTGTGTTGTAAAGAAATTGGTTGGATTGTTTGGGTAATTAACGAACAAATGTGGACTTTCTGATGATGAAAATGTTTTCCCTATTTATGTCGGTACTATATCCCCTTATTAACTTTTATGAACTAAAGGGTCGTCATGATTCAGCCTCGTGTGGTGACGTCACTGAATAGGGGTAAGTCGACAAGATTTAGCTTGTATGTGTGAGTTCACTGATCGCCCGAAGTACACACGCCTTTTTTTTTTTTTAGTTTCATTTAACTTTATGGAGAGGAAACTTTTTAGTTCATTTAACTTAATGAGAAGGAAACTTTTAGTTCATTTTAAAAATAATAAGGGGAAGATGTTTTGACCTGTAGTAAGGCATGCTTACCCCCAGAGTGGGGGGAATCCAAAAAACTTGATCAAGGAGATGGGAGTTTCGGTTTATCGAAGAAATTTTGGGGTGGGAATGAAAGTGAGAGGGGTAATCCATAAAATTTTGATCCAAGGAGAATGGAGAGAATTTCGAAAACCCCATAGTTGGGGATCCAAAAAACGTGATTCCGAGGAGATGGAGTCTTGGTATTGTCGAGAAAATTGGGGGTGAAAGGCAGGGGTACCAAAAACTTGATCCAAGGAGATGGTGAATTTTTTCGAAAAATTTTTTAAGGGGGGGGAACCCAAAAAAATTTGATCCGAGGAGATGGAGTGGGGGTTTGTCGAGAAAATTTGGGGGGGGAAAGGGGGGGGGTCCCCAAAAATTTTTAAACCCAAAGGGAAATTTTTGGAGAATTTTTCGAAAAAATTTATGGGGGGGAAATCCAAAAAATTTGGGTAAAGGGAGCATTTTGGATTTTGGGGGTAAAAAGGGGGGGGACCCAAAAAAATTTTGTTTCCAAAGGGAAATTTGGAGAATTTCAAAAACCCCCATAGGGGGGAACCCAAAAAAACTTGGAAATTTTGGGGAAAATTTTTTGGGGTTTGGGGGGTGGAAAGGGGGAAACCCCAAAAAAATTTGCCAAGGAGATGGAAAAACCGAAAAAGGGGGAAATCAAAAAAAATTTCCCCGAAGAATTTTTGGCGGGGGGGGGGGGGGGCCGGGGGGGGGAAAAGGGGGGGGGGGGAAAGAAAAAAAATTTCGAAAAAAAAAAAAAGGGCGGGGGGCGAATCCGGAGGGGACGCTGCAAAAGGGGCGCGGGCAGAGGGCGCGGGCGGGGCTCGCGAAGGGCGCGGGGGGCCGCGCGGGGGGGCGGGGGGCGGGGGGGCGCGGGGGGAGGGGGGGCCCCGCGGGGGGGGCGCCCCCGGGCGCGGGGGGAGGGGCGGGGCGGGGGCGCGGGGGGGGTGGGGGCGGGGGTATGGTTGGGGGGGCAAGGGGGGGCCCCTTTAGTTGGGGGGGCGGTTTCTTTGGCCCCAATTAAACCGGGGGTTAAAAACCCCAGGGGAAAACCTGGCCTCCACTGCTGGCCTAAAACCGGGAAGAGACCCCCCAGGGGAAAGGCCCCAAAAACCGGGGGGGACCCCCCAGAGGAAGGCCCTAAACCGGAAGGAGCCACCCTGTAGAAGGCCCTAAACCGGAAGGAGCCACTCTGTAGAAAAGTTAACTACTCACATGTTCACATGTACACTTTCTGCAACACTCGGAACACGAGAGTATTAACGACGACAGCTATTGCAACAACTACAACAGCTACTGGAACAACGACAGTAACAACGAAGGTAGCTAGTGTAACATAAATAAAAATCAAATGTGTTAATAATAATAATAATAATAATTATTATTATTATTATTATTATTATTATTATTATTATTATTATTATTATTATTATGATGATGATGATGACGACGACGACGAAAGCAACATCGATGAAGGATAGGAAGAGGAAAATAATAACTGGATTAAACACAACATAATCGTTTTACAATTATCACAGGAACAATAATAATTGTCTCAGCAGCTGGCGACGACTTTCAGGGTATCTGTATACCTGTATATATGTATACCTGTATATCTGTATACCTGTATATCTGTATACCTGTATATCTGTATACTTGTATATCTGTATACCTGTATATCTGTATACCTGTATATATGTATACCTGTATATCTGTATACCTGTATATCTGTATACCTGTATATCTGTATACCTGTATTATACTTTTGATGTGTTCCGAGTGTTTTTCGACTCTCAGATCCCGGCCTTGGGCCAGTTTCGTCTGGTGCTTGCCTGGTCAACAAAGCTCTTGCTGCTGGCGGCCCGCTGGCCCACTTATCTATCACAGAAAGGTGACTATATTTTCCACTTTCCTTTTGAAGACTTCTACACTTGCCCCAGCTGTGTTTCTGATATGTTTTGATAAGATGTTGAAAAGTCTGGGGCCACGGATGTTGATACAGCGTTCCCTTATTGTGCCCACCGCACCCTTGTTTTTCATTGGGTTTATTTTGCTCTTCCTCCCATATTTTTCACTCAAGTATGTTGTTATGGCAGGGAGCAGATTTGAGACAAGGCCCTCAAGTACTTTCCGGGATTATATTAACAGGTATCTCTCTATCCTCCGCTCCATTGATCTCCAGCTAGCGTGGCCGTCACGGCCACGCTAGCTGGAGATTCGTCTGTAAAAACTTGCATTTGTGGTCACAGTGGTGCCCATGCTAACCTTCCTATGGTGTAGAAATATACCTAGTTGGATGAATCTTATTGTGATTAGCTGGTCCAGTGGCTAACACGACGGTCTGGAGTTTTGAGACTCTCTGATCGCGGGTTCTAACCCCGCCCGTGATATGATTTATTTAAATGCTTAATTCGCTCTTTGCGGGCCGTAAACAACTTGTGTATCTGCTCCAGCTCTCATAATTCTCCGCCCTGAACGGGGCCGTCAACATGGAACAATATTCCAAACGAGAGAGCACAATCTGTCTTGATTTTTTCATAATGTTCCACTAACGAATGTTACAATTTGAGGAGGGAACGTGGAGATTCATATAGTGCCACACTCGTGAATGTTAAAAAGCAAGGAAGGAATGTTAGGGCTCGATCACCCAATCGAATGTCAATCAAGCCAAATGATATTAAGGCTCATTTTTACCTATGTTCCTGTATAAATTGTCTTCAATTAATTTCAGGTTTTTCATTTAATAAAAACAACTAGAAACACCAGCAGTGTGCTGTTACCCTATTCTAGGTGACCAGAAACTGGCCATGTTTCCCCTTCATATTCCAGCTCGAAGAATGAGGCGTAACTCACGAAATCGTAACGACACGATTGCAAACAAACTGGACCACGGGCTAACGCGTCGGTCTGGAGTTTTATGACTCTCTGATCGCGGATTCTATCCCCGCCCGTGTTATGGTTAATGAGACGTATGCAAGGTGTTGAAAATTGTCAGCCTGAGCTTGGAGACTTCAGTAGTGTCAGACTGTGCTGGGAGACTTCAGTAGTGTCAGACTGTGCTGGGAGACTTCAGTAGTGTCAGACTGTGCTGGGAGACTTCAGTAGTGTCAGCCTGTGCTGGGAGACTTCAGTAGTGTCAGCCTGTGCTCGGAGACTTTAGTAGTGTCAGCTTGTGCTGGGAGACTTCAGTAGTGTCAGCCTGTGCTGGGAGACTTCAGTAGTGTCAGATTGTGCTGGGAGACTTCAGTAGTGTCAGCTTGTGCTGGGAGACTTCAGTAGTGTCAGCCTGTGCTGGGAGACTTCAGTAGTGTCAGCCTATGCGGGGAGACTTCAGTAGTGTCAGCCTGTGCTGGGAGACTTCAGTAGTGTCAGCCTGTGCTGGGAGACTTCAGTAATGTCAGCCTGTGCTGGGAGACTTCAGTAGTGTCAGCCTGTGCGGGGAGACTTCAGTAGTGTCAGCCTGTGCTGGGAGACTTCAGTAGTGTCAGCCTGTGCGGGGAGACTTCAGTAGTGTCAGCCTGTGCTGGGAGACTTCAGTAGTGTCAGCCTGTGCGGGAGACTTCAGTAATGTCAGCCTGTGCTGGGAGACTTCAGTAATGTCAGCCTGTGCTGGGAGACTTCAGTAGTGTCAGCCTGTGCTGGGAGACTTCAGTAGTGTCAGACTGTGCGGGGAGACTTCAGTAGGGTCAGACTGTGCTGGGAGACTTCAGTAGTGTCAGACTGTGCGGGGAGACTTCAGTAATGTCAGCCTGTGCTGGGAGATTTCAGTAGTGTCAGCCTGTGCTGGGAGACTTCAGTAATGTCAGCCTGTGCTGGGAGATTTCAGTAGTGTCAGCCTGTGCTGGGAGACTTCAGTAATGTCAGCCTGTGCTGGGAGATTTCAGTAGTGTCAGCCTGTGCTGGGAGACTTCAGTAGTGTCAGACTGTGCTGGGAGACTTCAGTAGTGTCAGCCTGTGCTGGGAGACTTCAGTAGGGTCAGCCTGTGCTTGGAGACTTCAGTAGTGTCAGCCTGTGCGGGGAGACTTCAGTAGTGTCACCCTGTGTTGGGAGACTTCAGTAGTGTCAACCTGTGTTGGGAGACTTCAGTAGTGTCAGCCTGTGCTGGGAGACTTCAGTAGTGTCAACCTGTGTTGGGAGACTTCAGTAGTGTCAGCCTGTGCTGGGAGACTTCAGTAGTGTCAGCCTGTGTTGGGAGACTTCAGTAGTGTCAGCCTGTGCTGGGAGACTTCAGTAGTGTCAGCCTGTGCTGGGAGACTTCATTAGTGTCAGCCTGTGCTGGGAGACTTCATTAGTGTCAGCCTGTGCTGGGAGACTTCATTAGTGTCAGCCTGTGCTGGGAGACTTCAGTAGTGTCAGCCAGTACTGGGAGACTTCATTAGTGTCAGCCTGTGCTGGGAGACTTCAGTAGTGTCAGCCTGTGCTGGGAGACTTCAGTAGTGTCAGCCTGTGCTGGGAGACTTTAGTAGTGTCAGTCTGTGTTGGGAGACTTCAGTAGTGTCAGCCTGTGCTGTGAGACTTCAGTAGTGTCAGCCTGTGCTGGGAGACTTCATTAGTGTCAGCCTGTGCTGGGAGACTTCAGTAGTGTCAGCCTGTGCTGGGAGACTTCAGTAGTGTCAGCCTGTGCTGGGAGACTTTAGTAGTGTCAGTCTGTGTTGGGATATTTCAGTAGTGTCACCCTGTGCTGGGAGACTTCATTAGTGTCAGCCTGTGCTGGGAGACTTCAGTAGTGTCATCCTGTGCTGGGAGACTTCAGTAGTGTCAGCCTGTGCTGGGAAACTTCAGTAGTGTCAGCCTGTGCTGGGAGACTTCAGTAGTGTCAGCCTGTGCTGGGAGACTTCAGTAGTGTCAGCCTGTGCTGGGAGACTTCAGTAGTGTCACCCTGTGCTGGGAGACTTCAGTAATGTCAACTTGTGTATGGAGACTTCAGTAGTGTCAGCCTGTGCTGGGAGACTTCAGTAGTGTCAGCCTGTGCTGGGAGGCTTCAGTAGTGTCAGCCTGTGCTGGGAGACTTCATTAGTGTCAGCCTGTGCGGGGAGACTTCAGTAGTGTCATCCTGTGCTGGGAGACTTCAGTAGTGTCAGCTTGTGCTGGGAAACTTCAGTAGTGTCAGCCTGTGCTGGGAGACTTCAGTAGTGTCAGCCTGTGCTGGGAGACTTCAGTAGTGTCAGCCTGTGCTGGGAGACTTCAGTAGTGTCACCCTGTGCTGGGAGACTTCAGTAATGTCAACTTGTGTATGGAGACTTCAGTAGTGTCAGCCTGTGCTGGGAGACTTCAGTAGTGTCAGCCTGTGCTGGGAGGCTTCAGTAGTGTCAGCCTGTGCTGGGAGACTTCAGTAGTGTCAGCCTGTGCTGGGAGACTTCAGTAGTGTCAACACTCCTCAGGCGCTGTATGACTCCATACAGGTTTTGCGCTTCCCATAAATATGACAGTAAGGATATTCTGGGTTTTGTACGTAATTTTTGCCTATTGAGAAATATTTGCAGCCGACGATACAATTGTTACCTGCATAACGCACGTAACGTCACTTGTCAGGGTTAATATCAAGTGTTTATTAATATTGATGGTGTTCTTGTCACTTTTCTAGTGCTGATGTAGTTGTTGTCACTGTTTTCTCGTGTTTGTCTAGTTTTTGTCATTGTTTTCTCCTGTTCATGTAGTTGTTTTCACTGTTTTCTCGTATTCGTGTTGCTGTTGTCACTTTTTTCTCGTATACATGTTGTTGTTGTCACTGCTTTTTCGTGTTGATGTTATTGTTCTCTCTGTTTTTCCGTGTTCCTGCAGCTGTTGTCGCTGTTTTCGCTGTGTTTACGCAGCTGTTGTCACCGTTTTCCCCGTGTTCATGCAGCTGTTGTCACTGTTGTCTCGTGTTCATGTAGTTGTGTCACTGTTGTCACGTGTTCACGTTGTTGTCACTGTTTTCTCATTAATGTGAATTGCAACTGTGCCTATCATAGTAGACTTTACTGATGTTCTTCTATAGCTACGGCTCCGCTCATACGTTGCAGATAAAGGTTGTAAGCTTCGCCCTATGTAGACGCAACACAAGGTGAAATGTTGTTTCTTCACCATTGTTGTCAGTGCGACGTGTGGATGTGCCTCTGTTCTAGTCAGTATTGCGATACCTGTCTTCGACATGTTAAAATGTGAAGCTCCTCTGTAGAATGCAATTTCTCGTAAATATATCCGGAGAAAGCATTCAGAACTGAAGAGCACGTAGTACGAAGGCCTGTCCTTGCGTTATTCAGTTTTGAATATACTGTTTAAATCGTTCTAACGAAAGAATTGCGCTTTATGGAAAGATTTTTACTGTCTCTGGTATATTTGAGTTAGCAAGAGATCTTACCTGTCTGCCCTATACAGGATTTAGTTTGAGCTCTCTGCTGGTTTGTATGGTCTAGTGTGAGTTCTGTCTGCTTGCTTGTATATAAGGAATGTTGAGTTCTAATTATCTGTCCTATGTGTACTTTACATCTATTTTTTGTTTCCTTCCAACAACTTCGTAATCTTTTCATAATGGTTTAGCAGCTGTGTCAAGCATGATCTTCATACTCTAAATTCATGCTGGCTTGGTTTGTACAGGTGTGATGTTAGGGGCTACTAGTCCGCGATTTTTGACTGGCGCTCTATTGCCTCCTTTATGCAAAGGAGCTATGTCTGCATTCTTTGAGGCCTCTGCAATTTCATCTTGATCTAAGCTATTTCTCTAAAGGATGCTGAGGGTTCGTACTAGTGGTATTTTTACGTTTCTTTATAAATATAGAATTCCACGAATTCTGGCCCAGGTGCTGTGTGGGAATATTTTTCATTTCTTTCTCTAATTCTACAGGATTAATGTCAGTTATATGATCTGCGAGGCATTCAGAGATTATGAAAAAAATCTCTGCGTTCTCCACACTGCTTTCGTTTAGTAGGTTGATGATCATTCACACAAATTTTCCTTTCGTCATCAGTATATGAACTTTCTTTGATCAGTGGTTTAATTCTACTGGTAGTTCTTAACTTGGATATTGAACAGGTGTAAAAACATTTAGGGGTTCTAGCAATATCCTGAACAACTTTTGTTCACTTTGTGCTTCTTCTGTCTGGTATAAAAATTTAAGTCTTGTTTTATCTCGGTGATCTCTTATTTAAGATTATCTTTCCTGCTTTGCGACAGATTCAAGTCTGTCAATAGTTCAGTAACCCGTTTTCTTCTTCTGTACATCCTTCTACACTCTCTATAGCTGATCATCTTTTAGGGTTTCTCAGTGTTGAGTATTTAATGCAGATCTTGTATGCTTTTGTATCCAGTTTTTCCAAGCGCTTGGGTGTTCATGACTGTTTCTCGGGGAATGTCTTACACTTCTTTGTTAACTTTGTCTCAGTCAGATCTCATATACTTAAGGTTAAATGTGCTGAACATTCCTTCTCATTCATTATTACTGAAGTTTTCCACTCTGAATCTATACTTCTATTTACTATTATGATGTTCGGACTTTATCTTATTTGAGATTTTTATGTCTGATTAATTCCTCGTGTAATTTTATTTCTAGCGAGTTCAGTTTTCAGATGGTAATAATGTTGGTAGAATTACCGACGATATGTTAGGTAAAAGGACACAAGCGCATCAATTACGTCATTTTACTGTGGCAACGTTTCGCTCTCCAGGAGCTTTGTGAAGCCTGGAGAGAGAAATGTTTCCACAATAAAATGTCGCATTAGTTGCACTTATGTCTTTTTACTTAACAGTTTTCAGATGGTTCAAAGCAAACATTGTGCAAATCTCCATTAATGAATAAGATGTTTCTAAATCTGTACAGGCACCATGACGTAGGCTTCCTTCATGCTGTATGTTTGTCCTACCTTGTCGAACAATGTATCAGCTATGCAAGTATCCCAGTGATAAAGCAGTGATACTTCAGTATCTTCTGCAACAGTAGTAACAGGCTGTCCATTACGGGCAAATTTCATTTCTGCTGAGATGATTAGTGTGTTAATGTTAGTGCCTCCAGTACTAACATTAACACTAAAGCTCTGACGCTGACGGCTGAAACTCTTCCACACTGTCGACTTTTGTGGTCATGGTCCTTAACCGAGAGCTTTCCACATCCGTGAAACATACAGTAGCACATACCATACCTGTTCTCCAGAAAGAAACTGTACTGTTTCAAAACTTGTGAGTATGTTGCATTCTTTCTCCATCTTATGTATTGGAACAAGCAACAGCCATCACATATATTCCCCGCTGCAACTGTCGATCTTCAACCTTAGGGATGAGGTCTGTCAAGTCTATATGGACTGTCCACGATAGTTCAGAGTTGTATATCGTTCTCATAAAATTATCCTCGAAGAGAGAGGTAGGGGTTGGTGTCATCACATATACATAGCAAGGAACACTATCATCATCCTCTTCTATGCTATTGCAGTGCATCACATGAAACAACTGACTGAATCATCTGCTTGTCTGCTTTTATTCCCAATTTCAAGTCATACAGTGCACACCCCATAAGTGTATGACTTCTCTTGATGGCTGCATCACTCACAGGTTTATTGTCCACATTGTACATACTGCGCTGCATCTCAAGGCTCACCATTTCAGTTGTTATCACCGTTGAAACTATCACCCATCTAGAGCTGTGATGTCATCGACCAATGAATACTTCTCATGTGTGTATTTTACTTTTCCAATCTCTCTATTGGCATTAATATCTACAATCTTATCTGCCTCTTGTGTTGAATTTTCCTCTCTTAGTACCACTTGTCATTGATAACGAAATTTGCCATATGTCGAATACAAAACAACATTGTTCTTTCCACTGATCTGAGCAAAATACACCTGATGCCATAGTGCTGCTGTAGCTGTTGCTTCAGTTATTCATGCTGCAAACTTCATCATCTGTTACTTCAGTCATGTGTGCGTAAAGTTGTACGAGTATTAATTAATCAGCTTCAAAACCATTATCAAGGTATCTACATAACGCCTCAAAACAGTCATTTATTTCATTATGCATTAGTCGATCAGCAGGTTATCATATCATCAGGATATCATTTTCACTGCTATCAGACATTCATGCCTGATAGCAGTGAAAATGATATCCACTTTATGCTGCAACCAAGTGTTACATCCCCCAAGTCGAGTTTGAACCTCATTTACCCGTAAGTCAGCGCGATTGTAGCATTACTCCACAGTGGTATTTCTGACGGGAATTGTTCGTACTTGTATTACACGATCTCTGTGTGGGTACCTAGGGTCAAGGATTGTCGCAGCACCACAAAATATACAATTTTCTCTCCAGCTAAATGTTTCAATTTTGGAAGAACTTAGTCGCTTCTTGCATGCCTAATCATTGGCAAATAAGTCCTTGGTGTTCTTTTATCAGTGTATCACTTCCGGCAAGTAGCATATATGACAACCTTTACCACTGGTGAGGTTTAAATCTTGTCTGAAAAGTAACTGTGCAGTTCACTCTTTCCGAGACTTTGACTATATTTAAGGAGCATGATCAGGTCCTTCCTGACAACTTCTATTAGATCCTGATTCACGAAATGTTTGAGGCAAGTAATAGTTGACATCAGACAAAACCAGTACCAACCTCTGATGGTTGTTCTTCAGAGTGTTCACTCATGGTCTTGATAATATTGTTCAGTCCACACACAACACAGATCCTCAAACACAAAAATATTTCAATTATTTATGAAACTTCTTTATGAATTAGATAATTCCTGTATTAATGTTGGTAGAATTACTGAGAGTATGTGAAGTAAAAGGACACAAGTGCAACTAATGTGACATTTTATTGTGGCAACGTTTCGCTCTCCAGGAGCTTCATGAAGCCGTTACGGCTTGATAAAGCTTCTGGAGAGCGGCTTGATAAAGCTCCTGGAGAACGGCTACACTTGTGTCCTTTTACTTTACAAGTTAATTCCTGCATTTTTTATCATTTTAGTGGCACTAAGAAAACCCCAGTACTTAACAGCATTTTCAGTTGTGTTCTCTTATAATCACCACTAATTTACCTGATCGAAAATGAAACAACAGAACCACGAAAAATCCTTAATTTAAATCCTTGTAAAAGAAATTCCCCTAAAGGAATTAATGTGGTTTTATAAATATATGATTTAGGTCATATGCACCTGATGGCACCAAATGGAATTTTTTTCCGGATTCGACCTTAATTTGACCTCTCCCACTGGACTATTACTAACACTAATATTACTCTGGCATTTGATTCTGTATTTCCTGTGTTAGTTGCAACACAGACGGTTCTTTATGGCAACACTCCCAGGATCGACCTGCCACTATTGTTTGGAATCTTTTTTTTTTCTTTTTTTGCTAAAAGTTCAACACGATCCTCGCGAATTATTTCGTTAACGATAATGTAATCATTCACTGTTTCACTTTTTCGTAACTGTGTCCCATGAATGGCCATCGTTATTTTCCTAAAAAAAAAAAAAAATATGAACTCTACTGGCGGACTATTTCACCTTCACCTTCCCTCACTCTAGTTCACCTTCACCTTCCCTCACTCTAGTTCACCTTTTTTTCACATTTACCAGCTAGTTACACTGCCGCTTTTATTTCTCGTGGATGCCATATGGTAGGGTAAATAGACTCATTAGTCTGACTTACAAGCACTAGGTGATGTGCCGTCACACCTGGCTGTCCTAGACACTAGCGTGTCCTCACACCTGGCTCTGTTATAAACACTAACGTGTCCTCACACCTGGCTCTGTTATAGACACTAACGTGTCCTCACACCTGGCTCTGCCCTAGACACTAACGTGTCCTCAACTAGACCTGGCCCTTCTGCCCTAGACACTAACGTGTCCTCACACCTGGCTCTGCCCTAGACACTAACGTGTCCTCACACCTGGCTCTGCCCTAGAAACTAACGTGTCCTCACACCTGGCTCTGCCCTAAGCACTGATGTGCCCTCACATCTGGTTCTGTCCGAGACACTAACGTGTCCTCACACCTGGCTCTGCCCTAGACACTAACGTGTCCTCACACCTGGCTCTGCCCTAGGCACTAACGTGTTCTCACACCTGCCTCTGTCCTAGGCACTAACGTGTCCTCACACCTGTCTCTGTCCTAGGCACTAACGTGCTCTCACACCTGGTTCTGTCCTAGGCACTAACGTGTCCTCACACCTGGCTCTGTCCTAGGCACTAACGTGTTCTCACACCTGGTTCTGTCCTAGACACTAACGTGTCCTCACACCTGGCTCTGTCCTAGGCACTAACGTGCTCTCACACCTGGCTCTGCCCTAGACACTAGGACAGAGCCAATTATGAGAGCAACTTGTGAATTTTTATACAGGTGAGTGTAAAAGTTGAGCTAGAATGAGGAACAAGTAATTACATAATCATTTAGCCATTCTGTACGTAAATGGATCTCGACGGGAAATTTATGCAAAACATCGGCAGCCTGAATTAACATAATGTTGAATTGCTGAACTGGTGGTGGTGCTGCTGCTGCTTCTGCTATGTTGTGCCCTGCTGTTGTTGTTGTTGCTAATGCTGTTGTGTTCCATGATGCTGCTGCTATGTTGTGCTCTGCTGTTGTTGTTGTTATTTTGTTGTGTTCCAGGCTGCTGCTGCTGCTGTTATGTTACTGTTTCATTCTGTTACTGCTGCAACAGCAGCAGCAACAAAACAAAGGAATAAGAAAAGCAAAAAGGGATTATGAGGCTAAAGTCGCAAGAGATTCGAAGACTAACCTAAAAGGGTTCTTTCAGGTATACAGAAGTAAGATTATGGACCTGACTTAAGAGTAACTCTGGTCAGATCACTGACAGTGATAAGGATATGTGTGAAATTTTCAATACTTACTTCCTCTCAGTTTTTACCAGGGAAAATACTAGCGAAATTCCTGAAATAATAGATCATGTAGAACAGGACGATAATAAACTATTCACGATTGCGGTAACTAGTGACATGGTCCTCAGACAAATAGAGAAACTAAAACCTAACAAATCCCCAGGTCCTGATGAACTGTTTGCAAGGGTGTTAAAGGAATGTAAAGAGGAACTTAGCATACCATTGGCTAATCTTTTCAGCATATTACTACAAACTGACATAGTACCTGGTAAGTGGAAAATGGCAAATGTAATACCTATTTACAAGGCAGGTGACAGGTCCTTAGCATCGAACTATAGACCAACAAGCCTTACCTCCATAGTGGGAAAATTTATAGAATCAATAATTGCCGAAGCAATTCGTAGCCATCTTGATAGGTACAGATTGATTAATGAATCTCAACACGGTTTTACAAAGGGGCGTTCCTGTCTTACGAATTTACTAACTTTTTTCACTAAGGTGTTTGAGGAGGTAGATCTTGGTAATGAATATGATATTGTGTATATGGACTTCAGTAAGGCTTTCGATAGAGTTCCACATCAGAGGCTATTGAGGAAACTTAAGGCACAGAATAGGAGGAGAAATTTTTTCCTGAGTAGAGGCATTGCTGACAAATAGGCAGCAGAGAGTTTGCATAAATGGGGAGAAATCAGAATGGGGGCACGTCACAAACGGTGTTCCGCAGGGGTCAGTGTTGGGTCCGTTGTTATTATTAACAGTTTACATAAACGACATAGATGAGGGAATAAATAGCGACATAAGCAAATTTGCTGACGACACCAAAATAGGCCGGCCAATTCATTCTAATGAGGACACTAGAGCACTCCAGGATGATTTGAATAGACTGATGCAATGGTCGGAGAAGTGGCAGATGCAGTTTAATATACTACTGATATACTACTGATTGCAAAAAGGATTTAGGAGTTCTGGTTACCAAAAATCTAAAACCAAGACAACATTAGTGTTCGCAATAAAGCTAACAGAATCCTTGGCTTCATATCTAGACGTTTAAATAATAGAAGTCCTCAGGTTGTTCTTCAACTCTGTATATCCTTGGTTAGACTTCATTTAGATTATGCTGCTCAGTGTTGGTCACCGTATTACAAAATGGATGTAAATGCACTGGAAAACGTACAGAGGAAGATGACAAAGTTGATCCCATGTATCAGTAATCTTTCCTATGAGGATAGCCTGAGGGCCCCGAATCTGCACTCTCTTGAAAGGCGTAGAATTAGGGGGGATATGACCGAGGTGTATAAATGGAATAAATAAAGGGGATGTAAATAGCGTGCTGAAAATTTCCAGCCAAGACAGGACTCGCAGCAGGTTTCAAGTTGGAAAAATTCAGACTCAGGAAAGATATAGGAAAGCACTGGTTTCGTAATAGAGTTGTGGATGAGTGGAACAAGACTCACGAAATCGTAATGACGCGACGGTCTGGAGTTTTGAGACTCTCTGACCGCGGGTTCAATCCCGGCCGGGGTATGGTTTATGAGTGGAACAAACTCTCGAGTACAGTTATAGAGGCTGAAACGTTGTGTAGTTTTAAAAATAGGTTAGATATATACATGAGTGGGTGTCGGTGGGTGTGAGTTGGACCTGACTAGCTTGTGCTACTAGGTCTGATGCCTTGCTCCTTCCTTAAGTGGAAGTGACCTGACTAGGAAGTCATTAGGCTAATCGGGTGGGGGTGACATGGACCTGCTTCGCATGGGTCAGAAGGCCTGTTGCAGTGTTCCTTCTTTCTTATGTTCTCATGTTCTTATGTTGTACCCTGCTGTTGTTGTTGCTATTCTGTTGTGTTCCGCGCTGCTGCTGCTGCTACGTTGCTGTTCCATGCTGTTGCTGCTGCTATGTTGTACCCTGCTGCTGTTGTTGCTGTTCTGTAGTGTTCCATACTGCTGCTGTGCTGTACTCTGCTGTTGTTGTTGCTATTTGTTGTGTTTCGTGATGCTGCTGCTGTGTTGTACTCTGCTGTTGTTGTTGCTATTCTGTTGTGTTCCATGCTGCTGCTGTGTTGTACTCTACTGTTGTTGTTGCTCTTCTATTGTGTTCCCCGCTGCTGCTTCTGCTGCTGCTGCTGCTGTGTTGCTGTTATGTTGTACCCTGCTCTTGTTGTTGCTATTCTCTTGTGTTCTATGCTGCTGCTGCTGCTGCTATGTTGTACCCTGCTGTTGTTGTTGCTATTCTGTTGTGTTCCATGCTGCTGCTGTGTTGTACTCTGCTGTTGTTGTTGTTATTCTGTTGTGTTCCACGCTGCTGCTGTGTTGCTGTTCCATGGTGCTGCTGCTATGTTGTACTCTGCTGTTGTTGTTGCTATTCTGTTGTGTTCCGTGATGCTGCTGTGTTGTACTCTGCTGTTGTTGTTGCTATTTGGTTGTGTTCCATGCTGCTGCTGCGTTGCTGTTCCATGCTGTTCCATGCTGCTGCTGCTGCTGCTGATGTTGTACTCTGCTGTTGTTGTTGTTATTCTGTTGTGTTCCATGCTGCTGCTGTGTTGTACTCTGCTGTTGTTGTTGTTATTCTGTTGTGTTCCTTGCTGCTGCCGCTGTTATGTCATACCTCGCTGATGTTGTTGCTATTGCCGTTGTGTTCCAAGCAGCTATGTTTTACCCTGCTGTTGTTGTAACTAGTGCTGTGTTCCACACTGCTGTTGGTGCTATTGCTGCTGTGTTTTCCTGCTGTTGCTACTGGTATTTTGTTCCGTGCAGTTGCATATGCTACTGCTGTTTTATTCCATTTGCTGTGTTGTCCCTTGATACTGCTACTGTGTTCCCTGCTGTTTCCGCTGCTGCCGCTGCTGTGTTGAACTGCTACTGTCGTTGCTCTGCTGCTGCTGTTGCTGCTGCTGCTGTGTCATTCCCCGCTACTGCTGTGGTTACTGTTGCTGGTACTTCTCCTGCCGCTTCTGCAACGGATGCTGTTGCTCTTATTAGTTGCTGTTGTTGATGTACTTTATTACTGTTGGTCCTGTTTTATATTACCGTTGCTATTGTGCCGCATTACTGTTGTTTCTGATTTGTTGTAATATAGTTGTTCCTGTGTTGTATTATAGATGTTGTATCTGTGTTGTATTATTGATGCTGCTGCTGTGTTGTACATCTGCTGCTGCTGCTGTGTTGCATGGTACCTCCTGCTGCTGCTGCTGCTGCTGCTATGTTGTATGGCACCTGCTGCTGCTATGTTGTATGGCACCTGCTGCTGCTGTGTTGTATGGCACCTGCTGCTGCTGCTGCTGTGTTGTATGGCACCTCCTGCTGCTGCTGCTGCTATGTTGTATGGCAGCTCCTGCTGCTGCTGCTGCTATGTTGTATGGCACCTGCTGCTGCTGTGTTGTATGGCACCTGCTGCTGCTATGTTGTATGACACCTGCTGCTGCTGTGTTGTATGACACCTGCCGCTGCTGCTGTGTTCTACGACACCTGGTGCTGCTACTACTGTGCTGCATGGCAGCTGTTGCTGCTTCTGCTGCTGTGTTATACGACACTTGTTGCTGCTGCTGTGTTGTACAACACTTGTTGCTGCTGCTGTGTTGTACGACACTTGTTGCTGCTGCTGCTGTGTTGTACGACACTTGTTGCTGCTGCTGTGTTGTACGACACTTGTTGCTGCTGCTGCTGTGTTGTACGACACTTGTTGCTGCTGCTGTGATGTACGACACTTGTTGCTGCTGCTGTGTAGTACGACACTTGTTGCTGCTGCTGTGTTGTACGACACTTGTTGCTGCTGTGTTGTACGACACTTGTTGCTGCTGCTGTGTTGTACGACACCTGCTGCTGCTGCTGTGTTGTACGACACCTGCTGCTGCTGTGTTGTACGACACTTGTTGCTGCTGTGTTGTACGACACTTGTTACTGCTGCTGTGTTGTACGACACCTGCTGCTGTGTTGTACGACACCTGCTGCTGCTGTGTTGTACGACACCTACTGCTGCTGTGTTGTACGACACCTGCTGCTGCTGTGTTGTACGACACCTACTGCTGCTGTGTTGTACGACATCTGCTGCTGCTGTGTTGTACGACACCTGCTGCTGCTGTGTTGTACGACACCTGCTGCTGCTGTGTTGTACGACACCTGCTGCTGCTGTGTTGTACGACACCTGCTGCTGCTGTGTTGTACGACACCTGCTGCTGCTGTGTTGTACGACACCTACTGCTGCTGTGTTGTACGACACCTGCTGCTGCTGTGTTGTACGACATCTGCTGCTGCTGTGTTGTACGACACCTGCTGCTGCTGTGTTGTACGACACCTGCTGCTGCTGTGTTGTACGACACCTGCTGCTGCTGTGTTGTACGACACCTGCTGCTGTGTTGTACGACACCTGCTGCTGCTGTGTTGTACGACACCTACTGCTGCTGTGTTGTACGACACCTGCTGCTGCTGTGTTGTACGACACCTGCTGCTGCTGTGTTGTACGACACCTGCTGCTGCTGTGTTGTACGACACCTGCTGCTGTGTTGTACGACACCTGCTGCTCCTGCTGAGTATTATTATAGCTGTGTTGTTCTGCTCTGCTGCTTCACTACTGTCATATTCTTCCGTGTTGCATTACCCTTGTGTGTTGTATTGTGTCCTGTGTTGAATAGCTCCCTCTCTTTCATCACTATCTATCGTCTCTCTCTCTCTCTCTCTCTCTCTTTTCCATCTATTTTCCGAGCTTCCAGTTGTGTCGTCGGTGCAAATATGGAGCCAAACCTGACTGTAATAAATTTTGCGTAACTCTTTTATGACCCGCTGTCCTGAAATGAAACAGTGACGCATTTTACACCAGAGAACAGACAGGTAACCCCGTGGGAGCTCTACACACACACACACACACACACACACACACACACACACACACACACACACACACACACACACATCACAAATGATCACACAAAAATAAATAAGCTTTTCTTTATGTGGTAACTTAAAAAAAGGGGTTGCCAGAGAAGAGGATAGGAAACCAGGGGACTGGAGGATGAGTCTTGGAAGGAAGATTGGGTAGCAGAGCTCAGGAAAAGGGAACAAGAGTGGGAAAGGAAGCTAGAAGAGCTTAGCAAGAAAATGGAGGAGAGGATAGCTGCAGATAGCAGAAAATAGGAGCTACAAGCCACAGCAGCAGAGGCTAAGATACAGAGCTTAGAAGAACTGAAAAATCTGAAACAGTATAAAGAAAACCAGCACAGTTTCAGGGAAGGGAAACACTGTGTCACAAACCTACTGGGGCTTTATGACAAGGTAACAGACGTAAGACATGAGAGAGACGGGTGGGTAGACTGCATTTTCATGGGCTGAAAGAGGGCCTTCAACGCAGTTAATCAAAAGAGATTAGTGCAAAAGCTAGAGGATCAGGCATGCATAACAGGAAGGGCGCTGCAATGGATCAGAGAATACCTGATAGGGAGGCAACAACGAGTCATAGTACGTGACGTGGTGTCAGAGTGGGCGCCTGTGATGAGTGGGGTTCCACAGGGGTCAGTCCTAGGTCCAGTGCTGTTTTTGGTATATGTGAATGACATGACGGAAGGGATAGACTCAGGAGTGTCCCTATTTGCAGATGATGTGCAGTTAATGAGGATAATTAAATCGAATGAGGATCAGCCAAGACTACAAAAGGACCTGGACAGGCTGCAAGCCTGGCATCTGGAACTTAACCTCACCAAATACAGTCATGAAGATCGGGGAAGGGCAAAGAAGACTGCAGACAGAGTATAGGCTAGGTGGCCAAAGACTGCAAACCTCAGTTAAGGAAAAGGATCTTGGAGCGAAAATACCGAGCACATCTCCTGAGGCGCACATCAACCAGATAACTGTTGCAGCATATGGGCGCTAGGCAAGCCTAAGAATAGCATTCCGACACCTCAGTAAGGAATCGTTCAAGACCCTGTACACCGTGTACGTCAAGCCCATATTGGTGTATGCAGCACCAGTTTGGAACCCACACCTAGTCAAGCACGTCAAGAAATTAGAGAAAGTGCAAAGGTTCAGAACAAGACTAAACCCGAAGAAAGGTTAAGAGAAATTGGCGTGACGACGCAGGAGAGTTAGGGAAGACATGTTAACGATGTATAAAATACTGCGAGGAATTGACAGGGTGGACAAAGACAGGATGTTCCAGAGATGGGACACAGAAACAAGGGGTCACAATTGGAAGTTAAAGATTCAGATGAGTCAAAGGGATGTTAGGAAGTATTTCTTCAGTCATAGAGTTGTCAGGAAGTGGAATAGTGTGGAAAATGTCGTAGTGAACGCAGGAACCATATAGGGCAGCGGGCCTCCAGCCCACATATCTATTGCAGCCTGGTTGTTCTGGCACTTGGTGAAGATAATTGTCCAGTTTCCTCTTGAAGGCTGCTAGACTTGTTCCAGCCGTGCTTCTGATATCTTCCGGTAAGATGTTGAATAGTCTTGGGCCACGAATTTTGATATGGTGTTCCCTTAATGTGCCCACTTCACCCCTGCTCCTCACTGGGTTTATTTTGCACTTCCTCCCATATCTCTCACTCAAGTATGTTGTTATAGCAGTGTGCAGACCCTCAATATATTATCAATATATTATCATGTATCTCTCTCTCCTCCTCTCCAGTGAGTACATGTTCAAAACTTTAACGCGTTACCAGTAATTTAAATGCTTTACTGCTCTTTGTGTGCAGCACACGATCTATGCATTTGTCCCAGCTCTGATATTTCTCCTGCTCTGAACAGGGCCGTCAACACTGAGCAATATTTCAAACGAGGGATCACCTGCGATTTTAATTGTGTCATCATTGCCATTATTTCCCTACCCCGTCATCCTCCTGGCTGTCGTGATCTTTGTCTTATGATCTTTAAAAGAAAAGTCAACTGACATAATTATTCCCATTTTTTACGTATTCCTTTCTTTTTATTTGGTGATCCACTTGAGCTTTGTATATAGTGTTTCGTTTGAGTTCATTCTTTCCATACCTAAGCAGCTGAACTTATCACCATTAACGACATATTGTTCCCCATTGCCCACTGAAAAACACTGCTTATGTCTTCCTGTAATTTTTCCGTGTCTTCTACTGTAGTGACTTTCATGCTTATTTTAGAGTCATCTGGAAATGATGATACAAAACTATGACGGCTGTTTTTATCTGTCTGCTATGAGGATGATAAACAACAGAGATACCAGGACAGTGCCTTGAGGAACAGAGGTTTTTACCTCGCTGAAGCTGAATTTTACTCTGTTTACTACTACTCTTTATCTTCTGTTTGGTGCCCGAAAATCCATCTACCTCCCTCCCCGTAATGCCCTCATTTGTAGGCTATCACTCCATGATCGCAAAATCTGTGTAAATCACATCTGTGTTTTGGTCGTCTTCCAACGCTTCCGTAATTCTGTCATAATGGTTCATCAGCGGTGAAGGCATCATTGTCCTTCTCTAAAACCTTGCTGGTTTGGGTTATGTTGGTTGTGCTGGTCCATGAAATTTGTAATCTGCCGCCTCATCATTCTTTCAAAGATTTTTATGATGTGAGAAGTTCGGGCTACCGGTCTGTAATCTTTAGCTAGTGCTCTACTATCTCCCTTATGCAAAGGAGCTATGTCTGCCCTCTTAAGGCTTCCAGTATTTCACCTAGATCTTGGCTCATTCTCCAAAGAATACTGAAGGCTCGTGCTAATAATACTTTGCACTTCTCTATAAATAGAGCATTCCATGAATCTGGCGCAGGTGCAGAGTGAGTGGGCATGTTATCGATTTCTTTTTCGAAATCTATGGGATTTGCGCTAATGTCAGTTAGTTGGTCTGCGCGGCCTTCTGCTGGAGTGAAAAATGTTTTTCTACCTTGCTGTCATTTAGTAGGTTGCTGAACAGCGACTCATACTGTCCTTTCAGAATTTCACTCATTTCTTGTTCATTGTCAGTATACGAATTTCCTCTCAATAATGGCCAATTCTACATGTAGTTCTTTGCTTCGATTTTGCATAGGAATAAAAATATTTTGGGTTTCTTGCAATATCCTGTATGGCCTTTCGTTCCCTTTGTGCTTTTTCTGTTAAGTATGACGTCCTAAGTTTTTGCTCTAATTCAGTGATCTCTCGGCTAAGGCTATCATTCTTCTGTTGCAACATATTTTTGTCTTAAAGCAATTCAGTAACCCGTTTTATTATTCTGTACCATCTCCAACGCTCTCTCTCTCTATCTGATCTTCTTGTAGGCTTCTTCACTGTGTTTACTACAGACCTTGTATGCTTCTATGTTAGCTCTCAAGGCACTGATGCACATGCTGTGTCCCAGGATATGTCTGATAGCTCTTGGTTTATTTTTTCCCAGTCAATTCTATGGTTGTTGAAATTAAACTTTCTGAATATCCCGTCTCTAACACTGGTGCTGCAATTCCCTAACCCTGAGTTAATACTCGCTTGTATTTCAGAGTATATTGATTTTGTAACTGTTATGTCTCTGATTAGTTCCTCGTAAGGCCCTGGTATGGCCCCTGGTGTACATGTGTAGAGCAGGGTTCTACAAGGGTCACTCCTGAGGCCGGTTCTGTTTCTGGTATATATGAATGACATGACGGAAGAGATAGATGTAGAGGTGTCCCTGTTTGCAAATAACGTGGAGCTAGTACAGAGAATTCAAGCGGGCGAAGATCAGGTAGGACTACAGTGATATGGACAGGTTGTAAGCTTGGTCTGACAAATGGCTCCTGGAATTTAACTCTGCCAAATGCAAAGTCATGAAGCTTGAGGAAGGACAAAGAAGGCCTCAAATGGAGTACATCCTCGGGGGTCATAGACAACAAACCTCACTCAAGGAAAAGGTTCTTTGGGTGAGCATCACACCGAACACATCCCCTGAGGCGCACATCAGTCAAATAACTCCTGCAGTACATGGGCGCCTGGCAAACCTAAGAACAGCGTTTCGTCCTCTAAGTAAGGAGTCATTCACGATACTGTACACCGTGTACGTCAGACCCATTTTGCAGTATGGGGCACTAGTATAGAACCCACACCTGATAAAGCACGTCAGAAAATTAGAGTTCAAAGGTTTGTCCAGCGAGGAGAGGTTAAGGGAAATCATCCTGATGACACTGGAGGAAAGGAGGGATATGGTGGGCATGATAAAAACGTATAAAATACTGAGAGGAATTGACAAGGCGGACAGGGACAGAATGTTTCTGAGGTGGGACACAAGAACGAGAGGACAAAACTGGAAGTTGATAACTCAGATGAGTCACAGGGATGTTAGTACCAGAGCTGTCAGAAAGTGGTACAATGTGGAGAGTGATCCATACATAACTTTAAGAAGAGTTATGACAAGGCTCTTATAGCAGGGAGAGAATGGACCAAGTAGTTGCCAGCAAAGAGGCAGGGCCAGAAGCTATGAATCGACCTTTACAACCACAAATAGGTGAGTATATACATAAACCTTCATGGGTAGGAGCATGTGCATAGTGAGGGACAAAGGCATTATGAACTGTATGTAAAAAGTTAAACACAAGAAACCTAGCAATGAGAAGTAAATCCACTCTGAAGGGATCTCGAAATTTCGACACCAAGGAAGATCGGATGGAAAGAAACAGATTCAGAGAGAGAGAAATGGAAAAGAAGGCAACAAAGGAAGGGAACAGAACACCTCTAGCAGAAGAGGTGGAGGAACAAAGGGCACGAGTACAAGAAGAACCCCAGTATTTCACAGACACTCACAGCTCAGAACTGCAAAACTGAAATTAGTATATTCAGAAAATAATAAGAAAACGAAGAACCAAAGAATGATACTCAAACATAAATAGAGTAACCTGCAAGTGCAGAGTCATGAAAGAAAGAGCTGTGGAAGAAAACCCTGATATAATAGCTAAAACGGAGACAAAATTATCAGGAACAACAAATGCAGCATTCCCAGAGGGCTACAAAATATTAAGAAGAAAGGAGCAATCACAGGAGAAGTAGGGGCAGCACTGATGGTCAGAAATTATTGGAAATTGGAGGAACTAGGAAAATTAGAAACAGGAAACTTTAGAGACTATATACGAGGTGGCAGAAGTAATAGTGGAATTGATATATAATCTTCCAACAATCAACAGAATACCCAGGAAGGAGTATGATCAAAATAACAGTCACGTACCGGAAATAGTGGTTGAGATTACAAAAAATATGAAACTAAACTCCATATAATAGGAGACTTCAATCACAAGGAGAATGACTGGAAAAACTGGGACCTCATAGAGGAAAATAAACATGGAAAGCAAAATTTATGAACGTAATAATGAAGAAATTTCTGAGTCAACATGTGAAGGAAACAACAAGAGTTGGGGGAGGAGATGAGCCACCGAGACTTGACTTGGTTTTCACCCAAAATTAATATGACATAGCGGAAATAAATTATGAGGAACCAGTAGAAGACAGTTTTGAATACCTGTTGGAAAGAAAAATGTGAAGAAAGGGAAGAACAAAGTAACACAAAATGGGACTACAGAAGAGGGAATAATGATGGCACGATAATTTTTCTGAGAGAAGTGGAATGGGAAATCAGATCGGAAGACAGAACTGTACAAGAAATGATGGAGGCAACAGGGTCCAAAGGCCAAGAGGCAAAGGTGATATTTGTAACAAGCATGGAGAA
>NC_069439.1:9311528-9341528 GCF_026875155.1 Cherax quadricarinatus
AAGTGGCCGAATCAGTTTAATATTGACAAATGCAAAGTACTAAATATTGGACAGGACATTAACCATGCCACTTATAAACTGAATAGTGGAGATCTTAATACTACTGATTGCGAAAAGGATTTAGGAGTTCTGGTTAGCAGTAATCTGAAACCAAGACAATAGTTGAAGATTGAGACACTTATGCAGCATATGGGAATCTTTATTCAGGAAACGTTTCGCCACACAGTGGCTTCATCAGTCCAAAACAAAGAGGAAGGCGTAAGGAGAGGAGGAGAATGAAGTAATCAGTCCCTCAACCTGGAGTCGATGTGTTCAGTCCATCAATCTTGTAGAATGTACAGCATAGGGCCGTAGACGTGGCTTATATACTGTAGTGAGGTGACGTGAAGCAGATGGAGGCGGGGTCATAGTGGTACCATCCACTAGTCGAAGTAGGTCTTCGTCCAAAGGTTGAACAAGTGTTGAAGAATTCTTTGTAACAAGACCCCATGATGCTGCCGTGTCTGACAGTTATGATGAATGGTTTGAAAAACCGACAAGTTGAAGATTGAGACACTTATGCAGCATATGGGAATCTTTATTCAGGAAACGTTTCGCCACACAGTGGCTTCATCAGTCCAAAACAAAGAGGAAGGCGTAAGGAGAGGAGGAGAATGAGGTAATCAGTCCCTCAACCTGGAGTCGATGTGTTCAGTCCTCATCAATCTTGTAGAATGTACAGCATAGGGCCGTAGACGTGGCTTATATACTGTAGTGAGGTGACGTGAAGCAGATGGAGGCGGGGTCATAGTGGTACCATCCACTAGTCGAAGTAGGTCTTCGTCCAAAGGTTGAACAAGTGTTGAAGAATTCTTTGTAACAAGACCCCATGATGCTGCCGTGTCTGACAGTTGTGATGAATGGTTTGAAAAACCGACAAGTTGAAGATTGAGACACTTATGCAGCATATGGGAATCTTTATTCAGGAAACGTTTCGCCACACAGTGGCTTCATCAGTCCAATACAAAGAGGAAGGCGTAAGGAGAGGAGGAGAATGAGGTAATCAGTCCCTCAACCTGGAGTCGATGTGTTCAGTCCATCAATCTTGTAGAATGTACAGCATAGGGCCGTAGACGTGGCTTATATACTGTAGTGAGGTGACGTGAAGCAGATGGAGGCGGGGTCATAGTGGTACCATCCACTAGTCGAAGTAGGTCTTCGTCCAAAGGTTGAACAAGTGTTGAAGAATTCTTTGTAACAAGACCCCATGATGCTGCCGTGTCTGACAGTTGTGATGAATGGTTTGAAAAACCGACAAGTTGAAGATTGAGACACTTATGCAGCATATGGGAATCTTTATTCAGGAAACGTTTCGCCACACAGTGGCTTCATCAGTCCAAAACTGATGAAGCCACTGTGTGGCGAAACGTTTCCTGAATAAAGATTCCCATATGCTGCATAAGTGTCTCAATCTTCAACTTGTCGGTTTTTCAAACCATTCATCACAACTGTCAGACACGGCAGCATCATGGGGACTTGTTACAAAGAATTCTTCAACACTTGTTCAACCTTTGGACGAAGACCTACTTCGACTAGTGGATGGTACCACTATGACCCCGCCTCCATCTGCTTCACGTCACCTCACTACAGTATATAAGCCACGTCTACGGCCCTATGCTGTACATTCTACAAGATTGATGGACTGAACACATCGACTCCAGGTTGAGGGACTGATTACCTCATTCTCCTCCTCTCCTTACGCCTTCCTCTTTGTATTGGACTGATGAAGCCACTGTGTGGCGAAACGTTTCCTGAATAAAGATTCCCATATGCTGCATAAGTGTCTCAATCTTCAACTTGTCGGTTTTTCAAACCATTCATCACAAGACAATAGTGCATAAGTGTTCGTAATGAAGCTAACAGAATCCTTGGCTTCATATCAAGAAGTATAAATAATAGAAGTCCTCAGGTTGTTCTTCAACTCTATATATCCTTCCTTGGTTAGGTCTCATTTAGACTATGCTGATAAATTAGACATATGTGCAACTCTTGGGTATCTTTATTGAGGAAACGTTTCGCCACACATTGGCTTCATCAGTCCATACATAGGAGAAACTTGAAGAACAGGAGGAGAATGAGGTAATCAGTCCCTCAACCTTGAGTCGATGTGTTCAGTCCATCAATCTTGAGTAGAATACGGCAGATGAGCGGAGAAGCAGCTTATAAACCGTATGGCAGGAGAGGTGTAGCAGTCATAGGTAGTGTCACATTTGTTCAATGTGGAAGTAGGTTGTGCCCAAGAATTAGGCAAGCGAAGAATTCCTAAGTATTAAGATCCCAAGAAGTTGCAGTGTCTGACAGGTTTGTAGATGAATGGTTCAGAGAACCGACATGTTGATAAATTAGACATATGTGCAACTCTTGGGTATCTTTATTGAGGAAACGTTTCGCCACACAGTGGCTTCATCAGTCCATACATAGGAGAAACTTGAAGAACAGGAGGAGAATGAGGTAATCAGTCCCTCAACCTTGAGTCGATGTGTTCAGTCCATCAATCTTGAGTAGAATACGGCAGATGAGCGGAGAAGCAGCTTATAAACCGTATGGCAGGAGAGGTGTAGCAGTCATAGGTAGTGTCACATTTGTTCAATGTGAACCATTCATCTACAAACCTGTCAGACACTGCAACTTATTGGGATCTTAATACTTAGGAATTCTTCGCTTGCCTAATTCTTGGGCACAACCTACTTCCACATTGAACAAATGTGACACTACCTATGACTGCTACACCTCTCCTGCCATACGGTTTATAAGCTGCTTCTCCGCTCATCTGCTGTATTCTACTCAAGATTGATGGACTGAACACATCGACTCAAGGTTGAGGGACTGATTACCTCATTCTCCTCCTGTTCTTCAAGTTTCTCCTATGTATGGACTGATGAAGCCACTGTGTGGCGAAACGTTTCCTCAATAAAGATACCCATGCTGCTCAGTTCTGGTCACCGTATTACAGAATGGATATAAATGCACTGGAAAACGTACAGAGGAGGATGACAAAGATGATCCCATGTATCAGAAATCTTCCCTATGAGGATAGACTAAGGGCCCTGAATCTGCACTCTCTAGAAAGGCGTAGAATTAGGGGAGATATGATCGAGGTGTATAAATGGAAAACAGTAATAAATAAAGGGGGCGTAAATAGCGTGCTGAAGATCTCCAGCCAAGACAGGACTCACAGCAATGGTTTTAAGTTGGAAAAGTTCAGATTCAGGAAGGATATAGGAAAGCACTGGTTTGATAATAGAGTTGTGGATGAGTGGAACAAACTCCCGAGTACCGTCATAGACGCTAAGGCGTTGTGTAGTTTTAAAAATAGGTTGGATAAATATATGAGTGGGTGTGGGTGGGTGTGAGTTGGACCTGACTAGCTTGGGCTACCAGGTCTGCTGCCGTGCTCCTTCCTTAAGTGGAAGTGACCTACTAGGTGGTCATTGTTCTAGGCCGGGGGGTGGCATGGACCTGCTTCGCATGGGTCAGTAGGCCTGTTGCAGTGTTCCTTCTTTCTAATGTTCTTAAATAATAATAGTATTAATAATAATAATAATAATAATAATAATAATAATAATAATGATAATAAAAATAATATTATTATTAATAATAATAGCAATAATAATAATAATAAAAATAATAATATTATTATTAATAATAATAATAGTAATAATAATAATAATAATAATAATAATAATAATAATAATAATAATAATAATAAAAATAATATTATTATTAATAATAGCAATAATAATAATAATAAAAATAATAATAACATTATTATTAATAATAATAATAATAATAATAATAATAATAATAATAATAATAATAATAAAAATAACATAATAATCATTATAATAATTAACGAGGTGTGAACTAGCTAGGTGGACTGTGGCCTCAAATTAATGGAATTATCTTCGCACAAAAATGTTTGTCTAAAAAACTTGAAATTAATTTCCTTCGTCTGGATTCCTTCCCTCTCTTTTTATTACCGTCTTCTTTACTGAATTTACTCTCCTTTTCTCTATTATCCCTTTCTTTATCCCCTTCTTCTGTACCATTCTTTTCTTTCATCTCATCTTTATCTTCCCTTCTCCTTTACTTTCTATACTCTCCTCTTTATTTACTTTACTCCCCTTTACTTTCTGTACTCTACTGTGTCTTCTTTATCACCCTCTCTTTTATTTTATTTTCTCCACTTACATTACTTTTGTCACTCCTTATTGTTTTACTTTCTTTTCATTACCCTTTCCTTTATTTTCTTTTTCTCCTCCCTTCTTTCTTCTCTTCTTATTTCTTACTTCTCCTTCTCTTTTACTCTTCTTTCTTCTTCTCTCTCTTTTACTTTCTTAACTTCTGTTTCTTTACTCTCTTTTTTTTTCTTTCTCCTCTCTTTCACTTTTCATTTCTTTACTTTTCACTATCTCTCCTTTATTTTTTCCATATCTTTACTCACTTCTCTTATTTTCTTTATTCACCCTCTATTCTTACCCTCTTCCTCCCTTCTCTCCATACACTCTCTCCTACTTGTCTACACATCCTCTCTCCTCCTTTGCCATAACACTTCTATCATTCTTCTCACATCTCCTCCTGATTCTACTATCCTCCCTTATCAATTCTCCTGCTCACATTCTTCCTACTCATCATACACTCCATCATCACCCCTCCCTGCCATAACACTCCCTCCCCCCTCTCTGCCATAACACTCCCTCCCTGCCTCCATCCTCCTGCCATACACTCTCCTCCTGCCATCCACCCCTCCCTGCCATACACTCCCTCCCTGCATCACACTTCCTCCCCTGCCATCACACTCCCTCCCTGCCATCACACTCCCTCCCTTCATCACACTCTTCTCCTCATCCCTCCTGCCATACATCCCTCCCTGCATCAACTCCCTCCTCTGCCATCACACTTCCCTCTCTGCCATAACACTCTCTCCCTCCATCACATCCTCCCTGCCATCACACTCCCTCCCTCCCTGCCATCACACTCCCTCCCTGCATCACACTCCCTTCCCTCATCACATCCCTCCCTGCCATCACACTCCCTCCCTGCCATCACATCTCCCTCCCTGTCATACACTCTTCTCCCTCCCTGCCATCACACTCCTTCCCTCCCTGCCATCAACCTCCCTCCTCCCTTCATCTGCACCCTCCTTCCCCTCTCTGCCATCACACTCCCTCCCTCCACCATACACTCCCTCCCTCCTCCCTCCCTCCCTCCTCATACACTCTCCTCTGTCTCACACTCCTTCCTCCACTCCCATCCCTCCCTCCCTGCCATCACACTCCCTCCCTCCCTGCCATCACACTCTCCCTCCTCCCTGCCATAACTCTCCCTCCCTCCCTGCCATCACACTCTCCCTCCCTCCCTCCCTCCATACACATCCTCCCTCCCTCCCTGCCATCACACTCTCCCTCCTCCTCCCTCCCTGCCATCACACTCTCCTCTCCCTCCCTGCCATCACACTCCTCCCTCCCTCCCTCCCCCTTCATCACACTCTCCCTTCCTCCCCCCTGCCATCACACTCTCCTCTCCTCCCTGCCATCACACTCTCCTCCCTCCCTGCACATAACACTCCCTCCTCCCTCCACTCTCATACACTTCCTCTCCCTCCCTGCCATCACACTCTCCCTTCCTCCCTCCCTGCCATCACACTCCCTCCCTCCCTCCATACCTCCCCATACCTCCTCCCTCCCTGATCATCACACTCTCCCTTCCTCCCTCCCTGCCATCACACTCCCTCCCTCCCCCCTGCCATCACACTCTTCCTCCCTCCCTGCCATCACACTCCCTTCCCCCTGCCATCACACTCCCTCCCTCCCTCCATACAACCTCCCTCCCTCCCTTGTCATCACACTCTTCCCTTCCTTCCCTCCCTCCCTGCCATCACACTCCCTCCCTCCCTACCATACACTCCCTCCCTCCCTGTCATCCATCTCCCTCCCTCCCTGCCATCACCTCCCTCCCTGCCATCACACTCTCTCCCTCCCTCTCCTGCCATCACACTCCCTTCCCTCCCTCCCTGCCATCACACTCTCCTCCCTCCCTGCCATCACACTCTTCCTCCCTCCCTGCCATCACATTCCCTCCCTCCCTACCATAACACCCCTCCTCCCTCCCTTCATCACACCTCCCTCCTCCCTCCCTGCCATCACACTCCTCCCTCCCTCCCTACATAACACCTCCCTCCCTCCCGTCCATCACATCATCCCTCCTCCCTCCCTGCCATCACCTCCCCCTCCCTGCCATCACACTCTTCCTCCTCTCTCTCCTCCATCACACTCCTCCTCCCCTCCTCCCTCCACTCCCTCCTTCCCTCCCTCCTGCCATCACACTCTCCCCTCCTTCTCCCCTCCTCCATCTCCCTCCCTCCCTCGCCATCACACCTCCTCCTCCCTCCCTCCCCATTCCCCCTCTCCCTCCCCCCTGCCATCACACTCTCTCCTCCCTCCCTGCCATACACTCCCTCCCTCCTTCCCTCCCTCTCCTGCCATCACACTCCCTCCTCCCTCCTCCCCTCCTCCCCCTCCCTGCCATCACCTCCTCCTCTCATCCCTCTCTCCCTCCATCACCCTCCTTCCCTCCTCCTCCTGCCCTCCTGTCCCTCCCCTCTCTCCTTGCCCTCCTCCTGCCATCACACCCACCCTCGCTTCACCCTCCTCCGATCCTTCCTCCTCCCTCACCCTCCTCCCTCCCTGATCACATCCTCCCTCATCCTCCCTCCCTCCCCTCCTTCCCTCCACCCTCCTCCCTGCCATCCCTCCCTCCTTGCCTCCCTCCCTCCTTCCCTCCCTCCTGCCATCACACTCCCTCCCTCCCTCCTGCCTTCACCCTGCCTCCTCATCCCCTGCCTTCATCACCCTGCCTCCCTCTCCATCATTCCCTGCTTCCCTGCCATCAACCCTGCCTTCCCTGCCATCCACCCTGCTCCCTTGTCATCACCCTGCTTCCCTGCCCTATTCTCCTCATCCCTTGCCATCACTCTGTCTCCCTGCCATCACCCTGCCCTCCCTCCCCTGCCATCACCTGCCTCTCCCTGCCTCACCCTGCCTCCCTCTCCCTGCCATCACCTGCTCCCTGCCATCACCCTGCTCCTCCCTGCCATCACCCTGCTCCCTGCCATCACCCTGCTCCTGCCATCACTCTGCCTCCTATCACCCTGCCCTCACCTGCCATCACTCTGTCTCCCTGCCATCACCCTCCTCCCTGCCTCATCCTGCTCCTGCCATCACCCTGCCTCCCTGCCATCACCGCCATACCTGCCTCCCTGCCTCACCCTGCTCCCTGCCATCACCCTGCCTCCCTGCCATCACCCTGCCTCCTGCCATCATCCCTGCCTCCCTGCCATCACCCTGCCTCCCTGCCATCACCCTGCCTCCCTGCCATCACCCTGCCTCCCTGCCTCATCCTGCTCCCTGCCATCACCCTGCCTCCTCTGCCATCACCCTGCTCCCTGCCATCACCCTGCCTCCCTGCCATCACCCTGCCTCCCTGCCATCACCTGCCTCTACCTGCCACACCCTGCCTCCCTGCCATCACCCTGCCTCCCTGCCGTCACCCTGCCTCCTGCCTCACCTGCCTCCCTGCCATCACCCTGCCTCCCTGCCATCACCCTGCCTCCCTCCATCACCCTGCCTCCCTGCCGTCACCCTGCCTCCCTGCCATCACCCTGCCTCCCTGCCATCACCCTGCCTCCCTGCCGTCACCCTGCCTCACCTGCCATCACTCCTGCCTCCCTGCCATCACCTGCCTCCCTGCCATCACCCTGCCTCCCTGCCGTCACCCTGCCTCCCTGCCATCACCCTGCCTCCCTGCCATCACCCTGCTCCCTGCCATCACCCTGCCTCCCTGCCGTCACCCCTGCCTCCCTGTCCTCACACCTGCCTCCCTGCCATCACCCTGCCTCCTGCCATCACCCTGCCTCCCTGCCGTCACCCTGCCTCCCTGCCATCACCCTGCCTCCCTGCCATCACCCTGCCTCCCTGCCGTCACCCTGCCTCCCTGCCATCACCCTGCCTCCCTGCCATCTCCCTGCCTCCCTGCCATCACCCTGCCTCCCTGCCATCACCCTGCCTCCCTGCCATCACCCTGCCTCCCTGCCATCACCCTGCCTCCCTGCCATCACCCTGCCTCCCTGCCATCACCCTGCCTCCCTGCCATCACCCTGCCTCCCGCCTCCCTGCCCTGCATCACCCTGCCTCCCTGCCATCACCCTGCCTCCCTGCCTCACCCTGCCTCTCCATCACCTGCCTCCTGCCTCACCTGCCTCCCTGCCATCACCCTGCCTCCTGCCATCACCCTGCCTCCCTGCCATCACCCTGCCTCCCTGCCATCACCCTGCCTCCCTGCCATCACCCTGCCTCCCTGCCATCACCCTGCCTCCCTGCCATCACCCTGCCTCCCTGCATCACCCTGCCTCCCTGCCATCACCCTGCCTCCCTGCCATCACCCTGCCTCCCTGCATCACCCTGCCTCCCTGTCATCACCTGCCTCCCTCCTCGCATCACCCTGCCTCCCTGCCATCCCCTGCTCCCTGCCATCACCTGCCTCGCCTGCCATCACCCTGCCTCCCTGCCTCACCCTGCCTCCCTGCCATCACCCTGCCTCCCTGCCATCACCTGCCTCCCTGCCATCACCCTGCCTCCCTGCCATCACCCTGCCTCCCTGCCATCACCCTGCCTCCTGCCATCACCTGCCTCCCTGCATCACTCTGCCTCCCTGCCATCACCCTGCCTCCCTGCCATCACCCTGCCTCCCTGCCATCACCCTGCCTCCCTGCCATCACCCTGCCTCCCTGCCATCACCCTGCCTCCCTTGCCATCACCTGCCTCCCTGCATCACCCTGCCTACCCTGCCATCACCCTGCCTCCCTGCCATCACCCTGCCTCCCTGCCATCACCCTGCCTCCCTGCATCACCCTGCCTCCCTGCCATCACCCTGCCTCCCTGCCATCACCCTGCCTCCCTGCCATCACCCTGCCTCCCTGCCATCACCCTGCCTACCTTCCAGGGGTAATAAGATCACTCAACTTTATAACAGCGTCAAAAGAAAAATAACTCACTTTAATCATTATCATTCACTCGCAGTTTTTTCTCTCATCTCAAATTAAAATTTCATTTGATAAGTTTTAGAAGACTTTTTTTCTTCGTTTGTTCAGTGTATTTGTTCACTGTTCTACGATGGTAATATATTTATTTGTTCCAATGCGCATATTTTTATTTTTCAAAAGGTCTCCAGTGAACATTTTTGTTAGGGGGTTATTGTGTTCTTACTTTTGGGGGGTTATTGTGTTCTTACTTTTGGGGGGTTATTGTGTTCTTGCTTTTGGGGGGTTATTGTGTTCTTAATTTTGGGGGGTTATTGTGTTCTTGCTTTTGGGGGGTTATTGTGTTCTTAATTTTGGGGGGTTATTGTGTTCTTGCTTTTGAGGGTTATTGTGTTCTTAATTTTGGGGGTTATTGTGTTCTTACTTTTGGGGGGTTATTGTGTTCTTGCTTTTGGGGGGTTATTGTGTTCTTAATTTTGGGGGTTATTGTGTTCTTACTTTTGGGGGGTTATTGTGTTCTTCTTTTGGGGGTTATTGTGTTCTTACTTTTGGGGGGTTATTGTGTTCTTGCTTTTGGGGGGTTATTGTGTTCTTGCTTTTGGGGGGTTATTGTGTTCTTGCTTTTGGGGGGTTATTGTGTTCTTGCTTTTGGGGGGTTATTGTGTTCTTACTTTTGGGGGGTTATTGTGTTCTTACTTTTGGGGGGTTATTGTGTTCTTGCTTTTGGGGGGTTATTGTGTTCTTGCTTTTGGGGGGTTATTGTGTTCTTACTTTTGGGGGGTTATTGTGTTCTTACTTTTGGGGGGTTATTGTGTTCTTGCTTTTGGGGGGGGGGTTATTGTGTTCTTAGTTTTGGGGGGTTATTGTGTTCTTAATTTTGGGGGGTTATTGTGTTCTTAATTTTGGGGGGTTAGGTTGGGTGTGTTCTTAATTTTGGGGAGTTATTGTGTTCATGCTTTTGGGGGGTTATTGTGCTATTCCTATTCGGAGGTTATTTTGTTCTTCACTTTGGTGGGTTACTGTGTTCTTCCCTTTGGGGTGTTATTATGTTCTTCCCTTAGGGGGGTTATTGTGCTCTTCCCTTTGGGGGTTATTGTGTTCTTCCCTTTGGGAGGTTATTGTGTTCTTCCCTTTGGGGGTTATTGCGTTCTTTCCCTTAGGGGGGTTGTTGTGTTCTTCCCTTTGGGGGGTTATTGTGTTCTTCTCTTTGGGGGTTATTGTGTTCTTCCCTTTGGGGTTTATTGTGTTCTTCCCTTTGTGAGATTATTGTGTTCTTCCCTTTGGAGGTTATTGTGTTCATCCCATTGGGGTTATTGTGTTCTTCTCTTTGGGGTTATTGTGTTCTTCCCTTTGGGGTTTATTGTGTTCTTCCCTTTGTGAGATTATTGTGTTCTTCCCTTTGGAGGTTATTGTGTTCATCCCATTGGGGTTATTGTGTTCTTCTCTTTGGGGGTTATTGTGTTCTTCCATTCGGGGGTTTTTGTGTTCTTTCCTCCGGGGGTTATTCTGTTCTTCGCTTTGGAGATTATTGTGTTCTTCCCTTTGGGGTTTATTGTGTTCTTCCCTTAGTGGAATTATTGTGTTCTTCCCTTTGGGGTTTATTGTGTTCTTCCCTTAGTGGGATTATTGTGTTCTTCCCCTTCGATGATATTGTGTTCTTTCCTCTGGGGGTTATTGTGTTTTTCCCTTTCGGGTTTATTGTGTTCTTCCCTTTGGGTGTGTGTGTTCTTGTCTTTGGGGGTTATTGTGTTCTTCCCTTTAGGGATTATTGTGTTCTTCCCTTGAGGGTTATTGTGTTCTTCCCTTTGGGGGGTTATTGTGTTCTTCTCTTTTGGGGTTTTTGTGTTCTTCCCTTTTGGGGGTTATTGTGTTCTTCCCCTTGGGGATTATTGTGTTCCTCCCTTTGGGGGTTATTGTGTTCTTCACTTTGGGAGGTTATTGTGTTCTTCCCTTTGGAGGATTATTGTGTTCTTCCCTTTGAGGGGTTCTTGTGTTCCTCCCTTTGGAGGTTATTGTGTTCTTCACTTAGGGGGGCTATTGTTTTCTTCCCTTTGGGAGGTTGTGTTCTTCACTTTGGGGGTTATTGTGTTCTTCCCTATGGGGTTATTGTGTTCTTCCCTTTGGGGTTATTGTGTTCTTCCCTTTGGGGATTATTGTGTTTCTCCCTTTGGGGGTTATTGCGTTTTTCACTTTGGGGGGTTATTGTGTTCTTCCCTTTGGAGGATGTTGTGTTCCTCCCTTTGGGGGTTATTGTGTTCTTCACTTAGGGGGTTATTGTGTTCTTTCCTTTCGGGGTTTTTGTGTTCTTCCCTATGGGGGGTTATTGTGTTTCTCCCTTTGGGGGTTATTGTGTTCTTCTCTTTGGAGGGTTATTGTGTTCTTCCCTTTGGGGGTGGTTGTGTTCCTCCATTTGGGGGTTGTGTTCTTCACTTTGGGGGGTTATTGTGTTCTTTCCTTAGGGGTTTTTGTGTTCTTCCCTATGGGGGGTTATTGTGTTCTTTCCTTTGGGGGTTATTGTGTTCTTCACTTTGGGGGGTTATTGTGTTTTTCCATTTGCGGGGTTATTGTGTTCCTCCCTTTGGGGGTTATTGTGTTCCTCCCTTTGGGGGTTATTGTGCTCTTCCCTTTGAGGGGTTATTGTGTTCCTCTCTTTGGGGGTTATTGTGTTCTTCCCTTTGGGGGTTATTGTGTTCTTCACTTTGGATGGTTATTGTGTTCTTCACTTTGGGGGGTTATTGTGTTCTTCACTTTGGGGGGTTATTGTGATCTTCACTTTGGGGGGTTATTGTGTTCTTCACTTTGGGGGTTATTGTGTTCTTTACTTTGGGGGGTTATTGTGTTCTTCACTTTGGGGGGTTATTGTGTTCTTCACTTTGGGGGGTTATTGTGTTCTTCACTTTGGGGGGTTATTGTGTTCTTCACTTTGGGGGTTATTGTGTTCTTCACTTTGGGGGGTTATTGTGTTCTTCACTTTGGGGGGTTATTGTGTTCTTCACTTTGGGGGGTTATTGTGTTCTTCACTTTGGGGGGTTATTGTGTTCTTCACTTTGGGGGGTTATTGTGATCTTCTCATTGACGTTAATATCGTCGTTATTTCCTGCTTGTGTTGGAAAATGTTATAAATTACCGTTAAGTTGATGATTAAGACACATGTGCAACATGCGTCTTAATTATCGGGTATCATTGGGTATCTTTATCATCGGGTATCATTGGGTATCTTTATCATCGGGTATCATTGGGCATCTTTATCATCGAGTATCACTGCGTATCTTTATCATCGAGTATCATTGGGTATCTTTATCATCAAGTATCATTGGGTATCTTTATCATCGGGTATCATTGGGTGTCTTAATCATCGGGTATTACTAGGTATCTTTATCCCCGGGTATCATTAGGTATCTTTGTCATCGGGTATCATGGGGTGTCTTAATCATCGGGTGTTACTAGGTATCTTTATCCCCGGGTATCATTAGGTATCTTTGTCATCGGGTATCATGGGGTGTCTTAATCATCGGTTATCACTGAGTGTCTGAATAATCGGGTACCATTGGGTATCTTTACCATCGGGTACCGTTGGGTATCTTTATCATCGGGTATCATAGGCTGAAACGTTTCGTCTGCACAATAGGCTTCTTCAGTCAAATACAATATTTAAGACTCCTCAAGCTTCAGTTTCTTATTGTTCCAGATCATGGAACTGAACTCTTCTCCAGGCTGAGGGACTGACCAACTTGTTCCAGATCATGGAACTGAACTCTTCTAGGGAGGATGACCACTTGTTCCGACAGGAACTGAACCTTCTCCGGCTGAGGGACTGACCAACTTGTTCCAGATCATGGAACTGAACTCTTCTCCAGGCTGAGGGACTGACCAACTTGTTCCAGATCATGGAGCTGAACTCTTCTCCAGGCTGAGGGACTGACCTCCTTGTTCCAGATCATGGAACTGAACTCTTCTCCAGGCTGAGGGACTGACCAACTTGTTCCAGACCATGGAGCTGAACTCTTCTCCAGGCTGAGGGACTGACCACCTTATTCCAGATCATGGAGCTGAACTATTCTCCAGGCTGAGGGACTGACCACCTTGTTCCAAACCATGGAGCTGAACTCTTCTCCAGGCAGAGGTACTGACCACCTTGTTCCAGACCATGGAGCTGAACTCTTCTCCAGGCAGAGGGACTGACCACCTTGTTCCAGACCATGGAGCTGAACTCTTCTCCAGGCAGAGGGACTAACCACCTTGTTCCAGATCATGGAAGTGAACTCTTTTCCAGGCTGAGGGACTGACCACCTTGTTCCAGATCATGGAGCTGAACTCTTCTTCAGGCTGAGGGACTGACCACCTTGTTCCAGACCATGGAGCTGAACTCTTCTCCAGGCTGAGGGACTGACCACTTTGTTCCAGACCATGGAGCTGAACTCTTCTCCAGGCTGAGGGACTGACCACTTTGTTCCAGATCACTGAACTGAACTCTTCTCCAGACTGAGGGACTGACCACCTTGTTCCAGACCATGGAGCTGAACTCTTCGCCAGGCAGAGGGACTGACCACCTTATTCCAGACCATGGAGCTGAAGTCTTCTCCAGACAGAGGGACTGACCACCTTGTTCCAGATCATGGAGCTGAACTCTTCTCCAGGCTGAGGGACTGACCACCTTGTTCCAGACCATGGAGCTGAACTCTTCTCCAGGGTGAGGGACTGACCATCTTGTTCCAGACCATGGAGCTGAACTCTTCTCCAGGCTGAGGGGCTGACCACCTTGTTCCAGATCATGCAGCTGAACTCTTCTCCAGGCTGAGGGACTGACCACCTTGTTCCAGACCATGGAGCTGAACTCTTCTCCAGGCTGAGATACTGACCACCTTGTTCCAGACCATGGATCAGAATTCTTCTCCAGGCTGAGATACTGACCACCTTGTTCCAGACCATGGAGCTGAACTTCTCTCCAGGCTGAGGGACTGATCTCCTTGTTCCAGACCATGGAGCTGAACTCTTCTCCAGGCTGAGGGACTGACCCCCTTGTTCCAGACCATGGAGCTGAACTCTTCTCCAGGGTGAGGGACTGACCGCCTTGTTTCAGACCATGGAGCTGAACTCTTCTCCAGGCTGAGATACTGACCACCTTGTTCCAGACCATGAAGCTGAACTCTTCTCCAGGCTGAGGGACTGACCTCCTTGTTCCAGACCATGGAGCTCAACTCTTCTCCAGGCTGAGATACTGACCACCTTGTTCCAGATCATGGAGCTGAACTCTTCTCCAGGCTGAGATACTGACCTCCTTGTTCCAGACCATGGAGCTGAACTCTTCTCCAGGGTGAGGGACTGACCGCCTTGTTTCAGACCATGGAGCTGAACTCTTCTCCAGGCTGAGATACTGACCACCTTGTTCCAGACCATGAAGCTGAACTCTTCTCCAGGCTGAGGGACTGACGTCCTTGTTCCAGACCATGGAGCTCAACTCTTCTCCAGGCTGAGATACTGACCACCTTGTTCCAGACCATGGAGCTGAACTCTTCTCCAGGCTGAGGGACTGACCTCCTTGTTCCAGACCATGGAGCTGAACTCTTCTCCAGGCTAGATACTGACCACCTTGTTCCAGACCATGGAGCTGAACTCTTCTCCAGGCTGAGGGACTGACCACCTTGTTCCAGACCATGGAGCTGAACTCTTCTCCAGGCTGAGGGAGTGACCACCTTGTTCCAGACCATGAAGCTGAACTCTTCTCCAGGCTGAGGGACTGACCACCTCACATACTTTTTTCTCCAAGGCTTGTGGACTGATTACATCATCTTTACTTCACTATTACACTTGCTGCCTCTGCATTTAACTGACGATACCAACGATTCATCAATAAAGAAACCCAACTGTTGCACATTTGTCTTTATCATCACATTGCTTCCCTGTCTTTGTTAATGTTATAATCTTATCAGTTCTGTTATCAGTCACATTTACGTTGTTAATTTTCTGTCGATGTTTTTTTCACTTACTATACCAAACAATACTGAGATCTAACATGAACACTCTAAATTACTTTTCAAAATGTGTTATAATCACAGACGGACAATGGAATAACAGTTTCTTAGTGCTCATTCACATTTCACTTGATGCCATGAATTATTATTGCTGTTTATTTAAGTCTTATGTGATATTTGAGACTGATGTATACGAGACAAGAGATTAACTTCTATACGTCAGAGTTTCACTGTTTAAGATGCATTCCTCAGTCTCCCGTTTGACTGTCTTAACAATAGTGGGATGATGCATGAGCAAGAGGAATGATGCTTGAGCAAGAGGAATGATGCTTGAGCAAGAGGAATGATGCTTGAACAAGAGGAATGATGCTTGAGCAAGAGGAATGATGCTTGAGCAAGAGGAATGATGCTTGAGCAAGAGGAATGATGCTTGAGCAAGAGGAATGATGTTTGAGCAAGACGAAAGATGCTTGAGCAAGACGAAAGATGCTTGAGCAAGAGGAATGATGCTTGAGCAAGAGGAATGATGCTTGAGCAAGAGGAATGATGCTTGAGCAAGAGGAATGATGCTTGAGCAAGAGGAATGATGCTTGAGCAAGAGGAATGATGCTTGAGCAAGAGAAATGATGCTTGAGCAAGAGGAATGATGCTTGAGCAAGAGGAATGATGCTTGAGCAAGAGGAATGATGCTTGAGCAAGAGGAATGATGCTTGAGCAAGAGGAATGATGCTTGAGCAAGAGGAATGATGTTTGAGCAAGAGGAATGATGCTTGAGCAAGAGGAATGATGTTTGAGCAAGACGAAAGATGCTTGAGCAAGACGAAAGATGCTTGAGCAAGAGGAATGATGCTTGAGCAAGAGGAATGATGCTTGAGCAAGAGGAATGATGCTTGAGCAAGAGGAATGATGCTTGAGCAAAGGAGAATGATGCTTGAGCAAGAGGAATGATGCTTGAGCAAGAGAAATGATGCTTGAGCAAGAGGAATGATGCTTGAGCAAGAGGAATGATGCTTGAGCAAGAGGAATGGATGTACCAGCAAGTTCAGTGTCTGTGACAGTCTTAATATTTTGCACAAATGCTCATAAGTCTTGTCCGATGTTTGAATTTAATTTCCATCCTAGAGAAAGTTTGTTAACATTTGTATGTGTTGGCCAAGAGTGAGAACATTACTTGTTATAAACATCTTGAGGTTCACAAATGTATTAGGAAAGCTTTCATAAAATTTTGACAGAATGCTTTCCTTGTACGGGTCTGTGGGAGTGTCAGTTACTCGTTGATCACTCGCTTGTAGATCACTCTCTTGTAGATCACTCACTTGTAGATCTCTGACTTATAGATCACTCGTTTGTAGATCACTGGCTTGTTGATCACTGAGTTCCATCTGAAACATTTCAATCTGTTTATCCGATAAAGCTTCAAGCATCAGTTTCCTCTTTCTTTCCCTGCAACCAGAGAATCACATTATTCTCTGTTACATCATATTCCTATTTAAAGTTACGAACTTTGAGATTCGAACTCAGTTTCCCCCGACCCTGAGTGACTGACCTCAGCACTCCCACGGACCCTCCTCAGAACCAGGAATCGCTTGACTGATGAAGTCACTGTGTGGAGAAACTTTTCCTCAGTAAAGATACCCAGTTGTTGAGCAGACGTCTCATTCTTTAACTTGTCGGTTTTCTGAGCCAATTATCACAGCAATCGCTTACCGACATCTCTATCGAGTAGTGCCGTAGAAATTGACGAGAACTTAAACCTTTTACACAATAACCAAATTTTTGGGGGAAAAAATCTATGAAGTGTCAGATAACGGAGGGAAAAAAATCAACTCGAGTCAAACTCCGGTAAATATATTTTTTCTTTAAAATTCAAAATGGCCGCCAAATGATTTCCAGTAAATTAGAAAAATGTAATTGTGTTTCTAAATGTCAAATAGACATGATCTTGGTGTTCACATAAATGTTTTTTAAAAGGAACAGAATTCGGTACGAGGGGATGTGAATAGTTTTACAGGAAATGAACTAATCATACACATACATTTATATTGCATCGTTGTCAGTGATATATTCCAACTTTGGGCTGTTTTCACATTGCCACTCACATTTACAGTCAATTCTGCAAGGCAGACATTTTTTGGGCATAGCTACAGGAAGCACATAAGTTCTTGCTTTTCTTGCAAGAGCAATCAGTGTCAGGCAGCAGGTCTGGTGATGCAGGAGTCATCGCTGTTATGATGGAGACGACAGAGCCAGCCCTCAAGCTTGAACCCATAATCCTCCTGGTTGAACACCTTGCGTAAATTACGCCAGGGTGCTTTCTTGGTGGTGAGCTCCCAGGTGGTGAAAGAAGCATGCCCTTCTTGTAGGAGGTATCCAATCTGTTGCTACATATTTTGGAAAGATCATGTGTAGGTAGCGTAGTTCATTCTAGTCTATGGGTACTTTATTTTTACTTTTGAAGAGTGCTGCCATGTATCATTCTCCACCATGAAACAGTTCCTGGTTTGAGGCATCTACATCCCAGGATATGAGCACATCTGACAGCAACTTTTGTGTTGACTTCAGAATTTACATGTGATTGACTCCACCTCTCCAAACAAGGCTGGTGTAGAATAAGCACCTGATCATATCTTTCCTATGAGCCTCATGGGCGACTTTAGTGGAGATTGTTTGCGCTTTGGTCTGCATATGGATATTAATTGAAACAGTGGCATAATAAAGCAGTAGAATGACAATGTCTGTGTCATCAGCTTTAACACGGACGTTGTCGTGATCCTCTGCAAAGTCCACAGCATGCGTACAATGACAACACCCGCATCACCCTCATCGCCAGCGTGTATAACCGGACACCAGCCTGTCTCGGATAAGCAAGTTAATAAAGTTCTGCTTGTTACGCTTGCCTGACAAGAAGTTGGCCTTTTTTCCTGGAATTCCTTCCTTAGTTTCTTCAACCACATTGGGGAATGATACCTGCTAAATATGGCGACGTTTGTGCTCACTGTCCTTAGTGGTAGATACATCATAGCTATCAAAAACGACACACAAGGGAACTCTAGGAACCTAATACTGAACCACAACCACAAAGGTTGCATACACAGATTCCATCATCCCGACTTCTGGCCATGCCAGGCGATGCAAAAGAGCACATCCATCGGTTACTATTATGATGTTCCTCAAAGGTTTGTCTAGTGATGTCAGGATACAACTTCAGCTGAGTCTGCAACTGTTGCTAACTCACATGCTAACTCACAGTGAGTCAACTTTGGCAGCATATTAACATGCATTTAAGAACAAACGTTGCTTCAGCTCTGCACAGGACATACAGATCTCTTCATTGTCCTCTCGGATAGACCTCCGAATGACACTGAATGTACTTACTTGTGCAGACTACCTTGCATATTCTGTCTTCAAATTTCTGACCTGTCAGTTTATCGTGTATATGTTGGTCATTTTTTTTCATATTATGACATTGACACAAACATCAACCATCAGTGCCGTTATGTTCCTTAGCTTTGGACTCTCTGCGTCTGTTAAGGGTTTGTAACTTCGTAGAAATCAAATGATCTTCCAAAGGTCATCAAAATCACGTGGAAAAAGTTCAGGATATATATTAAAGGAAACGTTTCACTACGAGTGGCTTCATCAGTCAAAATACAGAGTAAGCTTAAAACGGGTTAATATATAGCATATATTGCAGGTGACCTAAAGCAAAAATGAGGTGAGGCGGGAGGGGCGTCAAATGGTAGTAAATATGTTGGCCATATTTTCTGCTGTTTGACGCACCTCCCGCTTCACCTCACTTTTGGTTTAGGTCACCTGCACTGTATGTTGTATAATAACTTGTTTTAGCTTACTGTATGTTAGGGTTGAAGAAGTTACTCTTGGCTTCTTCAACACCCTCGGTAGTAATTCTAGGGGACTTTAACTTTAGTAAAATTGACTGGAATTCTTTGACTGGGAATTTAGGGCCTAACGACTTCTTAGAGGTACTTCAGGATTGTTTTTTAAAGCAGTTTGTTACAGAACCTACGAGGGAAAATAACTTGCTTGACTTGGTTCTGTCAAACAAGGTGATCCTTGTTGATAATCTAGAAATTACAGAGGAACTTGGTGTCAGCGACCACAAATCAATTAGCTTTAAAAAATTATTGAAAGTATGATTGTAGGGATAATTCAGTAACGATCCCAGATTTTCGCTTAGCAAATTATAATGGGCTTAGAGAGCACCTGTGGAGTGGGGTAACGAAGAGAGCTATCAGTATGACAGTTTTCTAAACACTATGCACGATGCCCAAAGAACATTTATTGGGAATATAAAAATATCGAATAGAAATGATCCGAAATGAATAATAGTCTCAAACATCTTTCGGAATAAAAAAACTTGCATTTGTGGTCACAATGCTGCCTATGCTAATCTTTTAGAACATACGAATGGAAGAACACTGCAGGAGGCCTATAAAAGGCAAGTCCCTATCAAAACCTCCAACAAATTCCCAAAGCCACCCAAGAATTTGCTTTTGTATCCCAGGAACCAATCAAACCCAGCCCCTTGTACTCATACATTTGCCCAATCTCTTTTTAAAGCTATGTCCTTTCTAAATCTAAATTTATCTAACTTAAATCCAATATTTCTAGTTTTTACTTGATTCGATAACCTCAGTATTTTGTTAATATCGCCTTTATTTATGCCCATCGTCGCCTTATATACTTCAGTGATATCTCCTCTTATTCACTCTCAAGAGAGTGAACATTCAAGGGTCTAAGTCAATCTTCGTATGGGAGATTTCTTATACAGTGAGTCAACTTTGTCATCCACCTCTGCACGTTCTCCAACGAATTTATATCCATTCTGTAGTGAGGAGACCGAATCTGAGCAGCATAATCTAAGTGAGGCCTTACTAGTGCAGTAAAATAACTTCTGGACTCCTGTTACTTATACCTCTTGATATAAATCCAAATAATCTGTTAGCCTTATTGCGAACACTTAGGCACCTGAAGAACAGAGACCATGTCCAACCATCACCAACAGTGTAGCATTCAAACCTCAGCTTTTCATGGCGTTGAGACCCCCTAAAACCAACCCTACATGAGCAACCGAAGAATAAGCAATTAATGACTTCATATCAACCTCACGATGATATATTAAACTAATAATTACACCCCCTAAAATATCTAAACACATCCACACCCAAAAAAATATTATATTAACCACAGAAAACACTCTTAAAATTCGAATCAAACCATACTCCCCTAACTTCAACAATACCCATGCTAAAATTATTGACCCGATCACCGGAGCTTCCACACCAGGTTTCGGAAGTCATAAATGAAATAAAAGCAGTGGCAACTTAACTATAAATGCAAATACAGTACAAAAATATCACAATACTCTAGCAGAATAAGATTCGCCTCCCCTCTCCCCCAACAATAATCCTATATTCAAACTTCCCGTAGTCTGTACAACCTCAACAAAGGCACCAGCAAAGGCAACGAAGCAAACAAAGTATAAAATAACATATAAACCCAAGCTTGAATACGTTCATGTTGGTAACCCAAAATTAATACAAGTATCGGAACCAACAACCGTTCAAAACTAAAATAAAACATTAAAAAAATTGCTGACCGAGAAGTCAAGAACAGAACTAGTAAGAAGATCAAATTTACCAACATAAATCAAGAGCAGAAATTTCTAACCTTCTACACCCCCATCCTCCCATAAATCATTAACATCACAATTCACACCCATAACACAATCAAAATATAACTTACATAATCAGCTCCCATTGTACTTTCCCATGGCGTTCAGACCCTCTATAATAACTAATTACTGAGATATCAGTATCTTCTTGTGTGAAAACAGGGAGGAAATAATTATTAAATTATTATTTAAAAATCGAGCACGTTTTATTCTCCTTGTCAGTAAATTACCCAGAGTTAGTTTTAAGAGGACCTGTCTTTTCCAGAACTTCTGTTCTGTATATCTGGAAAAACTCTTTCGAGCTAGTTTTCGAATCATTTGCAACTTTGAATTCATAGTCGCGTTTAGCTTTACTTATCCTAATTTTTAACCTCCCTCCTTCTTAATGTGTGTATATTGATCCACGAGATTGTAGTGTGCTGGTTAGTGTGACTGTTGTGTGCTGATTAGTGTGACTGTTGTGTGCTGGATAGTGTGATTGTTGTGTGCTGGTTAGTGCGAGTGTTGTGTGCTGGTTAGTGCGAGTGTTGTGTGCTGGGTAGTGTGATTGTTGTGTGCAGGGAAGTGTGATTGTAGTGTGCTGGTTAGTGTGAATGTTGTGTGCTGGTTAGTGTGACTGTTGTGTGCTGGTTAGTGTGACTGTTGTGTGCTGGTTAGTGTGACTGTTGTGTGCTGGGTAGTGTGATTGTTGTGTGCTGGTTAGTGCGAGTGTTGTTTGCTGAGTAGTGTGATTGTTGTGTGCTGGTTAGTGTGATTGTTGTGTGCTAGTTAGTGTGATTATTGTGTGTTGGTTAGTGTGATTGTTGTGTGCTGGTTAGTGTGATTGTTGTGTGCTGGTTAGTGTGACTGTTGTGTGCTGCTTAGTGTGATTGTTGTGTGCTGGTTAGTGCGATTGTTGTGTGCAGGGTAGTGTGATTGTAGTGTGCTGGTTGTGTGATTGTGTGTGCTGGTAGTGTAATTGTTATGTGCGGGGTAGTGTGATGTTATGTGCTGGGTAGTAGATTGTAGGTGCTGGGTAGTGTAATTGTTGCGTTTGCGTAAGTGACTTTTGTGTGCAGGGTAGTGTGAAGTTGATTGTTGTGTGCCGATTAGTGTGATTATTGTGTCTTGGGCAATGTGATGTGTGGGTACTGTGACTTGGTGCGGTAGTGTGATTTTTATATGCTGGGTATTGTGATTGTAGCGTGCTGGGTAGTGTGAGTGTTGCGTGCGGGAATGTGATTTAGTGTGCTGGGTAGTGTGTTGTAGTGTGCTGGGTTTAGTGGATTGTAGGTGCTGGGTAGTGTGATTGTAGTGTGCTGGTAGTGGAGTGTTGTGTGTGGGTAGTGTGAATGTAGTGTGTGGTGGGTAGTGTGCTGGGTATTTGTGATTGGTAGTAGGGCGGGTAGTGTGTTTTGCAGTGTGCTGGGTAGTGCGATTGTAGTGTGCTGGGTAGTGTGATTGTAGTAGGGCTGTGTGTGTGAGTTGTGTGTGTGGGTATGTGATTGTAGGTGTGGGTTTAGTGTGATTGTAGTGTGCTGGGTGTGTGAGTGTAGTGTGCTGGGTAGTGTGATTGTAGTGTGCTGGGTAGTGTGATTTTAGTGTGCTGGGTAGTTGATTGTAGTGTGCTGGGTAGTGTGATTTTATGTGCTGGGTAGTGTGATGTAGTGTGCTGGAGTGTGATTGAGTGTGCTGGGTAGTGTGAGTGTTGTGTACTGGGTAGTGTGATTGTAGTGTGCTGGGTAGTGTGATAATAGTGTGCTGGAGAATTTAGTTGTATTGTGTCTAGTGTGTAGTGTATTGATGCTGGGTAGTGTAAATTGTAGTGTGCTGGGTAGTGTGATTAGTGTGCTGGGTAGTGTGATTGTAGTGTGCTGGTAGTGTGAGATTGTAGTGTGCTGGGTAGTGTGATTGTAGTGTGCTGGGTAGTGTGAGTGTAGTGTGCGGTTTATGTGTTTGTAGTGTGAGTGTGGGGTATGAGCTGGGTAGTGTGTGATGTGTGGGTATGCTGAGTGTAGTGTGTGGGTAGTGTGCTGGTAGTGTGAGTGAGTGTGCTGGGTAGTTGTATGTAGGTGCTGGGATGTAGTGTAGTGTCCCTCGTAGTGTGCTGGTATGTTGAGTGAGATGTGCTAGGATGTGCTGGTTATGATGAGCTGTATTGTAGTGTGCTGTTAGTGTGAGTTAGTGTGCTGGTAGTGTGATTGTATGGGGTAGTGAGTTAGTGCGGGAGTGTATGTGTGTGCTGTGTTAGATGGGAGTGTATGTGTGCTGGTAGTGTGATGTGTAGTGTGCAGGGTAGTGTGAGTTGTAGTGTGCTGGTAGTGTGAGTGTAGTGTGCTGGGTAGTGTGATGTTGTGTGCTGGTAGTGTGAGTGTAGTGTGCTGGTATGTGCTGGGATGGTTGTGTGTGCTGGGTTAGTGTGATTGTTGTGTGCTTGGTGTAGTTGCGGTGTACTTGTGTTAGTGCTGGTAGTGTGATTGTTAGTGTGCTGGGTAGTGTGAGTTGTAGTGTGCTGGTTAGTGTGATTTTTGTGTGCTGGGTTAGTGTGAGTGTTGTGTGCTGGGTAGTGTGATTGTGTGTGCTGGTTAGTGTGAGTGTTGTGTGCTGGTTAGTGTGATTGTAGTGTGCTGGGTAGTGTGATTGTTGTGTGCAGGGTAGTGTGATTGTAGTGTGCTGGTTAGTGTGATGTTGTGTGCTGGTAGTGTGAGTGTAGTGTGCTGGGTAGTGTGATGTATGTGCTGGGTAGTGTGATGTAGTGTGTCTGGTAGTGTGATTAGTGTTGTGCGGTAGTGTGATGTATGTGTGCTGGTAGTGTGATGGTTGTGTGTGTGCGTAGTGTGATTGTGTGTGCTGGGTGTATTAGTGTGATAGTTGTGTGTTGGTATTAGTGTAGTTGTGTGTGCTGGTTAGTGTGTGTGTTGTGTGCTGGGTAGTGTGATTGTTGTGTGTGCTATGTGTAGTGTGAGTTGTTTGATGTGCTGGGTAGTGGATTGTTAGTGTGCAGGGTAGTGTGATGTAGTGTGCTGGGTAGTGTGATTGTAGTGTGCTGGGTTAGTGTATGTGTGGGTGAGTGTATGTGATCTGTATATGTGTGCTGGGTAGTGTGATGTTAGTGTGTGGTGTAGTGTAGTGTGCTGGTAGTGTGATGTAGTGTGCAGGGTAGTGTGGTAGTTGAGTGTGTGTGGTAGTGTGATTTAGTGTGTTGGGTAGTGTGATGTAGTGTGCTGGTAGTGTGACTGTAGTGTGCTGGTAGTAGTTAGTGGCTGGTAGTGTGTAGTGTGCTGGGTAGTGTGATTGTAGTGTGCTGGGTAGTGTGAGTGTAGTGTGCTGGGTAGTGTGATTGTAGTGTGCTGGGTAGTGTGATTGTAGTGTGCTGGGTAGTGTGATGTTAGTGTGCTGGGTAGTGTGATTGTAGTGTGCTGGGTAGTGTGAGTGTTAGTGTGCTGGGTAGTGTGATGTAGTGTGCTGGGTAGTGTGGTTGTTGCTGGGTAGTGTGATGTAGTTTGGGGTAGTGTGATTGTAGTGTGCTGGGTAGTGTGAGTGTAGTGTGCTGGTGTGTAGTGTGATTGTAGTGATGTGGTGGTAGTGTGATGTAGTGGCTGGGTAGTGTGATTGTAGTGTGCTGGGTAGTGTGATTGTAGTGTGCTGGGGTAGTGTGAGTGTAGTGTGCTGGGTAGTAGTGATTGTAGTGTGCTGGGTAGTGTGATGTAGTGTGTGGGTAGTGTGATGTGTTAGTGGTGCTGGGTAGTGTGATGTGTAGTGTGCTGGGTAGTGTGAGTGTAGTGTGCTGGGTAGTGTGATTGTAGTGTGCTGGGTAGTTGTGTAGTGTGTGGATGTAGTGGGTAGTGTGATTGTAGGTGGTTGTGGTAGTGTGATGTAGTGTGCTGGGTAGTGTGATGTAGTGTGCTGGGTAGTGTGAGTGTAGTGCTGGTGTAGTGTGATGGGTATGTGAGTAGCTGGGTAGTGTGAGTGTAGTGTGCTGGGTAGTGTGATGTAGTGTGCTGGGTAGTGTGAGTGTAGTGTGCTGGGTAGTGTGATTGTAGTGTGCTGGGTAGTGTGAGTGTAGTGTGCTGGGTAGTGTGATTGTAGTGTGCTGGGTAGTGTGAGTGTAGTGTGCTGGGTAGTGTGATTGTAGTGTGCTGGGTTAGTGTGAGTGTGTAGTGTGCTGGGTATGTGTGGTAGTGTGAGTGTAGTGTGCTGGGTAGTGTGAGTGTAGTGTGCTGGGTTAGTGTGTTGAGTGTAGTGTGCTGGGTAGTGTGCTGGGTAGTGTGAGTGTAGTGTGCTGGGTAGTGTGATTGTAGTGTGCTGGGTAGTGTGAGTGTAGTGTGCTGGGTGTGTGATTGTAGTGTGCTGGGTAGTGTGAGTGTAGTGTGCTGGGTAGTGTGATTGTAGTGTGCTGGGTAGTGTGAGTGTAGTGTGCTGGGTAGTGTGATTGTAGTGTGCTGGGTAGTGTGATTGTAGTGTGCTGGGTAGTGTGATTGTAGTGTGCTGGGTAGTGTGAGTGTAGTGTGCTGGGTAGTGTGAGTGTAGTGTGCTGGGTAGTGTGAGTGTAGTGTGCTGGGTAGTGTGATTGTTAGTAGTGTGCTGGGTAGTGTGAGTGAGTGTGCTGGTAGTGTGCTGGGTAGTGTGAGTGTAGTGTGCTGGGTAGTGTGATTGTAGTGTGCTGGGTAGTGTGAGTGTAGTGTGGTGCTGGGTAGTGTGTGGGTAGTGTGAGTGTAGTGTGCTGGGTAGTGTGAGTGTAGTGTGCTGGGTAGTGTGAGTGTAGTGTGCTGGGTAGTGTGATTGTAGTGTGCTGGGTAGTGTGAGTGTAGTGTGCTGGGTAGTGTGATTGTAGTGTGCTGGGTAGTGTGAGTGTAGTGTGCTGGGTAGTGTGATGTAGTGTGCTGGGTAGTGTGATTGTAGTGTGCTGGGTAGTGTGATGTAGTGTGCTGGGTAGTGTGAGTGTAGTGTGCTGGGTAGTGTGAGTGTAGTGTGCTGGTATGTGGGTTAGTGTGCGGGTAGTGTGAGTGTAGTGTGCTGGGTAGTGTGAGTGTAGGTGTGTGAGTAGTGTGCTGGGTAGTGTGAGTGTAGTGTGCTGGGTAGTGTGATGTAGTGTGCTGGGTAGTGTGAGTGTAGTGTGCTGGGTAGTGTGCTGGGTAGTGTGAGTGTAGTGTGCTGGGTAGTGGATGTAGTGTGCGGGTAGTGTGAGTGTAGTGTGCTGGGTAGTGTGATGGTAGTGTGCTGGGTAGTGTGAGTGTAGTGTGCTGGGTAGTGTGATTGTAGTGTGCTGGGTAGTGTGGTGTAGTGTGCTGGGTAGTGTGAGTTGGCTGGGTATGTGATGTAGTGTGCTGGGTTTAGTGTGAGTGTGCTGTAGTGTGATGTAGTGTGTGGTAGTGTGAGTGTAGTGTGCTGGGTAGTGTGAGTGTAGTGTGCTGGTAGTGTGCTGGGTAGGTAGTGTAGTGTGCTGGAGTAGTGCTGTAGTGTTGAGTGTGCTGGGTAGTGTGATTGTAGTGTGCTGGGTAGTGTGAGTGTAGTGTGCTGGGTAGTGTTGGGTATGTGGTAGTGTGCTGGGTAGTGTGAGTGTAGTGTGCTGGGTAGTGTGAGTGTAGTGTGCTGGGTAGTGTGAGTGTTAGTGTGCTGTGTAGTGTGAGTGTGTAGTGTACTGGGTAGTGTGATAGTGTAGTGTGCTGGGTAGTGTGAGTGTAGTGTGCTGGGTAGTGTGCGGGTATGTGAGTGTGTGCTGGGTAGTGTGAGTGTAGTGTGCTGGGTAGTGTGAGTGTAGTGTGCTGGTAGTGTGAGTGTAGTGTGCTGGGTAGTGTGAGTGTAGTGTGCTGGGTAGTGTGAGTGTAGTGTGCTGGGTAGTGTGAGTGTAGTGTGCTGGTAGTGTAGTGTGCTGGGTATGTGAGTGTAGTGTGCTGGGTAGTGTGAGTGTAGTGTGCTGGGTAGTGTGAGTGTAGTGTGCTGGGTAGTGTGAGTGTAGTGTGCTGGGTAGTGTGAGTGTAGTGTGCTGGGTAGTGTGAGTGTAGTGTGTGGGTAGTGTGAGTGTAGTGTGCTGGGTAGTGTGAGTGTAGTGTGCTGGGTAGTGTGAGTGTAGTGTGCTGGGTAGTGTGAGTGTAGTGTGCTGGGTAGTGTGAGTGTAGTGTGCTGGGTAGTGTGAGTGTAGTGTGCTGGGTAGTGTGAGTGTAGTGTGCTGGTATGTGAGTGTAGTGAGCTGGGTAGTGTGACTGTGTGTGCTGGTAGTGTGAGTGTAGTGTGCTGGGTAGTGTGAGTGTAGTGTGCTGGTAGTGTGAGTGTAGTGTGCTGGGTAGTGTGAGTGTAGTGTGCTGGGTAGTGTGAGTGTAGTGTGCTGAGTGGAGTAGTGTCTGGTAGTGAGTGTAGTGTGCTGGAGGTATTGTGTGGGGTATGTGATGTAGTGTTGTAGGGTGTGTCTGGGTAGTTGGTGAGTGTAGTGTGCTGGGTTAGTATGTGTGAGTGTAGTGTGCTGGGTAGTGTGAGTGTAGTGTGCTGGGTAGTGTGAGTGTAGTGTGCTGGGTAGTGTGAGTGTAGTGTGCTGGGTAGTGTGAGTGTAGTGTGCGTATGTGGTAGTGTGTGGTAGTGTGAGTGTAGTTCTGGGTAGTGTGAGTGTAGTGTGCTGGGTAGTGTGAGTGTAGTGTGCTGGGTAGTGTGAGTGTAGTGTGCTGGGTAGTGTGATGTGTATGTGTGGGTAGTGTGATGTAGTGTGCTGGGTAGTGTGAGTGTAGTGTGCTGGGGTAGTGTGGAGTGTAGTGTGCTGGGTAGTGTGAGTGTAGTGTGCTGGGGTAGTTGTGAGTGTAGTGTGCTGGGTAGTGTGAGTGTAGTGTGCTGGGTAGTGTGAGTGTAGTGTGCTGGGTAGTGTGAGTGTAGTTGCTGGGTAGTGTGAGTGTAGTGTGCTGGGTAGTGTGAGTGTAGTGTGTTGGGTAGTGTGAGTGTAGTGTGCTGGGTAGTGTGATGTAGTGTGCTGGTAGTGTGAGTGTAGTGTGCTGGGTAGTGTGAGTGTAGTGTGTAGTGTGAGTTAGTGGTAGTGGAGTGTAGTGTGCTGGGTAGTGTGAGTGTAGTGTGCTGGGTAGTGTGAGTGTAGTGTGCTGGGTAGTGTGAGTGTAGTGTGCTGGGTAGTGTGAGTGTAGTGTGCTGGGTAGTGTGAGTGTTCGGTAGTTGTGTACTGGTAGTGTGAGTGTATGTGCTGGTAGTGTGATTTTCTGGGTAGTGTGAGTGTAGTGTGCTGGGTAGTGTGAGTGTAGTGTGCTGGGTAGTGTGAGTGTAGTGTGCTGGTAGTGGTAGTGTGGAGTGGGTGTAGTGTGCTGGGTAGTGTGAGTGTAGTGTGCTGGGTAGTGTGAGTGTAGTGTGCTGGGTAGTGTGAGTGTAGTGTGTGGGTGTGGTTAGTGTGTGTAGTGTGAGTGTAGTGGCTGGGTAGTGTGAGTGTAGTGTGCTGGGTAGTGTGAGTGTAGTGTGCTGGTATGTGAGGTAGTGGGGTATGTGAGTGTAGTGTGCTGGGTAGTGTGAGTGTAGTGTGCTGGGTAGTGTGAGTGTAGTGTGCTGGGTAGTGTATGTAGTGTGTGGGTATGTGATGTAGGTGCTGTGTGTGAGTGTAGTGTGCTGGTAGTGTTAGTGTGGTAGTGTGAGTGTAGTGTGCTGGTATGTGGTGTAGTTGCTGGAGTGTGATGTAGTGTGCTGGGTAGTGTGAGTGTAGTGTGCTGGGTAGTGTGAGTGTAGTGTGCTGGGTAGTGTGAGTGTAGTGTGCTGGGTAGTGTGAGTGTAGTGTGCTGGGTAGTGTGAGTGTAGTGTGCTGGGTAGTGTGAGTGTAGTGTGCTGGGTAGTGTGAGTGTAGTGTGCTGGGTAGTGTGAGTGTAGTGTCTGGGTTTGATTTGGCTGGTAGTGTGAGTGTAGTGTGCTGGGTAGTGTGAGTGTAGTGTGCTGGGTAGTGTGAGTGTAGTGTGCTGGGTAGTGTGAGTGTAGTGTGCTGGGTAGTGTGAGTGTAGTGTGCTGGGTAGTGTGAGTGTAGTGTGCTGGGTAGTGTGAGTGTATGTGCTGGGTAGTGTGAGTGTAGTGTGCTGGGTGTGTGAGTGTAGTGTGCTGGGTAGTGTGAGTGTAGTGTGCTGGGTAGTGTGAGTGTAGTGTGCTGGGTAGTGTGAGTGTAGTGTGCTGGGTAGTGTGAGTGTAGTGTGCTGGGTAGTGTGAGTGTAGTGTGCTGGGTAGTGTGAGTGTAGTGTGCTGGTAGTGTGAGTGTAGTGTGCTGGGTAGTGTGAGTGTAGTGTTATGCACTTTGCAATATTTTCTTCGGGAAATAGTATCGGCTTGTGATAGATAATGTGTATTATTAAGTATAGCTTTCCTCAGGTATGTATAACTTTTGTCGGTCATGAATAACTTTCCACTGTTCTGAATAATATTTCTCGGTTATGCATAACTTTTGACTGTTATGTAAAACTTCTATAGTTAGAAGCACTGGTCGGTGTAAGCCTTTTGTAATTGCTATCGCTTTCCCTTCCTCTTTACCTCCCCTTCCCCACCCTTCCCTCCCTATTTACCTCCCCTACCCCACCCTTCCCTCCCTCTTTACCTCCCCTTCACTTACCTTCCCTCCCTCTTTACCTCCCTTCTTCCCTCCTTCCCTCTCTCATACCCTCCTTCCTCGCCTGCCACCCTCCTTCACGCTCCTCCACCTAATTCTCACGCCACGTCTCCTTGGGGATTGAAGGTCCCTGACGATTTTTTTCCTGTGGTAAGAAAGAAGAGAAAAATACGACCTCATTACATCTACACTAAATGGTCCTCACTTCTTTCTTTCCTACTTATTTTACCTTCTTCTTTTTCTTCTTCTTCTTCTTCTTCTTCTTCTTCTTATTATTATTATTATTATTATTATTATTATTATTATTATTATTATTATTATTATTATTATTATTATTATTTTCCTCGTCTTCATACTCACAGTTATCATTATTATTATTATGATTATTATTATTAAATTTTCTTTACCTTTATCGTCATCATCTTGCTTCTTGTCTTCTTTGTTTTAGCTCATTCTTCCTCTTCTAATTTTATTTTTCTATTTCCGTTTTTATTGCTTTATTTTTTCTGCATTTATATATCTTCTCATTTACTATCTCTACACCTTCTTTTTATATTCTTTCCCCCTTGCTTGATTTTTTCTGGTTGCCCTACAATGATAATTACTGATCTTAGGCAGGAGACTTGAACCAACGTATCTTGGGACAAATTACGCAATGCTTTGTTCTCCCTACCACATTTTCCAATACTTTGGTGTCTGGCAACGCAAGATG